>BSBK01005759.1:2500-392500 GCA_027943335.1 Chamaecyparis obtusa
TATGAAGGAACCATGGCAGAAGAGTTGCAAGTGTGATAGAAGTGGGTTTTAGAGCCCTCTAGAGCCAAGTGCAAGAACTGCAAGAGGAGTTGCAAAGAGGAATTGATATTAGGGTAAGAGATGCAAGTGAGGATGAGTTTGAAGTAGGAAATTTTGAAGAAGAGAAAGAAATGACTAGGGATCCTGATGAAGCTAGGTTTTTGAGGGCCATTTCCAATATTAGAAAGAGACCAAAGATTGAAGTTTCTGCATTTACTATAAATATTAATATATAAGAGTTTCAATTGATTGGATCAATGATATGGATTACCTTTAGCTTTACAAAATAGAAGATCCCGAGAGGGTCAGATTTGCAAAGGCCAAGTTGAAAGGTCGTGCTAAAATTTGGTTCTAATAGGTTCATTTAGATAGAAATAGAAGAGGAAAGGATAATATAAAAAGGTGGGATCAGATGGTGGAAGAAATAAAGAGAGTTCATTCCTATTGACTATGAGCTTGATATTTTGAATAAAATACAAGGGTTGAAGTGAACAGGAAAATCTGTCTAGAAGTATACATAAGATTTTTATCGAGTTCTTATTAGAACAGGTCATTCTAAAGCTAAGAATGAGAAGGTTTCCTATTACATAAATGGGTTTAGGCTAAGTATCTAGAAGATTTGATAATGGTAAGAATGTCTACCACTAAATATGAATATCAATTTTCTTGGAAGGTAGAAGAAAAAATGAATAAGAAGTTTGAGAGTAGACAAATCGAAAGAGATCATGGTGGAAAGCCTAGTAGGTCTTACGGAGGATGAAATGAAGATTACACTAATAATTGTGACTCTAGTAGTAGTCTGAATCAGAGGGGAAATAATTCTATTTTTTTCATGATTAAAATAATAGAGATTAGAGAGGAAGAGGAAGAGCGAAAGGACCAAGAAGAGGAGGTTTTTGTAGGACATGTTTCCATTTCAAAGAAGAAGGAGATAGAACTTATGACTATCCTCAACATCAAGAAAGAATAAATAGAAGGTTGGATGACAATGCACAACTTTCACATGTAAATCGAGATACAAAGTCATCACATTCTAACAATGCTAAAAGAGGAAAGGTCATTCTCACTAGAAGAGCCTTGCTAAATGATGAGAAGGAACTTGAGTAAATAAAGATTTTTTTATGCACAAGGTGTAAGTGTAATGGTAAAGTATGTAATGTCATTATTGATAGTGGTAGTAATAATAACCTATTTTTAGAGGAAATGGTTGATAAATTAAAGTTGGAAGGAAGAAAACATCTGAATCCCTATCAAATTTCTTGGTTATAGAAGGATCACAAGGCTTTGGGGTATAAATAATATCTAGTAAAATTTAAAATTGAAAACTATCATGATGAGGTATTATGTGATATTATGCCTATGGATGTTTAATATCTTTTGTTAGGGAGACCGTGGAAATTTGATCATCATGTAGTGCATGCCATATATATGTAAATACCTATTCTTTGACAAAGGATGGATTCTGACATATGTTGAAGTTGTTGAAGGAAATAGAGGCAATAGTATGTAGTGATGCAAGAATATGTTTATTTGATGGAAGGAAGTTTCTAAAAGGTATGAAGCATGAACATATGTGTTTTTCTTTAAATCCAAGAGTTGATAAAGTGGAAGTAGAAGATGTACTTGTGGAAGTTACATATTTTTTGGATGAGTTCTAGAATATTGTATTTGATAATGTACCTGATGAATTGCCACCAATAAGAAAGATTAGTCATCAAATGGACTTGATTACTAGAGTTCGATTACAAAATGAGGAAGCCCATAGAATGAATCTAGCAGAGAGTCGAGAATTAAATAGAAAAGGGCAAGAGTTATTGTAGAAGGGGTTGATTTGCGAGAGTTTGAACCCATGTGTTGTACCAGTGGTACGAGCACCAAATAAAAATGGAGAATGAAGGATGTATATAGATTCTTGGGCTATCAATAAGATTACTATCAAATATAGGTTTCTCTTGCTAAGGATGGATGACATTATGGATTTCTTGAGTGGTGTTGAGTACTTTACAAAGATAGATCTGAAGAGTGGATATCACCAAATATGGATTAGAGAAGGAGATGAATGGAATACAACCTTTAAAACAAAGGAGGGCTTGTATGAGTGGTCAGTGACATGCATTTTGGGCTAACCAATGCACCAAGCACATGAACATGCAACTCATGAATGAGGTATTGAATGAATTTTTTAGTAAGTTTGTTATTATTTACATGGATGATATTTGTGTTTTTAGTAAGACATAGGAAGATCATATAATCCATATTCATAGGATCTTTGAGAAGTTAAGGGTAGAGAAGTTGTTGATTTATATAAAGAAATGCAGTTTTATGCAAATGGTCTTATAATGAACCCAAAGAAAGTGAAGGCTATCCGTGAATGGCCTACTCCAAGGAGTGCTACTAAGGTAAGATATTTTTATGGTTTGGCTAGATTTTAGAGAAAGTTTATTAGAGATTACAATTGTATATGTGGACCCTTGACTAAAACTATGACAGGGGATAGAAAAGAGTTTAAATAAACTTCAAGAGCAGCAAGGAGTTTTGATTTGTTGAACATAAAAGTTATAGAGTAGCATGTTTTAGAACATCAAGATTTTAATAGGGTAATTCAAGTAGACTATGATGCTAGTGGCAATGCCATTGGAGCTATTTTGAGTTAGGAAGGTAAAACCCTTGCTTATTTTAGTGAAAATTTGAATGACACAAAAAGAAAATATTTTGTTTATGATCATGAGTTTTATGGTATAGTTAAATCATTGAGGAAGTGGAGACATTTTATTTTGCCTAAATAAAAAAATTTTAAAAGTTTATCATCAAGCTTTACAATATTTGAGTAGCCGAGGAAAGTTGAATCAAAGACATTTAAAATGGGCTGAGTTTTTGTAGAGTTACACTTTTATTTTGAGAAGATTGAAATCTATATACTAGGCTCGAAGGAGTAGCAAAATTTGCCCCCAACACCATCATTCTTGGAGAATAGAATCCCAATCCTTCTTGCAATCAAACACCACAATGAAAAAGCATTTTGTGCAATGGTAAATATCCACATTTTCTTTAACAATAGGTTGTCATGCCCTAGTGAACCATTTGTGCAAATTTGCTAACCTAGGCCACAATCCATTGAATTGGCCAATCAAACCATTGGAAGAATAAAGTTATTCTCCCTCAAATACCCCTTTTTTGAGATCCTCATAAAATACTAAAATAAGAGAATTAAAGGCATGTTCAGTGAGGAATTTTAGATCAAATGTAGCCCCTTGCAAATCAAATTCTAGATCCCCTTTCCTAGGTTGAACATCCCTAACCTTAGATATAACCCTAGAGCACTCGGCTCCTTGTGTCTCTGCATCTTTCCACCAGAAGGAAGCATTATTTTTTACAATGGTCTTTTCCTACCCTGAGAAAGAATTGGGCATCATAGTAAAATCCTAGAAGCCACCAAGAATCCCTTTAAATAGAGAAGAAATGCTACTCACAAAGGGGCAAGCAACTGAGGACACCATAGTGGGATTAGGGTACAACCTGATATTTAAGGAAGACACACTACGAGCACTAGCCAAGTTGAAGACACCATGTTTGCCACTATCTAAACTAGAGTTGTTATCACTAGGGATCTCTAAGAAGGGCAAGAACTTGAGGGAGGATGTGCAAACATGCTAAAGTGGGGAAGCGCAAAAGTATTCTACATTGTGTGGAAGCATTCTACATTGCGTATAAGAGTAACAAAATAAATTGTTATTTTTAATTATATAAAAGAATTTTATTTTTTAAATGACATTTTACAATTCAAATCAGAGTAGATATCTCTTTTCATTAAGAGTCAAATTTGTTCTTTTTAATTATATTTGAAAATGAGTAAATCTCAATGAAATATTCCATCACCTTCATCAATTGTACTAAGCTTAATAATTTGTATATTTTTTAAATTTTTTTATTTCAAAAACATAATAATATCCTTGATCAATCTTCTCCCAAATCAACAAAACTTTTGATGAAGTGTGAACATTATGCTGTCTCTTTGTTTTCCACGTTTGGCGACCTAACCAGAAGATGACAGAGATAAATCATAATGCAGGCCCTACCCATATGCTTCACAATAATCTCTGTACATCTGATAATCATCTGAGTACAAACCAACACAAAATTATCATATTCTCACCAAAATTGAGCGTGGGCCTTAGCCTGTGAATGTGACCTTAAAAGCCCAAGTAAACCATCATAAAAGTTATGGCAGCTTGGCTATTTGGTGAGATACGTAAGGAACAAAATATGAGACAGCAGAATATATGGTGTTTGAGAAAAGTGTTCCAACTGGTTGACAAACTGTTTACATGATAATAAGAGATGTTGAGAGAAAAAGAGAGCAGGTGGGGACATTGAGAGTCAGTACATGCACTTTGAAAGTTCTAAATGAGTGTGTATACATTGAGAGTTCTAAATGAGTGTGTATACATCCACTGTTATCATTTATTGGAATATCACACAAATGGACATCCAATCTGTATCACACAAATTGTGGTCTAGGAAGACTCGATCTGTCTTTTTGTGAACAACCCATTTCAATTGGTGCGGTCCAGATGGGTAAGAACGGTTGATTTTTCTTTGGATTTGCAGTACATTCTATCATCTATAAGTTATATTTCCAATTATTGTGTGAATTGTAATGTGGGACAAAGAGCATGAACTTTAGCAGTCACAGTCTCTTTACATTCTAATGAGTCTCTTGAGGACAACAAAAAGGGTGGCATGGGTGGTAGCATGGAAAACAACTGGTTCTTCACCATCTCCTCACTTTGTTCTTGAGTATAGAGGTGGGTCCATCATGACACCATCCTATCTTACACAATTTTGTTGATATTTCCAAACTACAAATTTGGAAAGTTTTCCATGGTATTGGGCCATAAGAAGTGGATCATTGTATGAAGTGTATCACTGAATAATTTTAAGAATATTATTGGGATGTTGTTCCCTCTCTTGTTTCTATCTTCTTTCAGACATATTTGTTTGTAGATCATAAAGGAAGTTCTTTTGTAGAAACATGTCAGCCTTAGCTTGTAGGGATGTAATGACCTTTACACTTTTGTCTATGAGCATTGAGAATCAATGATTTTATAAAATGAATAATTGTAAGCAAATATTTAGGTATGAAATTCTCAGTCTTTGAGTGTTTTATTTCATAATAAGTTTTAAGGTTATAATTAGCAATTTGATTCTTTAATAAGAGACATTGGTTTCTTGAAAATTTATATATATTTAATTGTTAAATTTTGACATTCATATTATTTTTATTTAATCTTAGGTTCAAAATTATAGAATGTTTAATGCAATTGACACAATTTTTTAAGTTTGATTCACAATTATATCCCTATGTTTTTATTTCATCCTTTTTATGCATGTGACTACATATAAGTTGTTTTTAGTTATTTATTATACTTATATTCACACTTACTTTCATACATTTTATCCCGAACTCATTGTAATCATTTTTCTTACTTAAATCATTTTTCAAATGTATGAGATTAATTTAAATAACAAAAATAATTTTAGTTTAGTCTAAAATCTTTTAGTTTTCGACATTGCTCTAGGATGAATGTGTTGTTTAAGATTAAAATATTTTGCTATAACTTTTATTGTGTAAAGAGAAATGTTTTAGATTTAAAATTATTTAAATTTTTTAAAATAAAAAAATTTCATTTTAAACTAAAAAATGATGAAAGTGTATGAATATTATGAAACTAAAATAGAATGTTAGAAAGTGAATGGTAAAATAGGAAATAACTAGTGAAATATAACATAGAACTAGAATCTAAAGGTCTCTAGCGAGTATGTCAATGGTATTTGTGGACATCTATATGACATATTATCTTCCATAAGACATGATGAGTCAAAGGTGCAGTAAAATAACATTTTGACCTAGATGCTCCTATTTAGTTTCATAGCAAAGAATAAAGGAAACATGGCAATAAGCCATGTAACAAAAATATAATGTAATGATAAATGAATTGAGATTAGTATTTGTACTTAAAACCAAAACTAGAAATGATAAAGAAGATGAAAATTATGAAAACCTACATATGGTTGATGATATTTATCAAGTAGAATGTTTGCAATTTCTTAGGAGCTTTTCAAGAGTGCCCATTTTCCTATTTTGGTCATTTGATTTCGATGGGGATTTCAGATAAAGAAAAGGATCTAAAATAGAGTTTTCTCTTATTTTAAGTGTATCTAAGGCTAAGTCTAGTGGAAAAGTAAATAAATTTTATTCTTTAATCCCTAATTCATTAAACACCCTACTTTTCCTAAATGTATGAGATAATAGAATGTGGATAATCACAAAAGAATTGCAAAGAAATAGTATAATAGAGAAAATACAACATGTAATATGACCAAATCAAGATGAATTAAATGATATTAGTAGCTTAGATGTGTAGAAGAGGAGAAAAATATTGTTGAAGATGCCAACAAACATATACCAACTTCAATCCTTCCAAAGAGCATGAGATATAAATCTTGTAGTTTTATTATTGGAGTTTTCTTTATTGTACGAATGGAAAAGTAACTAGGAACAAAGAGAGGCATTCTTGTTTTTCTTGAGAATATAATTTGAAATCTATTTCGATAAAGGGGTAGAAGATGAATCCTAATATACACATTCAAACAAGGGGGGAAATTTTTGGACTATTCATTGTTACCAACTGTAGAAATAATAAGTGGTTAAGTAGAAGTGTCATTTTAATTTTAAAACAATATGTAGTACACTAGTGTGTTACACAAAAATCTATGCATTATTCTTGGAGCATATCCACATCAATCAAAAAGTAAGCACATGATCTTGGGTTGGTGAATAGAATATATGTGATGTAAAAACTTAGAAATATAGCAAGGGAAAATAGGATAAGGAAAGGAATAAGTGATTTCTAATATTTGCCAAGGGAGAAAAAAATCCATATCATGTTTAAACTATACTATGAATTGTGAGGATGCATAATTTTCTACATTATATTTTTCCTTGACTTTAGCAAGATAACCCTAATTGATATGTTATACTAAAGTATAGAAATAAAGTATTGTAATTAAATACCATTATAAGTATTTTTTTAAAGGATACTATAGAGCATGCATACAATTATTCAAGTAGATGAACCTTGTTACACATAATTACATTAAGTGTTTTCATTAGTGTCACACATACAGTCGGTAAGGGAATAAAATAGAAAAGTCAGTCAAAACACCAAGTATAGTAAATGAGAAGAACACAAGGAGGAAGACAAGTTAACTGAGCACAGTCTTGAACAAGCATAGACACCGATCCATATGATTACCGAACACACTAAGCACACTAAGTATAGTTATAACTGAGCATACATGTTTACCGAACATCAGTATTTTACCGAGACGTGAATGCAATATTTATCGAGTGATACAAGATTGACATAGAAGTTTGGAATGACACTGAAAATAAGGAAAACAATTTATACTGAGCTAGAAAATGGTTTACATAAATCGAGGTAAATTTTTATCAGAGATATCAAATTGATTGGTGATGATCCCTATGCAATTTTTATTTAGGTCATTCATATGGATCGTTGATTAATTATTTTCTAGATGATTCCATAACCCTAATTTGGTTAGAATCTTTATGATATAAGAATTGTCAAGATGTCAGATTATAGTATAAGAGAATTGAGGTAGCTACCTACAGGGGACATCTGAAGATCAACAGGGTTGCAAAGCTAAGAATTGAATAAGTATTAAGAATTAAATCAGAACCAGACCACAGGATACCAAGTAGGATTTGAAGGACAAATATATGACAGAAAGGTGATATCAATTAAGGAATAAACAAATTTGATATTTAACAAAGTAAGTTTCTACATCCATATCAATATACTGTTACTTTCTAACAATTGTGGAAGTAACAATTGTGGAAGACAAAAAAAATCTCTTAACAGAGTAGACCTAACCGTCTTTTGTAAATCTCTTAACCAAGTGCACACTAACAGTGTTGCTAAGATCCTCTAACAAGGTAGATATTAATAGGTCTTAAATGTTACTCCTAATAGGGTAAGATCATTA
The DNA here is from genome assembly GCA_027943335.1 of Chamaecyparis obtusa. Classification (NCBI taxonomy): domain Eukaryota; kingdom Viridiplantae; phylum Streptophyta; class Pinopsida; order Cupressales; family Cupressaceae; genus Chamaecyparis; species Chamaecyparis obtusa. The sequence continues at coordinate 10,610 of BSBK01005759.1, forward strand.
GAAGTGATCAAAATTATATGCCCTAATAGGAAAATTTATTATTGCAGTAGTGAAGCTTTCTGGGTGTCATCTCCATCGTAGTTTTTACCTTCTAACAAGGGTTTTTTCAATACCAAAATATATGTGTCAAGTGTATGAAGTTTCATGAATGTGTACTTGTTAGATTAGAAGAATTTCATATTTCAGTTATATTATGAATGAATGGAATGTTAAATATGACAATCGGTTAATGAAGGATGTTATCTTAAGGATTAAGATCAAAAAAAAATTAGGGTTATTGATTCACCCCTCCCCTCTCAATAACTCACCTTTCCATAATCCCAACAATTGGTATTAGAGTTAGTTCTCTTGTTAAATAATTTTAATCAATGAAGAGGAAAGATCCTTAGAGATGGAAAGGTATAAGCTTGACAAGATAATTAAAAATCAAAAATTGGAGATCTAGATTCTCTTGGAACAACTTAAGGACATCAAGTCATTGAAAAAAAGGAAGGAATTAACATTTTGGAAAAATGATACTCAGTATCAATAATAAGAGATTGAGGAATTATCTGAAGGATCCAAAAGTATATCTGATGCATCTGAAGCCACAATCTCATATATGTCTCAAAATAATCAACACCTCACTGAACAACTAAAAGCACTACAAATTGGGCAAGAATAAAAAATGGTAAGAATTATTGAAGTTATGAATAGTAGAAGACAAGCTGAACAAGAGAGGAACATGGCTTTTGAAGAAAAAAGACAAACGAATGAAAAGTTGGAATAAAAAGACTAAAAAATATTAAGGCTGGTCGAGCATCACTTTGAAATTATAAGTCAGATGGTTATCATTGAGAGTTCTAAATGAGTGTGTATACATCCACTATTACAGGTGATCATTTATTGGAATATTACAAGTTCCAAATAGACATCCAATCTATATCACACAAGTTGTGGTCTAGGAATACTATGTGTTTCTTTTTGCGAATAACCCATTTCAATTGGTGCAGTCCAGATGGGTAAGAACAGTTGATTTTTCTTTGGATTTGCAGTAAATTCTATCATCTATAAGTCATATTAATAATTATTGTGTGAAGTGTAATGTGGGACAAAAAGCATGAACTTTAGTAGTCACAGTCTCTTTACATTATGTTATTTGTAATGAGTCTCTTGAGGACAAAAGAAGGGTGGTATGGGTGGTAGCATGGAAAACAACTGGTTCTTCACCATGTCTTTACTTTGTTCTTGAGTATTGAGGTGGGTCCATCATGACACTATCCTATCTTACACAATTTTGTTGATATTTCCACACTACAAATTTGGAAATTTTCCCATGGTATTGGGCCATAAGAAGTGGATCATTGTATGAAGTGTATCACTGAATAATTTAAAGAATATTATTTGGATGTTTTCCCCTCTCTTATTTCTATCTTCTTTCAAACATATTTATTTGTAGATCATAAAGGAAGTTCTTGTTTCCAAGTTGTCTATATTGAAGTATATGACTAGATATAGTGTTGTCATTATGGAAACAAAGTCATATAGCAGTTTGGAGTCAGCACACTAGATGTAAAGATTAGAATTCGATTAATTGTTGAAGACTGGACAGTATACGGAGTTCCGGCAGCTCAAAGCATCAACACACATGTGTATGGAAGAATTATGCTATGCGCCCTAGAAGTTAAGTTGGTTAGACTATATTCTTTCTTAGTCTATGAGCGCATAAGTAGATATGCAAAGATGTGAAAGTTATAGTCAGTTCAAGTTGCACAGCTAGTGTGTGCAAGCAAAGAACAAAACATGCAGCCGACAGCTAGTATTTTGGTTTGCGATTGTAAAGGGCATGCACCCATTGTATTTAGGTTTCTGACATGTTTATATGTATAATTGTAAGCATGCTTAAGTTAATTCATTTGGAAGCGTTGTTTGTAATTAGTTATAGGGCAGACCTATTTATGTCTTTTGTATGAGCACATAAATATAAGGTGCGCCCATTAGATTTGGTATGGAAGTGAAGATAGAGTTGTGATAAGCAGATCAGAAGTGTGCGAAGATACTAGAAGATTTATTCAAGCTTTACAAGAGGTCAAAGCATCAGTGCATCAAAGGAACTGATCTGACAAGCAGTGTCACAGTGATAGTTCATCTTGTAGATATAGTGTGTATCTGAATCAGAAGGTTGTAGCCTTCACCACTTGAGCAGTGAGCTCTTGGATAGTGCATCCTCTCCCCTAACAGGGATGATTGTAAAAGACTCCTAACAGAGTCTGACCCTTAACAAGGTCTACTGTACTTAAAGCATTGTAAATCTACTCCTAATAGGGTAAAGGATCTTCTAACAAGGATCACAAAACACTAGTGCAGAATATTAGTGGGTATCAAGTCCCACTGGGGTTTTTACCTAGTTGGTTTTCCCCATAACCATATTGGTGTCATGTGTTGATTTCATGTTTCATGTTTATGTGAATGTTTATTTTAGTACTTAAGCATTTAAGTTCAGAATAAAGATAAAAGTGAAAATTTAAATACAAGGAACACTGATTCACCCCCCCCCCCCTCTCAGTGTTCCTATTCCTAACAATTGGTATCAGAGCTCTGGTCCTTAGCATAGAAGTTTAACCACTTGAGGAGATCATGGACAAAGCTAAAATGAAACATCTGAAAAGAAATCTTGAAGTTGCTCTTGAAGATCTGGACAAGTCAGAAAGAGAATCTGAAGAACTTAAGGATAAACTCAGTGATGATCAATTAGTCATCAAAAAGCTAAGGAAAGATTTGAAATAATTCTCTAGCAATGATTTAGGGACAATGGTCAAGAAGCTCAATGAAGAAAACAAATCCTTAAAAGAAAAACTTGAAGAGGTTGATGATAAGCTAACTAATAATCAGGTAGTCTATGATGAACAAATCAAAGAGAACCTTTAGCTGAATGAAGAACTAAGGAAAGAAAACATGGAAATCTTGGAGCTAAGGAATAGCAAAGAAAGCTTGGAATCTGAATTGAAAGAAGCAAAGAATCACATTGAAAAATTACACACCAGTTTTGATTTGATAGAATCTCAATTGTATGCAAGAAGAGCCAAAGGAGACACCAGTTGTATTGGATACAATGAAGCACAAAATCAGATTGACAATATGAGAGCAAGAAAGGATTTGCAAAAGGACTCTACTGATGCTGAAAAGACTGAAGATCAAACCATAGATAATGGTGGACCACCTAAGAATGAGCGCAAGAAAGAAGAACACACTTGTTTTTCTTGTAACAAGCATTCACACATTGCAAGGAACTGTACAGAGGTAAAGCCTTTTAATGGTTACTATTATTCATGCAATAAATTTGGTCATAAAGCTATGATTTGCAAGACTAGTAAGAAGAATAGAATTCAGCAAGATCAGAGAAATCAAAATTAGACAAATGTAAGAAGTACTCACAATGTTACATGTTAGATATGTAACTATAATGGTCACACAACAAAACAATGTAGAATGGTGACTCATGTCAATGCATCGAGGAATATAAGACCTCTAGTTATTTTTCACTCTTGTAACAAGGCTGGACATATCTCAAGGTTCTTTAGATCAAGGACGCAAGGTCAAGAAAGCCCTAAAAAGGCTAAAGAACCAGTTTTGGATCTCATAGGAGAAGTTAATTTTGTCAAAGCCTCAGATGATGAAAGCATGATTTTGTTAGAGAAAAAGAAGTAAAAGACTAATGAGAATGTATTAGATGCATCCCCAGTTGATGCACCCTCTACATCTGCATGAATGGCCCTCGGGGTCATAGGGGGAGCTAATTTAGCTCTAGACCCCTGTGTGGCTAGTATACTCATCCTCAGAGTATGTGCCTTTGGACTTAAGCTTTTGGAGTGTAGAGGTACCTATGTGCAAGAGCGCACATGGTGAATGTTAGCAAAACTCAAGTTGAAAATTTTGAAGTGACAATCTGGTTTACGTGACATGCATTAATGGAGGATTTTTCACTTTAAAGTACACAAAAGTCATTTGATTGCTCATTGCATTCAAATTCAAAGTGATTGAAGAATAGATTGAGCCTTGGAATTTTTTGTGGAGATTTGGAGATTGAACTATCAGTGTTTGCAGTGCATTTGGTCAGTTGCAGAAACCCTAGCTCATTGCGCCAATTTGGAAGCCGTCAAATCATCTCTAAGTTCAGTTGGAAAGTGATTAACAAGTAAGTCATGGCCACTCCCATTGTTTATGATGTCACTGAGAAGAAAAGATATTTTTTCAAGAGGCACCCATTTATATCAACCCTAGATAATTTAGAGGGAGCTTTCTCCCACATGCCTATGCTCATCATGCATGTGGAAGACATAAGGGCTTACATCTACTATAAGAAAGAACCTGTTGGACTAGATAGGTTAAGGGTGCACATGGATACCATGTTGAAATAGGATAAAACATTCATGGATGAACACACCAAATGGAATGATCACCCTATTGTTGAGTATGCTATGGCATATGAATTCTATGAGACAGAATGGACAAAGATCTTATTGAGTAGAATCCATGATGATCTGTTTTGGATTGGAGATATTCTAGTAAGAATCACAAGTTATCTGATACATGAGATGACAGGCCTTTTTAGGACATGTTTCATCCTTCCAGTGGGCAAGGATGTCAGGAAAATGGTAGAGAAAGTATGTAAGTCAAGGAGTGATAGGTGTGGCATGACAATTAAGCTGATTGAGCAAGAAGACATCAAATTGATGTCAATGATACTGGGTTAAAAATTTCATCACACCAGCAGGGTGAATAGTGTGTCTGCAGGCACTATTCTTGCTTCCATCAGACTAGTAAGGGAAGATGGAGAGTTCAACTTGTGTGAGATCTTGCGCACACAGTTGATAGATAACATCAAAGCTATCAAACATGAAAAAACAAAGATATTCAGGTTTGGGTCCCTAATCATCTATATGTACCTTCATATAGTCAGAAGAGTTTTAGATTTGTATTTGGACAAGTCCATTCCAACAATGCCTCAGATATCCAACAAAGCATCCACAGAAAGCACACTAAGAGACTATGTCACATTGGAATTGAAGACCTTTAGAGCTAAGATGCAGATGAGGTATAGGATTCTAGAAAGCATTGTAGAGAAATATAAGGATACAATATGCTTTATGGTGGAGACTGATACTACATGTATGGAAGCTTTTGAGCCTAGAACTAAGTGGATTCATCCACTTGGGTATGAGGTAGAGGAACAAGTTCTTGAAGCCTATGCATAGGTACTTCTATCAGCCCCCAAAGATCCTAATGAACCTAGGTGGGGAACCTATGAAGAAAAGACCAGAGAAGTTGATGCAAAAGTAAACAGTGCTGCAACTAAAAGAAAACTTGCTAAGGTCACATCTGAGATCTTGAGAATACATGGTGTGTCTCAAGCAGACCTTGATAAAGTAAGGGATGAAAATATTGCCTTAGAATTGAAAGACGCAGTAGTAGAAGAGGAACAAGAAGATCCTAAGTTGAAGAAGATGAAAATGAATCAGATGACATTCGGAAGGGTAAAAAAGATAATACTCCTTTTGTGCCCAAAGATACTATTGACCTTACCACTCCTCCAGAGTATAAGCCAATAATCAAGAGGAAGAAAGAAGCTAGCACTAGTCATCCATCCTCGTGAGCTACAAGGAGCAGGAAAAACATTCAAGCACCTCCTAAGGCAGGATTCAGACTGAGCCTTAAATTTTTGAGCACAAGAATTATTGATGAGGGTAGAATTGATCAAGTAGGGAAGTATTATGATACATACAGTGAGATTGACAAATTAGAAATACATAGTATGATTTTCAAACATATGATTAAGTTTAAGAAGACAGTCCTTGAGTTGAAAATCTCTATTCTAGATAAAGTATGGGATATTTTAGAATACCAAAAGAGACAAGCAAATGAAGAGGATCTAAGGATCAGAGAAAAAGTATAAGAAGATACTCTGCCAGTATGTTCTAAAGAAGAAGAGGTACTGATATTAAATTTGGTGAAGTCATACTTAAGGACAAAGATGAGAACTCTACACATTATGAACAAAGACAATGAGCTGATAACAAAGGAAATAGAGAAGGCCTTTGAAAAAGTGTTATTAGAACAACACATAAAACCACCTACTGCGCCCATCACTCATGCACCTAGTAAGAAAGACAAAGAAGCAAAGACCTTCAATGTACCAGTGATAGGTCCTCTGGACTCAGCACCCATAGCAAAAACTCAAACAAAAGCAAACAAGTTTGTGCCCATCTCAGAATCACACGAAGGCAGCACTATATCATAGATACTGTGGAGATAGCCATGGTAGCTACTGATAAGGATTTGGACAATTTTGAGGGAGCATTTATTAGTACTGAAGAAGATAAAATCTTATGTAGCAATACACCTCCCACTCAGCAAGAAGAAGTACTCATAGGAGATGTATCTGATGAGAAGATAAGAAGAGAAGAGGAAAAAGAAAGTAAAGATGAAACTTTTGTTGAACTGGTCACAGTGAAACAAGAAGTAATGTACAGCAGTCCCATCACTCCCTCCTCAACATTGTTTTCAATTTTGACACCTGACACAAGCAGTTTGGACTCTTGGAAAGAAGAAGACCTGATTAAGTTCAACATCCTGGTTATGGAAAAGGCAAAGGAGAAGAAAGTCATGAGAAATCCTCTCCTTATGGAATCAGTGAATATTTTGAACAGTTTACTGGCAGAGGATAAGAAAGTACTAAAAATACATTCATTTGATGATGTGAGTTCAGTCCTCTCATAGTTCAAAAGTAATTTTTCTAGCCTAGAAGAATCTGCGTCCATAGTAGCAGAAGAGAAGTACTTAAAGAAGCGACTCAATGAACTAATGAGCAACTTTGCACTAGACTTAAATTCTCTTAAGTCTGGTCAAGCATCCTTGAAATAATTTTTTGATGAAGGAAGAATGATCATTGCAACATGCATGGATCAAGACAAGCTCACCGATGCTCACTTCAAGAAGATAAAAGAGGTAGAAGAAATGATTGAGTAGGTAAAGAATTAAGTGTATGACACATCCACTGATGTGAACATGTGCAACAATGTCTACCAAGGACAGATAAACAAGATTGAGAAGGAAGAAAAAGAGATAACAAGGATAAGGTCCAGATAGACTCAGTTGAGGAATGGTCTTGCACCCTCTTTAGACATCCTCAATTAGAATATAAAGGAGATTGATGCCACCATGGTAACTTATGATCATGGTCCCATCAATGACTTAGAGAAGATGGGGAAGCTTCAATATGCATTATGCGCCCATCTCCAGATAGTTAACTCTCTGATAACCTTTTGGAAGAAGGAGATTCAAAACCTCAAGATTGCATATTCGGATGTTTTCCCTCAGTGAGTATGTGTATATATAGTTTTTTGATGCACCTTTGTCATTAATGTCAAAGGGGGAGTTGTGTATAGAATATAGAGTATATATATATGTATAGGGAGATATAAGATTATGTATAAAAATGTATAGAAGACAAAAAGTTTTTATGTAAAGGAACAGTTAGCAACTTGGCCATATTCCTTTGTTGCCATCAATGACAAAGGGGGAGATTGTTGGAAATTTGTCTATACTGAAGTATATGACTAGATATAGTGTTTTAATTATGGCAAAAAAGTCATACAGTAGTTTGGAGTCAGTGCACTAGATGTAAAGATCAAAATTCAGATAAGTGTTGAAGATTGGACAGTATACCAAGTTCTGATAGCTCAGAGGATCAGCGCACGTGTGTATGGAAGAATTATGATATGCACCCTAGAATTTAAGTTGGTTAGACTATATTCTTGCTTATTCTATGAGCGCATAAGTAGATATGCAAAGATGTGAAAGTTACAGTTAGTTGAAGTTGCACAGCCAGTGTGTGCCACCAAAGAATAGAACATGGAGCCGATAGCTAGAATTTTGGTTTGCAATTGTAAAGGCCATATGCCCATTGCATTTAGGTTGCCAACATGTTTATATGTATAATTATAAGCACGCTTAAGTAAATTCATTTGGAAGCATTGTTTGTAATTAGTTATAGGGCCGACCTATTTATGTATTTTGTATGAGCGCATAAATATAAGGTGCCCCCATTGTATTTGGTATGGAAGTGAAGATAGAGTTGTGATAAGCATAGTAGAAGTGCGCAAAGACACTAGAAGACATATTAGAGCTTTGCAAGAGGTCAAAGCATCAACGCATCAAAGGACCTGATTTGACAAGCAGTGTCACAGTGACAGTTCATCCTGCAGATATAGTGTGTATCTAAATTAGAAGGTTGTAGCCTTCACCACTTGAGCAGTGAGCTCTTGGATAGTGCATCCCCTCCCCTAACAGGGATGATTTTAAAAGATTCCTAATAGGTTCCGAACCTTTACAAGGTCTTCTATACTTAAAGCATTATAAAGCTACTCCTAACAAGGTAAAGGATCTTCTAATAAGGATCACAAAACACTAGTGAAGAATATTAGTGGGTATCAAGTCCCACCGGGGTTTTTACCTATTTGGGTTTCCCCGTAACCATATTGGTGTCATGTGTTGATTTCATGTTTCATGTTTATGTGAATGTTTATTTCAGTACTTAAGCATTTAAGTTCAGAATAAATATTTAAGTGAAAAGTTTATGTAATCATTTTTCTTACTTAAATCATTTTTCAGATGTATGAGATTACTTTATATAAGAAAAATAATTCTAGTTTAGTCTAAAATCTTTTAGTTTTCCACATTGCTCTAGGATGAATGTGTTGTATACAATTAAAATATTTTTCTATAACTTTTGTTGTGTAAAGAGAAATGTTTTAGATTAAAAGTATTTAAATTTTTCAAAATAAAAAAGTTTCCTTTTAAACTAAAAATAATGAAAGTGTATGAATATTATGAAACTAAAATAGAATGTTAGAAAGCTAATGGTAAAATAGGAAATAACTAGTGAAGTATAACATAGAACTAGAATCTAAAGGTCTCTAGTCATTGTGTCAATGGTAGTTGTGGACATCTATATGACATATTTTCTTCCATAAGACATATGATGAGTCAAAGGTGTAGTAAACTCACATTTTGACCTAGATGCTCCTATTTAGTTCATAGCAAAGAATAAAGAAAACATGGCAATATGTTTTTTAACAAAAATATAATGTAATAATAAATGAATTGAGATTAATCTTTGTACTTAAAACCAAAACTAGAAATGATAAAGACTATGAAAATTATGAAAACCTACATATGGTTGATGATATTTATCAAGTAGAATGTTTGTGATTTCTTAGGAGCTTTCCAAGAGTGCCCATTTTCTTATTTTGGTATTTTGACTTCAATGGGGATTTAAGATAAAGAAAAGGATCTAAAATAGTGTTTTCTCTTATTTTAAGTGTATCTAAGGCTAAGTCTAGTGGAAAAGTAAATAAATTTTTAGTCTTTAATCTGTAATTCATTAAACACCCTACTTTTCCTAAATGTATGAGATAATAGAATGTGGATAATCACAAAAGAATTGCAAAGAAATAGTATAATAGAAAAAATACAACTTGTAATATGACCAAATCAAGATGAATTCAATGATATTAGTAGCTTAGATGTGTAGAAGAGGAGAAAAATACTATTGAAGATGCCAACAAACATATACCAACTTCAATCCTTCCAAAGAGCATGAGATATAAATCTTGTAGTTTTATTATTGGAGTTTTGTTTATAGTACAAATGGAAAATTAACTAAGAACAAAGAGAGGCATTCTTGATTTTTCTGATAATATAATTTGAAATCCATTTTCATAAAGGGGTAGAGGATGAATCCTACTATACACATTCAAACAAGGGGGGAAATTTTTGGACTATTCATTGTTACCAGTAGAAATAATAAGTGGTTAAGTAGAAGTGTCATTTTAATTTTAAAATAATATGTAGTACCCTAGTGTGTTACACAAATATCTATGCGTTATTCTTGTATCATGTCCATATCAATAAAAAAGTAAGCACATGATCCTAGGTTAGTAAATAGAATGTATGTGATGTAAAAACATAGAAATATAGAAAGGAAAAATAGGATAAGGAAAGGAATAAGTGATTCCTAATATGTGCCAAGGGAGAAAAAAATCCATATCATGTTTAAAATGTACTATGAATTGTGAGGATGCACAATTTTCTACATTATATTTTTCCTTTACTTTAGCAAGATGATAACCCTAATTGATATGTTATACTTATTAGTCCATTTTCATGTCATTGAAAAAATCCAATGAAAATGGTCTTATCCTGCTTAAACCCTAAGAAAATTGTCTTGCCCTGGCTTCAACTTGTTTTTATCAGCGAAGAAGCTCTATCAAGTTTCATAGCTAGCGAGCTTAGCCATGGATAGCCCAAGATGTATACAAGTCCCATTCTAGATTACATGACCTAATGTACAAAAACTAGGGAGATATACTAATTTTGAGTTCTGAGATATAGGTTTGAATCCATGTCCTAGGGCTTCATGAAATTATTTATGTCCAAAAACCCTAACCAAGGTCTATTTTCTCATTACCTTTTTTGGGACACTTAAGTCCCATTTAAGCACATGTCTTATTTCCTTGCCTGGGCTATTATGTTTCTATTCATCAAACACATGAATGAGGTGTTCGCCAGATCTCCAAGTTCCCCAGTGGTTAGTCATTTCATCTAGCAACTTGAAGATTGAATGTTTGCATGTTCTCTTGATTCTAGTGGTTAGGCACTAAACATTAAGTTTTCTAGTGGGCGGTCTTTTTCCCTTCAGTCAATTAATCTTTTGATAAAGCTACTAAGTCATGAAACATTTTGAGATTCAACGAGGACCATTGATGGATGATCAAATCAATGGCTGGCACATGTTTGTTGGATAAAACTCAAGGTTAAGAAATCATTTGGAGATCTAGAGAATTCTTTATTCGCATGTTCTCAGGATTAAACCGGGGTCAGGACAAGTATTCAGTGATTATGAGAATGCTTTGGTCACTAGATCACCAGATAGAGTTGGGTTAAATGTAAATGTTTCAAGATTGAATGTGAGTCGTAGATGCAGATTTGGATCGACGGTACTCGCTAGTTCTCCTAATATAACCCAAGGTAAATAATGTATTCAACAAAGTCCTTTATTTTTTGAATCTCTTGATAAAAGGTGTGTTAAGTTCTAGGCTTAGCGATGTAGTGATAGCCACAGGATGAGGACAGGATCAACGGTCAATGCTTGATCTCAAGATATAACTAAGGTTAAGTGAAAGATCTGGTGACTTGGTGAATAAAGGTTATCTCATGTTCTCCAAATGTAACTGGGGTTAAAATAAATGTTCTGAGATCTAGTGAATACTACAGTTGTGTGATCTCATGATCAAGCATGAATTTGACGTAGGTCAAGGGATGGTGGATCCAATTAAGGATAGTCCAAACCTTGTAGCTTCAGAACAACACAGTGGAATAACATAACACAACAATTATTTCAACCAAATTTTCATTAACATGCTCGAATGTAAGGCCTTCCGAGTTAGGGCCAAATACAATCAAAAACAATTCTGCAAGATCATCAAGATCCAACACAACTCCAGCTAGTTCAGTTCCAAAAACTATCAGCAACTAATGGAAACCCTAAGGTGGATCTAAACTTGAGTTCACAAGCCTCCAAGAAATCTCCTTGTCCCCAAGTATGCAAACCACTAGCTTTGCTATTAAAAACTATTAGATAACAATCTGATCTGCAAGATCACTTAGGATCTTTTCCACAACTTCACTTATCTGGTTCTCCCAAATCTGCTTTCACGATATCCCTCAGCCATTCCTAAACAACTACCCCACACAACCCTTAAATACTAATCATTGGCCACAAGTGAGCTAGATGAAACCATTAAAACAACTGTTAAATGCAATACAAGTCAACTCTCAAATAGCCTTACAATTAATAAATTCAACATGTCGACCTCCAGATCCACATAGGAGAATCCAACAAAAGCAATCAATAATAAATGCAGCAATTCGGCCAAGCAAATCACCAAGAACTCCAATCGATAAACCAAAACTACCAAGTGCCAGAGAAACAACCGAGCACCAGTGAAACAACTGACCAATCCAAGCAACACCGAGAAACACAAGCATTACCGAGTACCAATTCCACTAAGCACAAGAAGTCCCACCGAGTTCCTTCAGCGACTGAGCTTCCTTAAATAACCAAGACCATCAGTTAAGGTTGCAACCGAGTAACACTGGCCAAATAACTCACCACCATGTAGATTCACCAAGGAGCCAAGAATTCCCCTGCATCAGACACCCTGGGCTCGAAAAGATATTCATATATGAGAAGAACATCTTCTGGGATTCAGCACATAAACCCCAAACTGGTTCTTCACATACAAGTCCTCCATCTCTTCTCTTTGCATACTATTCCACTTCAGCTTCCTCTGTCTTTTCAAGTCTTTCCTTGATAACACATAGGTTTGTTCTCCAAACTAATCATTCATTATCTTAGGATCTACCAACTCAACTCATCTACCAATACTCAGACTCCTCCTACTAAGTGTTGTATCCAAAAAATTCATCAGGGAAAACTTCCTGTCATCCTTCTCAATAGTAAACACATTCTTCACACAATAATACATAGCTCTACAATCACATTGCCAAGGTCTACCAAGCAATATATGACAACTATTCATCTTGACAATATCACATAACATAAGATCCTTATACTGGACAATTTGAACATCAATAAAGCATTGTTCTCTTACTTCTAGAGCATGATCATCTTGCAACCAGCCAATCCTATAAGGATGTGGATGTCTCAGTCTATTCAAACCAAGTTTCTGAACTATGTCCTCAGCAACAAGGTTATCAGTACTACCACTGTCAACAATAACATCACAAAGTTTACCTCTAGAATTGCATTGAGTCCTAAACAAGTTACTCCTCTAACAAGGTTCCTCCTTTGTACTAAGAAATGTTCACCGAATCAATAAGTTCTTAGATTTAGGTTCATTCTCAATATTTTCATTCACCACAGCAGTTCATCGGTTACCAAGATTCTTCTGTGTACACTCAAAAGAATGGTGTCCTTCTTCACCATAGTTATTGCAAGTTCCCTTAAAGATAACTCTACTTGTCTTCTTCTTCAGTTCTACAAGTTTATGTTCATCTTCTGCAGTCGATTTATCCTTCACCGAGTGATCAATATTTTCCTTCCCTCGATGATTACTATGTTGTTTCCTCTTCAACTTATCTTCTATCATCAAAGCATACTAATAAGCATCTTCAATAGAATCAATCTTCAGCATACCAAGCTCATCCTGAATATTGAATCTCAAACCATTCACATACCAAGCTACCTTTTCCTTACCAAGTTCTTTGTGTCAAGACCGAATAGTAAGCTTGTAGAACTCCTCTGTATAATCTTCAACAGACAAATCCTTGTGTTTCAGATTCTACAACTTCTTAAACAAGTCAAGCTCATAGTCAATAGGTATGAACTTAACTTTCAAATTAGTCACCATCAACCTCCACTGATTGATCTTCATTTCACCTTCATCTTCTCTATCTCTTTGTAATTCTTTCCACCAAAGAGCAGCATGTCCTTTCAATTTTTTCTATGCTAACCTCACCCAAAGAGGATCTTCAATTTCTTCCAAATCAAATAAATCTTCAAGTTCACCAATCCAGTCAATCAAATTCTCAAGCTTCAAAGTACCAAAGAAAGTAGAAACTTCCATTTGGTAACTATTACTTAACTAAGCTCTAGATCTATGTAACTGAGTAGTTCTGTCTTCACCAAATCTATCCCTCTAGTCATCACCACTAGATCTAGTAGCTTCAAAGTCTTCAGCAACTTCCTCATAACCATCTTCAATACCAAAATTCTAAGGTACACCATCCATGGCTCTCATGATCTCAGCGACCATGTCATTCTTCATCAACTCCATCTTAGATCTAAAATTTGATTTCACCTTCTTTGTAATCCTAGATTCCATAGTATCACAGAGGTCCACAATCACTCTAGGGTCCAATCTTCTTAGAAGCATCCTTAAAGACAAGAGAAACCCTCTATAACAAACCCTATGCTAACCACCTTGTGACAATCTCCAAGTTGTATGCAAGTCATATCATCCTGCCACCTCTCACAAACAACTAGGGCAAGATTCCACAAGTTCAGTGCTCTGGATCTACAACTTAGATCATAAAATCTCTTCACCCACAAGATCAACTTTGCAAGATCAGCCTTGCTAGGTCAACCTTCACTCCACAAGATCAACTTAGCTCTGATACCACCTAACATAGGTCAAGGGATGGTGGATCCAATTAAGGATAGTCCAAACCTTGCAGCTTCAGAACAACACAATGGAATAACAAAACACAACAATTGTTTCAACCAAATTTTCATTAACATGCCTAGTTGTAAGGCCTTCTGGGTTAGGTCCAAATACAATCAGAAATAATTCTGCAAGATCATCAAGATCCAACACAACTCCAACTAGTTCAGTTTCAAAAACTATCAACAATTTATGGAAACCCTAAGGCAGATCTAAACTTGAGCTCGCAAGCCTCCAAGAAATCTCCTTGTCCCCAAGTATGCAAACCACTAGCTCTTCTATTATAAACTATTAGATAACATTCTGATCTACAAGATCATGCAGGATCTTTTCCACAACTTCACTTATCTAGTTCTCCTAAATCTTCTTTCATGATCTCCCTTAGTCATTCCTAAATAACTACCCCACACACCCCTTTACTAATCATCAACCACAAGTTGACTACATGAAACTATTAAATCCTCCTAACAACTATTAAATGCAATACAAGTCGGCTCTCAAATAGCCTTATAATTAAAAATTCAACATGTTGGCCTCTAGATCCACATAGGAGAATCCAACAAAAGCTACCAATAATAAATGCACAAATTCGGCCAAGCAAATCACCAAGAACTCCAGTCAATAAACCAGAACTACTGAGTGCCAGAGAAACAACCGAGCACCAGTGAAACAACTGACAAGACCAAGAAACATTGAGCAACAAAGGCATTACTGACCACCAGTTCCACTGAGCACAAGAAGTCCCATCGAGTTCCTTCAATGATCGAGCTTCCTTCAATAACTGAGACCATCGATCAGTTAAGGTTCCAACTGAGTAACACCGGCCAAATAACTCACCACCATGTAGATTCACCAAGGACCCAAGAATGGCCCAAATCATAATTAAAGATGAATTCTTGGAGATTGATTCTAGTTCATTGATGTGGATATGATCGGGTGGTGGTTTCTTGTTTGCTAGATGGAACACAGGGTTAAGAAAAGATTGTGAGATTATGTGAATGCTTCATTCGCATGATCTCCAGACCAGACCAGGGTTAAGGTTAACATTCAGCAATCAGGAGAAAGCCTTCAGTCTATGTTCTCTGAATGACTTAGGGTCAAGGGGCTTGTCATGGTTAAAAGATAAAGGTAGTACGGGTCAAATTTGATCCAACGAAGGTCATGATTCTGTAAAGGAAATGTGCTCGAAAGTTAGTGATTGCAGTATTGCGACATGCATCCAATGGAAAGACCAAGGTCAAGGTGGGTCCTTGTGCCAAGTGTTTTTGAGGTGCTCATTCCAGATTAGTTTTTGATAATGATGATGTGGCTTGGTGATTTTTAAAAGGCTTAGTTGACTGTTGCCAAGTAACGTGAACTGCCCAATATGCTAGGAAAGGGTAGAGATCAATGATCTTGTTTTAAACTTGTTTGATTGACTGTTGCCACCAGAAATTTTAAATATTTAAGGGTTTTCTGTGATTAAAGAACTGGCTATTTATTGCTTGGGTGGTCGATCTACTCGATTTGATCATGTACATTGTCATAGTATGGCCCATAAGTGATGCTTGTCTACAGAAGATGTCCATGTTGTGAAAGATGGGTGAAGCAATCACTAAATTTATTATGTAGATGAAGTAAACAAGGAGCTAAAATGATGAAATTTCCAATCTCTAGTGTACTAGTCAAGATTTTGGCCATAAATGAAGATCAATTTGGACCTGATTGCTCTGGATTGCTTGGCATGTCTTTTCTATAGTAATTTCTTGATCATCTAGTTGGTATGGTTGTTGAAACCCTAGTTCTATCCTAGTTATCTGAAGCTTGTTGCATCCTTTCTTGAGGATTCCAAGATAGCTAGCAACTATATATAGCAGTCTGATGTATTTTTCAAAGAATGGTGAAATTGGTAACTGAATAGAGAGAGCTTGGATTTAGAGTTTGGTTCTAGCATTTGGTCATTTTCAATGTATTGATACTAAAAATTTTAATGAGAATACACTTGAATTCCAATCTCATATTTGTGAATGTCTTCTTGTTTTGATATTGAACTATTATATGTTAATGTTGCAAAGTAGGTTAATGTATGGTTTACAAAGTAAATTGTGAAATTATTTTTGAGTTCCTTCCAAAGTTGAGATTAAATCCTTAAAGATAGTATGAGAGAATTCATGGTTTAGTGATAACCTGATGTCCAAGTGTGAGAGTGACAGGAATAATAGGAAAAGTACTTATTCTAGATTTGACTGTGTTTGAGTATAAGTTTTTTGTTGAGGTATGTTGCATTGGACTTTGTGCCCTAGGATAAGACACTGATTTGTTCTTAGGAAGTAGTTCTTCATCATCAATCAATTTATAAATGATAAAATATTTAAATCAATGTTTCAAGGACATTAATGCTTAATATTTGTTGATTCCTTTAAGAAGTGAATCAAAGGTATACCCATCTGAGCATTAAAGCTCGAAGTGTAGGAGGTTCATTCTCTTGATCCTTGTTAATTGCCCCTTTTTCTTGTCAGATTTAGAGTGGTGATAGAGTCAGTGACATTAGTTTTTCAATCAAATTGTAAATCTACAAGTAGAAAGAAAAGTAACCAATAATACTAAAGTATAGAATTAAAGTATTATAATTAAATACCATTATAAGTTTTTTTTAAAAGGATACTGTAGAGCATGCATACAATTATTCAAGTAGATGAGCCTTATTACACATAATTACATTAAGTTTTTCCATTAGTGTCACACATAAAGATGGTAAGGGAATAAAACAAACAAATTGGTCAAAACACCAAGTATAGTAACTGAGTAGAACACAAGGAGGAAGACAAGTTAACTGAGCACAGTCTTGACCAAGCACAGACACTGAGCTAGATGATTAATGAGCACACCAAGCACACTAAGTACAGTTATAACTAAGAATAAATGTTTACCAAACATCAATATTTTATCGAGACAAGATTGCAGTATTTACCGAGTGATACACGATAGACGTAGAAGTCTAGAATGAAACTAATAATAAGGCAAATAGTTTATATCGAGCTAGAAAATGGTTTACATAAATCAAGGTAAATATTTATTGGAAATATAAAACTGATTGGTGATGACTCCTATGCAATTTTGATTTAGTTTATTCATATGGATCGTTGATCAATTATTTTCTAGATGATTCCATAACCCTAATTAGGTCAGAATCTTTATGATATAAGAATTGACAAGATGTTCAATTATATTAAATAAGAGAAGTGAAATAGCTACCTACAGGGGGCATCTAGAGATCAGTGAGGGTTGTGAAGCTAAGAATTTAATAAGTATTCATAATTAAATTAGAAGAAGACCAAAGGATACTAATTAGTATTTGAAGGACAAATCTATCACAGAAAGGTGATATCACTTAAGGACTAAATAGATATGATATTCAAAAAATTAATTTGCTACATCCATATTAATATACTCTTAGTTTCTAACAATTTTAGAAGAAAAAAGAATGTCTTAACAAAGTAGACCTAACCGTCTTTTGTAAATCTCTTAACCAAGTGCATACTTAACAGTGTTGCTAAAATCCTCTAACAAGGTAGATCTTAATGGGTCTTAAATGTTACTCCTAATAAGGTAAGATCATTATAAGTGATCAAAATTATATTCCCTAATAGAAAAATTTATTATTTTAGTAGTGAATCTTTGTGGGTGTCATCCCCACCATAGTTTTTACCTTCTAACAAGGGTTTTTGCGATACCAAAATATATGTGTCAAGTGTATGAAGTTTCATGAATGTTTACTTGTTAGATTAGAAGAATTTCATATTTTAGTTATGTTATGAATGAATGGAATGTTAAATATGATAGTCAATTAATGAAGGATGTTATCTTAAGGATTAAGATCAAAAAACATTTAGGGTTACTGATTCACCCCTCCCATCTCAGTAACTCACCTTTCCATAATCTCACCAATTAGTATTAGATATAGTTCTCTTGTTAAATAAAGTTAATCATTGAAAAGGAAATATCCTTAGAGATGGAAAAGTATAAGCTTGACAAGATAATTAAAAATCAGAAATTTGAGATGCAAATTCTCCTGGAACAACTTAAGGACATCAAAGAAAAGCTTAGAGAGTCATTGAACAAGATGAAGGAATTAAAATTTTGGCAAAATGATACTCAGTATCAAGAATAAGAGATTGAGGAATTATCTAAAGGATCTGAAAGTATATCTGATGTATCTAAAGCCACAATATCATATATGTCTGAAAAGAATCAACATCTCACCAAACAACTGAAAGCACTACAAATTGGACAAGAAACACAAATGGTAAGAAGGATTGAAGTTATGAACAGTACAAGACAAGCTGAACAAGAGAGGAACATGGATATTGAATAAAAAAGACAAATGAGTGAAAATTTAGAATATAAAGATAAAAAATATTAAGATTGACCAAGCATCACTTTGAAGTTGCAAATCATATGGTTGTCATGAGTCGAGAAGTCAACCAGGTGAAAAATGAGCTTATTAGGAAATTGGAAGACATTGGTGAACTAAGAGAAGAGAATGAAAGACTAAAAAATAAATTGAAAATGCAAAAAAAACACAATGAAATGATAAAGAAAACTGAGGAAAGAACCAAAAGGATGGATGAATTCTTAATGAGTCGGAGGAGGTTGGACAACACTAGCGGTTTAGGCTATATCAAGAAATTAGAGTCATAAAATCATGAAGATAAAAGGAATGCCTATGAAAATACCAGACCAAAGAAGTTCTCATGCTATCACTATGGAAAACTAGGTCATATAAAAAATGTCTGTAGATGTAAAGCTAAAGGTACTCCTAACATTATTCCTAAATTTGATGGTTATTACTACAATTGAAATAAGTATGGACATCAAGCATATGAATATAGATCAAATATGAACAAGTAACCTAAGAGGCACTACATGGAAAAGCATTTTCATACTTGCAACAAGCATGGTCATATATCACAAGAATGCAGGGAACAACTGAAATAAGTTTGGAAACTGAAGAGAAAAAACAAAACTTATCAATCAAGGAGACAAGGTAATTCTTATACTTGGGATTAAAATACTTGGGTTAATTGTACTAAATGTGGAAGATATGGTCATATTTCTACAAATTGTATGAGACTACACTGGAGAGAAAGAATAGAAATTGGATAAATTTTGGAATGACATGTCTACACTATCACAAGGTTGGTCACTTAAGTAAAGATTACAGAGACCGAGCACCAGAACTAAATGTTGATGTGAATGAGATACCATTGATGGAATCAGAAGGAGGATGAGTCAAATATGGAGATGATCAACAAAAGACAATGGAGGAATGGACACAAAAATCAATGACACCTCATCCCTTGGATTAGGTGATTTTACCACTTCTACTTAAGTCAATCATGTAAGTATGGGAACTAAATTTTAATCAGTTATATCTTACAATGGTTCCTTATATATATTGCATGAATACCATATATAACTATGTTTTATATGTCATGAACTTGAAATGAGCATATTCGATAAAGCTAGACCAAGTAATAAATTGTCAGTCGGTGAAAGTGGTAAAGTTAATCAAGTTGCGTAGTCAATCAAGCATTGGTAGTGTTAACTAAGATGAAGTATATAGTAGAGATGATCGAGTGTTTGATCATTAACTGAGTATTATTTGGTGAAGCATTTAATGCAACTTATTTATGCTGAAAAGCATTTTTGGGTATAAATACATGATGATCCAACTCATTTTTTACATTGCATTCGAAGAGAGAACCAAAGAGAAAAAGAGTAAGATTTGAGAAACTAGATTTTGAGCTATTACTATGATTTGTGAGTTCTATAGAGTGTTTGAATCTTAATAAGGAAAGTTTGAAGCGTAACCAAGTGACTAGAATGAAGATTTATCAAGCCCTAATTTATTATCAACAGTGGCTTCTACTTTGGAAACCGTTTAATCAAAGGCTAACAAGGACAAGAAATTGACATTGATCCAACACACAACATATGAAGAACTGATTTACAGGTTACATCTAGAGATTATTGCACAAATCAATGAAAAATGTGTTTTTTCATCTATATTGCCTAGGGTTTTACTAGTGAAGGACATTAGGTTGTATATACACTACAAGATTAGTGAGATAGGTAATTTCAAGATTAAATCCATCTATCAAGAGTTATGAAAGGATGGAAAACTAAAAGATGAGCACAAGCATTTGGAAGTTAAAGGGTTAACAAACGCACTTCATTTCCCGAAGGATTTCAAGACCGAGTGGATAAGGATTATACTTAGAAAATTTCATGATGGACAAATGTGGTTAGATGAACTAGTAAATATCATCAAGGATGTGATTCACATGGTTACAAGGTATCCCGTATGTGATAAAGCTAAATCCTTAAGATACCCACTAAAGAGATAAATAAAAAAAATGACTGGAGCCAAATGGGATGATAAAGGAATTGATGCAGGGGCATCCAAGGTTAAGGCAGGGGCATTCATGTCCTCGGTGAAACTGCATGGGATGGTTGTATTTTGGCCGGTGTTACTTGGTTGTAGCCTTGACCAATGGCCTCGATCAATGAAGGAAACTTGGTCACTGAAGAAACTTGGTAGTCTCTGGCACTCAGAAAAAGTGTTACTCAGTCATGTCTGTGATGCTCGGTCGACACTGGTGCTTAGCGATGCCTGGCATGCTCAATTAATTCACTATTTCTCAGTAGTTCTAGCTTATCGACTAGAGTTTTGTATAATTTTTTGGGCTGACTTGGTGCATTTATTGTTGGTAGCTATTGTTATAAGCCAACATGCTGAATTAAATATTTGTATACAATGTGTAAGCTGACTTGTATGGCATTTAATATTTGTTAGGAAGAGTTAAGGGTTTCATCTTGTCAACTTTTGGTTGATGATTAGTATTTAAGGAGTGCTTGGGTAGATGTTTAGAGAGATGACTTAGCAGATCTGGGATATTAGATGCGAAGCTTGAAAGCTAAAGTTGGCAAAGTTGTGGAAAAGATCTTGCATGATCTTGCAGATCATATTATTATCTGATAGTTGTTTGTAGTAGAGCTAGGGGTTTGCATACTTGGGGAACAAGGAGATTTCTTGGAGGCTTGTGAGCTCAAGTGTAGATCTGCCTTAGGGTTTCCATCAGCTTCTGATTGTTTTCAAAACTGAACTAGTTAAGATTGTATTGGATCTAGTCAGATCTTGTAGAATTGTTTTTTGATTGTAATTGCCCTAACCTAGAAGGCCTTATAGCTAGGCATGTTAATGAAAATTAGTGTTAAACAATTACTTTGTGTTGCATTTTTGAGTATTCCAATGTGTAATTCTATTGGCTACAAGGTTTGGACTGTCCTTAATTGGATCCACCATCCTTGACTACATCAAGTGGTATCAGAGATGAAGGTTTGTTCTTGTTGGAAGCTGATAGTTGATCTTGTGAAGAAAAGGTTAACCTAGCAAGGCTGATCTTGTGAAGTTGATCCTATTGGAGAAAAGATTGTGCATAATCTAGATTACAGATCTGAACCACTAAACTTGTGAAATCTTGCCCTAGTTATTTGTTCAAGGTGGCAGGTTGAGATCTAACTTGTACACAACTTGGAGATTGTGACAAGGTGGTCGGTGAGGGTTTGTTGTAGAGGCTTATTTTGCATATCTTTAAGGATGCCTCTTAGAATATTGGACCCTAGAGCTATTGCAGATCTTTGTGATGCTGTGGAATCAAAGATTTCTGATAAAGTCAAATTGGATGTCAAATCTAAGATATAATTGATGAAGAATGACATGGTCACTGAGATAATGGAGCTATTGTTGGTGTACCTTAGAATGTTGGTACTAAAGATGGTTATGAAGAAGCTGCTAAGGAATTTGAAATTGTTGGATCTAGTGGTGATGACCAAAGGAATAGATCTAGTGAAGACAGAACTGCTTGGTTGCATAGATCTGGATCTCAGTTTAGTAGTAGTTACCGAATGGAAGTTTCTACTTTCTCTGGTACTTTGAAGCCTGACAATCTGATTGATTGGATTGGTGAACTTGAAGATTTCTTTGAGCTAGAAGAAATTGAAGATCCTCTTCGAGTGAGATTAGCACAGACAAAGTTGAAGGGACATGCTACTCTTTGGTGGAAAGAACTACAAAGAGATAGAGAAGATGAAGGTGAAACAAAGATCAATCGGTGGAGGTTGATGGTGACAAAATTGAAAGCTAGGTTCATACCTTTTGACTATGAGCTTGACTTGTTTAAGAAGTTGCAGAATCTAAAATAGAAGGATTTGTCTGTTGAAGATTATACCAAGGACTTCTAAAAACTTACTATTCGGACTAGACACTGAGAACTCGGTAAGGAAAAGGTAGCTCGGTATGTGAATGGTTTGAGATTCAATATTCAGGATGAGCTTGGTATGCTAAAGATTGATTCTATTGACGATGCTTATCGGTATGCTCTGAAGGAAAAAGATAAGTTGAAGAGGAAATAACCTAGTAAATCTTGAGGGAAGGAAAAGATTGATCACTCGGTGAAGGATAAGCCGACTGATGTAGAAGATGAACAGAAACCTGTGGAACCAAAGAAGAAGACAATTAGAGTTATCTTTAAGGGTACTTTCTATAACTGTGGAGAGGAAGGAAACTGTTCTTTTGAGTGTACACAGAAGAAGGTTGACCGATGAAATGCTATGGTAAATGAGAACATTCAGAATGAACTTGAATTAGAGAACTTGCTGCTTTGGCGAACATTGCTCGGTACAAAGGAGAAACCTTGTCAGAGGAGTAACTTGTTTAGAACCTGATGCAAGTCTAAAGGTAAACTCTATGATGTTATTGTTGATAGTGGTAGTACTGGTAACCTTGTTGTTGAGGACCCGGTTCAGAGACTTGGGTTGAATAAAATGAAATATCCTTGTCCTTATAGGATTGGCTGGTTACAAGATGTTCATGCTTTGGAAGAAAGAGAACAATGCTTCATTGATGTTCAGATTGGCCAGTATAAGGATCTTGTGCTATGTGACATTATGAAGATGAATAGTTGTTATATATTGCTCGGTAGATGTTGGAAATATGATTGTAGAGCTATTTATGACTGTGTCTGGAATGTGTTTATGATTGAGAAGGATGACAGGAAGTTTTCACTTATGCCTTTGATGGATACAACGCTCGATAGGAGAAGCCTAAGTATTGGTTCCTGAGTTGAGATTGTGGATCTAAAGAAAATGAATGATCAATATGGAAAACCAACCTGTGTGTTGTCAAGAAAAGACTTGAAGAGACAGAGGAAATTGAAGTGGAAGAATTTGCAAGCAGAAAAGGTGGAGGACTTGTATGTGAAGAACCAATTTGGGATTTACGTGCTGAATCCTGGAAGATGTTCTTCTAACATATGAACATCTTTTGGAACCTAGGGTGTTTGATGCAGGGTCATCCAAGGTTAATGCAAGGGCATTCTTGTCCTTAGTGAAATTGCATGGGATGTTTGTATTTTGGCCAGTGTTACTCGGTTGCAACATTGACCGGCGGCCTCAGTCATTGAAGGAAGCTCGGTCACTGAAGAAACTTGGTAGTCTCTAGTGCTCGATGAAAGTATTACTCAGTCATGCTTGCGATGCTCGATCAACACTAGTACTTGGTGATGCCTGGCGTGCTCGGTTAATTCACTATTGCTCGGTAGTTTTGGCTTACCGACTGGTGTTCTGTGTGATTTGTTGGGCTGACTTGGTGCATTTATTGTTGGTAGCTATTGTTATAGGCTAACATGTTGAATTAAATGTTTGTATACAATGTTTAAGCCAACTTGTATGGCATTTAATATTTTTTAGGAAGAGTTAAGGGTTTCATCTTGCCGACTTGTGGCTCATGATTAGTATTTAAGGATTGCTTGGGTAGATGTTTAGAGAGATGACTTAGCAGATCTAGGATATCATATACGAAGCTTGAAAGCTAAAGTTTGCAAAGTTCTGGAAAAGATCTTGCATGATCTTGCAGATCAGATTGTTATATGATAGTTGTTTGTAGTAGATCTAGGGGTTTGCATACTTGGGGAACAAGGAGATTTCTTGGAGGCTTGCAAGCTCAAGTGTAGATCTGC
This sequence comes from Chamaecyparis obtusa, assembly GCA_027943335.1. Classification (NCBI taxonomy): domain Eukaryota; kingdom Viridiplantae; phylum Streptophyta; class Pinopsida; order Cupressales; family Cupressaceae; genus Chamaecyparis; species Chamaecyparis obtusa. Next base: position 34,956 of record BSBK01005759.1, read on the forward strand.
CTTAGGGTTTCCATTACCTTCTGATTGTCTTCAGAACTGAACTAGCTGAGATTGTATTGGATCTAGTTGAATCTTGTAGAATTTTTTTCTAATTGTAATTGGCCCTAACCTAGAAGCCTTACAGTCAGGCATGTTAGTGAAAATCAATGTTAAACAATTACTTTGTGTTGCATTGTTGAGTATTCCACTATGTAATTATGTTGGCTGCAAGGTTTGGACTATCCTTAATTGGATCCACCATCCTTGACTGCATCAAGAATGAAGATAAACATCATTGATGACCCAAAGACTATATTTGGAGTGTATTTAATCACATGTAAGATATTTCAATCTAGTAGAATGAAAAGTCTTCCATGTGGCGTTGTTGACATTTCTTACAAGATCATGAAGAAGGGTCTTTAACTTGACCTAGTTGAATTAATGTTGAGGCAAGTGGAGGAGAAGATGAGAACTATCTGAGTTGTCAAATCTAACACCTGTAAGTTTGGATCTCTATTTTTTAATGGAGAAATGCATTTTTTCCACTGATGGACTATGAACTAGACATTGATCAAGCCACTAGGTCAATGAAGGTATTACTAGAAGAGCCTAAGGACAATGGTGCAACAAGGTTTGGCACTTATGAAGAAGCTAAAACAAGAATAAAAATAGACTTTGTTGGAGTTAAAATAGGAAGAAAAAGAAAAAAATGATTGGCACATTAGAAAAAAATTTGGATATGTTGAGGAAGAAGTAGAGAAGTCAGTTGAAGAGGCAACCAAGGAGCATAAATCGGTTGGTAAAAGTTTAGATAAAAAGGAGCCTGGGTCAAAAAAGGAAGTACAGGTAGAGCCACTAAAGGTGATGAAAGGAAAGAGGAAACAAGCTGATACTCCTACACATGCAAGGACAAGGTCCACTATAGGTGTTTCCCCTCCTTAGAGAAAAGGAGTTGCAAAAATCACAAGGCCTACACCAACAAAGACTTATCAAAAGAAGAGAGGTACACAAGCTTCCACTGAGGTACCAGAACCTAAAAGGAGGAGAATATTAAAAAGAAATAAAGATTATATAGATTCAAAGGAAGAAGAAACAACTCAATTCAAAGTTGTAATTAATAAAGAACCTTCGACAATTGATGAGATCACAGATGGCATAAAAGAAAGAGGAGGACTAAGTCATCATAAACTAAAAAGATGTCCTAACATGAATAAAGAGGATCAAGAAAAAATGGAAGAAGCTATCATCAGTATGATGATTAACTTTAAGAGAGTACCAGTTGAATTTTCAAGACGTATTCCTAAAGAATTGTATGACAAAGTTTCAGCAAGATGGACTTATGCGCTAAACGTTGAGAAGAAACTGAGAGAAAGATCATTGATTTTGACAATGCCAAATGTATCTATTCAAGAAATTGAAGATGCAACGAAACTTATGCAAATAATTTTTTGATGAAAGGAAGGGCATTAAATATTCTTCAAGTAAATCTACCAGAAGTTTATGAGGAGAGTGTTGGTTCCTCAAACTGAACTTTATGCTTTCAAAAGAAACCAATACATCTATAGTTTTTAAGGATGGGTTAGATCCAAATATTGAGTTCTAAGATGACTGGACCAACTATAGGGACAAGACTGCCCTCTACACTTCTAGCTCTACAAAACCAAAGAGGGTATTCCTAATCCAATACAACGAACCTTATTTCAATAATTATAGACTGGATTCAAAATAACAGATAGATGGTAAGAAAATACTAAATGGTAACCACTCATTCATTAATTCTACATTACCATTAGATGAGACAAAATGGGTAGGTCACAATACTTCAAATATTTTTGACAAATTTATATCGGATATTTTAGGAATACAATAAAATTCCATCAGGTAGTCATTTATACAAAATAGACTCATCCCTGGTCAGTGCCTTATCCATTGGGCAATATCTTACTACAAAGTGAAACATAGAAAATAATTAACTTTAAATGACTTATATTCTTAGAAAATACTACCATCCTGTGATGATTTTAATCAGAGAACTCTTTAATCCACACTACTTATTGGTATCCTTATGCAAACTTCAAAGAATCAGCTCTATATCTAGAGCTTATTTAATTTGATCTTTAGATCAAAGCTAAAGAATATCAACACATAACTCAAACAAAGAACACACATAGGAGAGATGTAAATCTTGGATTTCATTTGCTGGATCAAATTCCATGTATACACAATGTCTTTCAATACAAGCCACTTCAATATTGGCAAAAACCAATAGCATTTGCTTATTACAAAAATAACCTAACCTAATACAATTTGATGTACCCTAGACTGAGAGAAAAGTCATCAGTCGATGTTCTGAAACTAAGAAGAAGACTAAAACTACATCCCCCACCTAGCCCACAAAGCACTTGGGACCAACTTTGATAAAATACAAAGAATTCTTGGAACCCTTACAATAATGAAAAGATCTCATATATATCCCTCATGAAAAGACCTAAAATATATTTCTACCATGACACCTATCTCTTTCCAGACAGATCAGTTATGCAAACAACTTCTCTTCCCACCAAAATCTGACCTCGGAAACAAAAGCTCTTACTACTCTTTCTTGCCTGCTCAAAATTGATTTCTAATGCTGCCAATGAAACCATCATTTCCAATGGTATATTATACTCATATATTTGAGTAAGAAATGAAGTCTCTAGGAACTTTTCAAATCTATGAGTAACTCCAATCTTTTAATTCTAAATTTCTTATAGTTCAAACTTTATCAAACTTTTAAATCATTGTGCAAAGATTTGAATTTTAAATGTGAGACCCACATATGCCACATGGAACAACCTAATTTGGTTTTTCGGCCACCTCACTGCCCTGTCAGACCCCTACATTTCACTTGTGTCACTTGTCTCTCTCCGGTTGGCTCATGTCTCTGACTGGGCATCCACCTATAACATTCTCACCACCTCATCAGGCTGCCACATGTCAACCTATCACATGATTGCATAGGGAAATTTGAATCACAACCACCATCGGATCTCTAATGTGTATCTCGAGGCCATCAAACTTGCAGACTCACCTTTCATCAAAATTTACCTTACCTTATGTGGGACCCACCTACCAAGTCATCATTCTACTGGGTGCCTTGATCCACGCGTGAGCATTGACTAGCTTCTCCAACTAGGCATCCACTTTGGACACCTTCATACCATGTAGATTACCTTATAAACATCTCTATTTCATTCTACATAGACAATGTGGGATAAATCTCCCATGATTTATTAAATTTTCTTTCAAAATTTATCCTTGTGTGCGTGCCAACTGGCCGGCCCCACACAATTTCGAGAGGCCCACATGCTTCTTCCTTCCTTCACTCTTCTTTACATCAAGCCTGGGTGGTGGTGCTTTTAAACATCTAAATATGTCATTCTAGGCTGAATGTGGGACAAAATATTTCACAAAATGCAGCCCCTTAAACACACGTTAATCTCATCAATCCATGCATGTGATCCCTGGTTTGCACAACATTCTACATGTTTTTCATTGGGCCTGCAAGTGAATTCTTATGGGACATAAGGAGCCCCCAATGAAGAGTAGTTTATTCATACACGACAACTCAGTGAGAAGCTCCTCACTAGCTTCCTTAGGCAGCCGCTCACTTCCAGCCAAACTAATAGCGAAAGCCTGCTAAAATAGCTTTCCCAGAACATATAAATGTGTGCAACTTGTTTTGGTGCATGAAACATTATTGTTTGTGTGTCCAGAATTGCAACAAATCATATGCATATTTCCTCTCAACATACACACGTGTACATGTTTCCCTTTGTTTGGTATTTTTTTAATGAATGGTGCTCTCTTTTTCTACATTGGCATCTTCTTTTACTTATGTTGGCTATGTTTATTTGTTATGCACCCCTCTCATGCTTGGCCTCCCTTCTTTGCATTCACATGTGCATGTTTTTCAAAACATAATGTGCCTCCATTTAGACTCACACAACCCATGGTCTTGTAGCCTGTTGTCTTTAATTTGCAATGGGGTCTATCATTGGTGCATGAGTTTGGGCTTGAACATGAAGCCTCTTCCCAAGACCCACACACTCTTTGCATTTGAGCAAGGCACCCTCTTATCTATGTTGGCTGCCCTTTTCTTTTTAACTCATGCAACCCTCACATTAGCTAAAAATTCTCATTCCCAAACATTTTAGAAGAGAGAAATCTTCTCCAAGTTTGAGGTTGATAACCAAATCAATATCTATTACTTGTTCTAGAAACTCAACCTGATTTATTATTCTTGGAAACTAATCAAGAATATATCATGTTCCACCCTCTATATTCCCCAATGGTTTTGTGAATTTTGGGATGCCAAAGAAGAAGAACATGTCTGATAAAACATTCTCATGAGGATGTTCACTTTTTTTCCATCACAGAGGATGAAGTGGTCAGCACACACTTTAATTGGATCAGTAGTGCAAAACATATACGGCCTACCTGGCGGAGCGACAAAATTCTTCTTTAAAACATTGAGGCAGGCTGGGCCCCAAGCGGGTCCGACCTAAAAAAATTTTGATCTCAAACACCTGAACCTCAAAAACATTACCAAGATGACTGGCACTTGCAACCGAATCCAATCTGGATAGCCGGATACTTTTAAAACTTCAAATTCTAATACTTCACCAGTCGGCAAACTAAATAAACTACCTCCAATCGCCCCTTTAAAACACTGCTCAAAACTAATCACTGGAAGCTAAAACTTGGAAAACATGAACCTTGTAGTATAGATAATCACCCTTTCAAAGGGATTCCCATGAAGATGAACAAGGCAGGAGATTTTAATAGTTGAAATCACCTATTCAAAAATGCCTGAAAAACACAAACCGGAATCACTGTAAATGGATGAAAGGAGATGGATAAAAAATATCAAATGGAGAGCTGAAGGTGAGCCACTAAATTTGGTAGAAGACTCATATGAAAGGAATGCAACAAAACAACCCATAACTGGAGATAACCATCTGACAAAAAGATACCAATTTCAAAAAATGGTTACTTTGCAATGTTGTTCTAGTCGTACTTTTCATTATTATAAAATGCATTTTGCCTGACCTTGCAAACCTGTCAGACGGAACCTTCATAGTCTTAAACCCTGGGTGAATGATCTCTATCATATGTATAAAACAAGGCTTTAATTAGTTTCACTGAATGATCAACTAGCTATCAATGATTAATCTTCAAAGTCGACCACTTAGAACATCCTAAACTGAAAAATAGTGGAACTATAGAAATTGCATTTGGAATTGTTTGAACAAAGGGGTTAAATGGATTGGAAAAGACTTGAAAATATTCATGCAAGTACACTTCCAAGTCTAAAATATGGAACATCCTTTAATTATGTTTGACCTCGAACTGAGTGCAAATGGAAATACCCCAAAGTAAGCCACTCAGGAAATTGAACTATGCACTCTTGGAGAAACTTAGCAATCTGCAAATGGAATGGCTCTGGCAAACATGTCAAACGGGCACATGGGGGGCTTAAAATTGGTATGGAAACTCATTCTCATGCCTACAGCATGATGCAACAACTTTCATTTTATGATAATCAACTGGGCAATAAATGCACTCATCTGAAGTGGGCTTCTTAGTGAAAATCTGGACAATCACTTAATGCAGATTTTAGGGAACACCTCTAACAGACCACTTCAAAAATTTATCAGATCTAAAGACTACAACTGAAAACCTATTAAATATATTAAATGATAGGTGATGAACACCCTATCCAAGTGATGCATCATGAAACTCAATAGGCTCTTTAATCCGTGCACTCAAACTACGCTTCATTTTGAAGACTTTCAAAGCACTGATTTGATGCTTGGAGAAAATTTCAAGATATCGAATCAAAAATACAACTTATATTTTTGAGCTCCAATAGAGAGTACACAAATTTGTACTAGTATTCTTAGTTCAAAGGAGGAAACAAAGAAAATTGCATTTGCAGTTAATAATGAGAAATCTGAACAAGTTAGAGGTAAAAGTGTACAAATGGATGTTGTTGTTGATACAACACAAGAGCCCATACACATCTAGACACCGAGCAACCAGAATATCAAACTTATGCTGAAGATTTTTATCTTGCCACATAAAATGTAATGGAAGATATTCTAGAGATGTAAAGATAACATGGGAAGAAGAATTATTGATAGAAAATATCACAGAAGGAGACCTCGATGAATAAGAAAAATAAGATGAAGATATTATTTCTTCTATCAAGACTCGATAAGATCAACCTACCAAGGTAGGTATAGGACTCATACAAGGTAGTTCAAGCAATTGATATACCTATTGAGCAGAAAACCAATGACATACCACCTGAGAAAGAAATGGATACAACTAAAGACAAGGGTGAGAAAATAGAAAAAGAGACCATCAAGGCCCCAACTACAGAAGAAAATGATCAAGGAGCCCAAGATGAAAATAAAGTAGATGATTCTACTAAAATCACAAGGCTGCAAGCCCTAGGACCTCACACTGAGGTAATTTCTAAGGGGCTAGATGAAGAAGAAAGTGTATCTACCGAGCAACCAAAGATAAATATGGAGAAAAAGGCTCTAGTTCCCTATAGTCAATCACTGACATCAAGCAATCAAGAAAAGAAGAAAAAGAAAAAACATGGAAAAGGTCTAGTCACACTTGATGAAGTTATAGAAATACCTACTTGTGACCCAAAAACATTGGACCTAGAAGGTTTAAGAAAGTATGGAGAGATATGCACCCGAAAAGAATCACAAGAGATGTTGAGGCATACATATGTTTTTTTGTCACTAATGCCAAAGGGAGATAATGTTACACATAATTACATTAAGTGTTTTCATTAGTGTCATACATATAGTCGGTAAGGGAAGAAAATAGACAAGTCAATCAAAACATAGAGTATAGTAATTGAGAAGAACACAAGGAGGAAGACAAGTTAACCAAGAACAATCTTGACCAAGCATAGACACTGAGCTAGATGATTATCAAGCACACCAAGCACACCAAGTATAGTTATAACCGAGCATACATGTTTACCTAACATTAGTATTTTATCAATATAGGAATGCATTATTTACCGAGTGATACAGGTTCGACATAGAAGTTTGGAATGACACTGTAAACAATGAAAATAGTTTATACCAAGCTAGAAAATGGTTTACATAAATTAAGGTAATTATTTATTGGAGATATCAAATTGATTGGTGATGATCCCTATGTAGTTTTTATTTAGTTCATTTATATGAATCGTTGATCAATTATTTTCTAGATGATTCCATAACCCTAATTAGGTCAGAATATTTATGATATAAGAATTATCAAGATGTCATATAGTATTATCAAATAAGTGAAATAGCAGCCTATAGTGGACATCTGAAGATTAGATATGGTTGTGAAGCTAAGCATTGAATAAGTATTCAGAATCAAATTAGAATCAGACCAGAGGCTACCGAGTAGTATTTGAAGGACAAATCTATCAAAGAAAGGTGATATCAATTAAGGACTAAGAAGATCTGATATTCAGAAAAGTAAGTTGCTACATCTAGATCAATATATTGTTACTTTCTAACAATTGTGGCAAAAAAAAAAATCTCTTAACAGAGTAGACCTAACCGTCTTTTGTAAATCTCTTAATAGAGTGCACACATAATAGTGTTGCTAAAATCCTCTAACAAGGTAGATCTTAATAGGTTTTAAATTTTACTCCTAACAGGGTAAGATTATCAAAAGTGATAAAAATTGTATGTCGTAACATGAAACTTTATTATTGCAGTAGTGAATCATTTTGGATGTCATCCCCACCATAATTTTTACCTTCTAACAAGTGTTTCTGGGATACCAAAATATATGTATCAAGTGTATGAAGGGAGATTAAAAAAAGAACCTAGGGAAAGGTTGAGTTATTTAATACTTCAATGGGTACTTGATTATTTGGCACATTGATAAGATAATGTATTATTTATCTAAGTAAAAAGAAAGACTAAATAAGTAGGCTTAACTGAGCAAAAGTGAAGAAATCTAGTTTAAGCTGAGTGATGTTAGTGTCGACTGAGTGCCAGTATATGTCGAGTAAATTTACTATTGACGAAACATCATTTTATGTCGAGCGATAGGAAATTACCGAGCAAGACAATGTTAGCTAAGGAAGACAATTTGTAGAGATGACCGAGAAACGTAGTGATGACTGAGGAGATGAATACAGTATTGACCAAGTGTCAGTAATTTACATTTGGAGAAAGAATTCAAATTCCCAGCTGACATAGTTGAATTCTTGGGTTATGTAAATCATATTGACTTTATTAATTGATTATATGGATAATTTAATGCATAGTAAATTGTTTTATTATGGATTCAATGAGAAGTTTGAAGATGTATCTAGAAGGAAGGATGAAGAACTTAAATTTTGGAAGGATTCGATGAATCTCACCTAAACCTAAGATCTACAAAGGAGATTAAGCTGCAAAATGTGGATCTACCTAACTGAAGAGGTATAAAGAAAAACCTAAGTGTGAGGTTACAGAGGATGTTGAAGTTGTTGATGTTATTGGCTGATAAGTCTAAGTAGAAGGCTAAAGGTGAAGGAGTTGATCAGAGTTGTGATTGCTTGAAGAAAATTCTGAGCAGATCAATGATGGAGATAGAAATGCAACTCAATCAGTAAATCAGCATATATGTGAAAATTGGATCTATTATTTGCAAAGTGAGTTGTATGTTTTTTAGATCTGAAACTACTACTACTTTCTAATCATTGTATCAGTCTAAATCCTTTAATCAAGGTTGACCTAACAGTCATTATTTAAATCCTTTAATCAAGATGGAATTCTAATGGAATGTACTTAAATCCTTTAACCATGTCACTTTTGACAGAGTGTTTAAATCCTTTAACAAGGTCACACCTAACAGTGTGTTTGTAAACCTTTAACAAGTTTGGCTTTTCACAGAGCTCACTTTAGAAGAGTGAAAATATCAGTAACATGTTACAAAGTGGTTATTCCCAAATTGGGTTTCCACTATAAATCTTGGTGTTATACTTGTGTGAATGTTTTTATGTGAATGTTTCTATATTCTACAAGTTAATTACTTTTGGACAGTGGACTGCATGTTATATGTTTATGGTATATATACTTTAGAGACCGAGTTATGTTGGTGATTAGATCTAAGATTGTTTAAGTGTTTAAAAGTTCAATTGGTACATCTGGACCTTAGAACAATTGATTCACCCCCCCCTCTGTTGTTCTAAATAATATTAACAATTGGTATCAGATTTGTTCATGCTTATAGAGAAAAATTTTAAAGGTACTTGAAGCTAATGATCAAGATGTATAAAAAGGAGGTACCAAAGTTGAACAAGGAGAACTTCCTTGCATGGAAAAGTCTAATGAAACTGCATCTAGCTGGTATTGGTGATTCAATGAAATTCTATGTTGAACATGACTATGTTATACCTACTACACCTTTGACTATCGAGGAGATGAAAGAAAAATAAGAACACAATCAAGAAATGTTGGAGATTGCATCTACCTTGAGCTATCCTAAATTTGAATATATCAAAGATTTCATTACTACAAAGAAAATGTGGGATACTCTTACAACCATCAATGGTGATGATACAAATGTACTAAGAGAAAAAGTTGAAATCTTGAGAGGTAAGTTTGATTAAATGAAAATGCAAGAAGCTATGAATATTGCTTAGTATTGTGGTAGAATTAAGGAGATAGTGAATGCTATTAGAGAAGCTAATGGAATCATTGATGATGAGATTGTTACTGGTAAGGTATTGAGAACTTTTTTTCCTATCTATGCTATCATAATTTCAGCAATTCAAGAATCAAGATGTAACCCTGCTAATGTTCTAACTCTAGAAAGTCTTGTTGGTAAGCTTACTACTTTTGAGCTATCTAACTATGATAACTACACTGTTCCTAATGTTGAATCTACATTCAAGTCACAAATGGTTTTGCATAAATCTAGGCGAGAAAAAGAAAAATGTGTGAAAAGTGAAAGTGATAGTGAAAGTGACAGTGACACTTCTGATGAGGAACTAGATGATCTTGAGGCACTCATGGCTAGAAGATTGAAAAGAGGAAAAGGAAAATATAAAGGTAAACTTCCTATAATATATTTTTCATGTAACAAAGTTGGCCATATTGCTGCAAGATGTCCTAAGAGGAATGACAAGGATGAGGAAAGAGAAAGAAAGTACAAAGATAACAAAGATAACAAAGATCACTGAAGGTATAGAGACTGTAAGGATAAAGGTAAGAAATCCTATTATATTGCTGAAGAGGAAATTGACAGTGATAGTGATGATTTTGATATTGAAGTAGTTTATGTTTCTATGAAAGATGATTATGATGAAGATGAGAAAATTGCACTTATTTCTTATGTGAGTAAAATTGATAAATGGATTATTGATAGTGGCTTCTCACATCAAATGACTAGTGATAAAAGTAAATTTGAAACCCTAGATCATTACAAAGATAGAAGTGTTAAGTTTGGTAATGATGCACCATATCCTGTGAGAGGTAAAGGGTCAATTATGATAACTGATAAGATCACATGTGAAAATACCTATTGGGTTGAAGGTCTTAACTATAATTTGCTAAGTGTTCCACAACTTAATAGCACTGGTTATCAAGTAGAGTTTCATCATAAAAAGGCTAAAATATTTGATGCTACTAATGATCTAATTGGAAGTGGAGAACAGACTAGAGGTAATTTTTTCTATCTAGATCTATCTGAAGAGACATGTTTGTTTGCACAATTTGATGATGTATGGTTATGGCATAAGAGGTTATGTCATGTTAACTTTGATAATCTAGTAAATATTAGTAATAAGAAGAAATTTAGAGGTTTGCTAAGATTGAAGAAACCTGATAATGTGATGTATAAATAGTGTCAGTTGGGTAAAATGACAAAGTATAGTTTCAAGAGAAACACATTTAGTTCTGAAAATATTTTGGATTTGGTTCATACTAACCATTGTCGACCTATGGGTGTACAAAGTTATTGTGGTGCTAAATAATTTATTCTGGTTGTTGATAACTACACTAGGATGATGACTATAATGATTTTGAAAGAAAGATATGATGCATTTCAATTGTTTAAGTGGTACTTGGAAAAAGTTGAAAAAGAAACAAGTAAAAGCCTAAAATGTCTGAGATCTAACCGAGGTGGAGAGTTTATATCAAATGAGTTCAATATGTTCTGCAATGATAGAGGAATCAGGAGATAGATGTCTACACCTAGAACAGCTCCACAAAATGGTATAGGTGAGAGGAGAAATAGGTCAATTATGGATTGTGCAAGGACACTAATGATTGAGAATAATGTTGCACAAAAATAATGGAGAGGAGTTATGAGTACAATTGTTTATACCTTAAATAGAGTACAAATCAAGAAAGTTGTGGAAAGTGCAAATGTGAGATTTGATGAATATGCAAAGAAGAACAAACAAGAAGGTAAACAAGAACCTGAAGATTATAGATCTCTTGTCTATATGGAAGAAGGAGAGGAAAGTAACACACTTACACCAGATGTAGAGTCATGGGTAAGAAATGTAGAGCATCAGGAGGATGTTGTTGAGCATCAGGAGGATGCTACTGAGCAATCAGAAGTTGAAACTAAAAATTTTCATGATGAACCTGAAGATCAAGAAGAAAAAAATTATGAGCCTACATTCACACAGTATGTGAGAATGGAATATGTGAATACAAAGGAACAACTAGCTAACATATTCACATGAAAATCTTTACCTAAGGATGCTCATGAATATCTTAGAGGTAAATTAGGGGTGCTTCCCCCAACTGAGGCTGCCTAGTCAACTAGGAGCACTGCATCAAATGTGCTACATAGAATATCTGACAAATTGATGTAGGAAAGATCACACTTTAAGGATCTACCTAGAGTTCTGAAAAGAACATAAAAGTTGATAATCAGTCATAAGAAAGATGCAAGAGGGAGAAATATTGATACTGAACTGACAAGATGACATTGACATATGAAAGATGTAAGTGCTAGATACTACTTTGGAATTATTGTCAAAGAGGGAGAGGTTCAGATGATAAAACATATATAAAGAACATTGAGGTATATGCTCCAAGATTCAGAGATTCAGAGAATCAGAGGGAGAGAGATACATAAAAGATTTAGAGGGAGTAACTATGTGAATGGTCAAGCAAGGCTAAGTTGTTGTGAATCATAATGAAGCTAAGGATATTATACATCTTTTTGATGCACTAACATTTTGGATTGGTTGGTAGATCATGTGTTACTCATGTAGTGTTTCCATCAATGTCAAAGAGGGATATTGTTGGAAATTGCAATTGAAACAATTGTTGTATTGTCATTGATGTCAAACCTTAACTAGTAAGACAGTTGCTATCTAAGAAAGTATTATATCTATTGATTTATGAAAAGGATTAGGGCAAGGGAGATAACAAGAGAACCTAGGGAAAGGTTGAATTATTTGATACTTCAATAGGCACGTAATTATTTGGCACATTCATAAGATAATGTATTTTTTATCTAAGTAAGAAGAAAGACTAAAGAAGTAGGCTTAACTGAGCAAACGTGAATAAATCTAGTGTAAGCCGAGTGATGTTAGTGTCGACTGAGTGCTAGTATATGTTGAGTAAATTTAGTGTTGACCGAACATCAGTTTATTTTGAGCGACAGGAAATTACTGAGCAAGACAATGTTAGTCGAGGAAGATAGTTTGTAGAGATGACTGAGTTATGCAGTGATAACTGAGGAGATGAATACAGTATTGACTGAGTGTCAGTAATTTACATTTGGAGAAAGAATTCAGATTCCCAGCTGACATAGCTAAATTCTTGGGTTATGTAAATTGTATTGACTTTATTAATTCATTGTATGGAGAATTTAATGCATGGTAAATTATTTTATTATGGATTCAATGAGAAGTTTGAAGATGTATCTAGAAGGAAGGATGAAGAACTTAAATGTTGGAAGGATTCAATGAATATAACCTAAACCTAAGATCTACGGAGGAGATCAAGAGGCAAAAGATGGATCTACCTAATTAAAGAGGTATAAACAAAAACCTAAGTGTGAGGTTACAGAGGATGTTGAAGTTGTTGATGTTATTGGCTAATAAGTCTAAGCAGAAGGCTGAAGGTGAAGGAGTTGATTAGAATTTTGATTGCTTGAAGAAAATTCTGAGCAGATCAGTGATGGAGATGGAACTCAGTCAGTAAATCAGCATATATGTGGGCATTGGATCTGTTATTTGCAAAGTAAGTTGTATGTTTTTCATATCAAAAACTACTACTACTTTCTAATCATTATATCAATCTAAATCCTTTAATCAAGGTTGACCTAATAGTCATTGTTTAAATCCTTTAACAAAGGTGGCATTCTAATGGAAAGTACTTAAATCCTTTAACCATGTCACTTTTGACAGAGTGTTTAAATCCTTTAACAAGGTCACATCTAGCAATGTGTTTGTAAACCTTTAAGAAGATTGGATTTTCAAAGAGCTCACTTTAGAAGAGTGAAAATATCAGTAAAATGTTACAAAGTGGTTTTTCCCAAATTGGGTTTCCACTATAAATCCTGGTGTTATACTTGTGTGAATTGTTTGATGTGAATGTTTCTATATTCTGCAAGTTAATTACTTTTCGACAGTGGACTACATGTTATATGTTTCTTGTATATATACTTTAGAGACCAATTTGTGTTAGTGATTAGATCTAATATTGTTGAAGTGTTTAAAAGTTCAATTGGTACATCTGGACCTAAGAACAACTGATTCACCCCCCCCTCTCTATTGTTCTAAATAATATTAACAATATAAATGGGGGCTTCATATATACCATCACCACCCAACAACACAATAGACAACAAAAACTAATGCTTTCTACCAAATATATCAAATAATAATCATAAATGTCTAGTAAAATTATATCAAACAGATTCCCAAATCTAGAGCTCATGGACTAAGCAAACAATGATAACTTTCAAATAAAATCTCCAAACTTTAAATACATATTCATAAAAAGATATGAATGAAATAAAACTTCTACAACAAATTTAAAATAGAAAAATATTGTGCTAACAAGGGAAATACAAAACTAAAACTAAACTATGCACTCCAAGCTCCTACAAACATGTATAAGCTGCTTAAATAATATAACACTATTTGAAATCTTTTAGCACAAATATAATCTCTAGGTGATATGGACCTTGGAGGACCTTAGAAACCATGCCCTTGACCCTCAATCTCCTATGTTATCAATATTGAATATTTAATCTTCGTTCATTTACCAATCTCTAAAGGAAACAATATTAGCCTATTCAAATGACAAGATAGAATGAATCACAAGTGCAAGCCAAACCAAAAAAAAAAAACATATTGAAACACCAATTTAGGCTCCCAACAGGAGAAGATGCTTGCATACCAATTTTTTTGCTCTTCTTTTTCCATTTTTCTACCACCTTCTAATATTCTTCTTCCAAACTACATCACTTGTCCAATTTTTTATTCTACCCCCAAAAACCTTCTAAAAATACAAAAATTATCTTTCAAGCCATCAATGCACTTTTTTAGTTTCATCCTCAAGTATATTTTGTATCAATTCTTGAAATAGGGGTATCCTTGAGGATTACTTGACCACCATATCACTTCAGAATGTGTTGTTTTGATCAAATCACTTCTTTTTGGTTTGATATTATCTATCATTCTTGTGTTTCATTAACTAGATTCTAGGGTTACTCCAATTTTCTAATGTTCCTTGGGAAAAAAATAAACATTTATTCTTCATTTGATTCTATTGGTTTTAGGCATCAAAATCTTGTTTTCGTTACTATAAATAAGGTTTGAGAATTTACTCTAAAGTGCTTCTAGGGTTTCTTGCAATTAGTTATCCCATTGTAGAGGAATCTATTGTTGGGAATGAATGCTAAATATATCCTATAGGGGAGTATTAGCATCCATTCTATAGGAGTTGTTGTTGCATTCATGATTGTGATTGTCATTGATGTCAACACAGTGATCTACTAAAGATTAGAAGAGAAGCAGTCAGTGTTTGAGTAAGTGCACTTGGGATATTGAAGATAAAGCTATGTGTAGTTGAGGACTTATTATATGATGTGTTATAAGATCATGGTTAAGAGCACAAATAGTAATTCATTTATTCATGGAAGATATGAGCAAATCAGTGGAAGTAGTATTCAGGCAGTGTTACTGAGTAGTGGTTTGTGGATATCAGATGATATCTCCTAATTGGGATAGAATATGGTTATGTGTAGTTAAAGAGTATTTGAAGATATTTTGATAGTGATGTGGATGACAGGGAAAGATCCAAGGTCACACGAGTGAAGGATTATATTGATTGGAAGCTGACAGTTTTGTGTAATTTTGATATAACGTGTGGGAACTTTTATTTTGTAATTTGTATGCCAACTCATTTGTAATTACTTGAGTATGGTATAAAGGAAGGAATCTATTCCTTGTTGTAATGTGTGTGTGTAATGAATGTAAGTGTGTATGAAGAAATTGTGAAAGAAAAATTATTGAAGGAGGATATGCAGAGTACTAAGATTTGGTATTGAGATCTGAAGAAGTAGTTGGTGTGGTTTGGCATAGTCAGAGAAGGAGTATTGAATTATTGAGATCACTAATCTTTTGGTATTATTCTATTGATTAATGCAAAGATCAGTTTGACAGTGAGTTCAGTGATCTTACCCTGAAGCTTTTGGGCAGTGGGTCTTTTTGTCTTCTATAACTCCTAACAGAGTTAGAATCTTTTAATAGGGATTCATATATATTAGATTTATTTCATAAGACTCCTAACAAAGTCCATCCTCTCACAAGGAACTTTCATATTAGTGCATCTTTTTTGGGCATCATTCCCACCGGGGTTTACTCTTTGATCAAGAGGTTCCCTAGTCAACATATCTTGTGTCATTATGTTATTGTGCAGGTATATCTTTCTATGGTTGTTGATTCATTGCTTACATGGTTAAAATCTGTTAAGGTTGATAAAAGTTGTATCTATCTAATAACTAATTCACCCCACACCCCCCACCCCTCTCAGTTATCTTGGTGGACTTTACTTTCTAACAATTGGTATTAGAGTAGCAGGTCCTTAAAGGAAAATTTTAACAACTTAAGGAGATCCATGGTGAATTTCAAGAAAGAAAGCCCTAAGTTTGATGGAGTAAATTTTGACAGCTAGAAAGAAAAGATGAAGACACGCCTACTTTGTTTAGGACCAGGTTATTGGTTAATCACAAATAATGAGAAGACTATCATTGATGAGGATAAGATTGAAGATTGTACTAATGAGGAAAGAGATCTATTCATGTGTAACATACTTGCTAGAGAAGCACTCTTGTCAGCCCTTCCAAAAAATGAATATAGTCAGGTAAAATATCTAAAGACATCTTGTGAAATTTGGTTAGCTTTACAGTATACTTTTGAAGGTGGTGAACATGCTATGAAAGATAGGTTACATAATTAGATATGTGTATTTGAAGATATAAGAATAATGGAAGATGAATCTATTAGAAGCTATATTGGTAGAATGTCAGAGATTGTTGCAGGCATAAAATCTTATGGAGGAACAAAGATAGAGAATGAAGTGATATGGAAAATTCTGAGGACATTGACTCTTGAATTCAAGTAGACAATGCAGATGATTGAACAAGTTATACCTTGTACTACGAACTTCACCAAAGAGACTCTTCTTGGAAGATTGGAAGTAGAAGAGATGAACCTAAGGCTATCAAGAGACTTACCTAGAATGGAGATAGCATTCAGTGCTCTTAGTATTCATCCTACTTTGTGAAGAAGCATAAGTGTGGGTGGAGATTATGCTAGCAGTAGCAAATCTAGAAATGAAGAAGATAGGAAGACTGAAGAAGGTATTGCCTTGCTTGTGAAAATAGAACCAGATGGTAAGAAAAGTTTTAAATGTTGGACTTGTCAAGAATATGGTCATTTTGCATCTAAATGTCCCAAGAGAGTTAAGAAGTATAGAAACAACTTTAAGCCTAGAAGAACTAAAGAATGTTATTATGAAAATGATGAAGAACTTGAAGCTAGTTTGGAGAAAACTTTAAGTGAAAGTGATACTAAGAATAATGATGATATAGGATTTGTAGCAATTAAAGAATAAAATCTTGAAACTGAAATTAAGGAAGAAAAAGCTTTAGTTTCCCAAGTAGAAAAGAAAGATGATTGGATTATAGATAGTGGTTGTTCACATCATATGACTGAAGACATGAAAAAGCTCATAAAGTTTAACAATTATGATGGAGGAGTTGTTAGAGTTGGAAACAATGCACCTTGTTTGATTAAAGGTATAGGATCTATTACTCTTGATGGAAAGACTAATACTGATGATGTTTACTTTGTGGATGGTTTGAAACATAATATTTTGAGTGTTGGATAGTTAGTTGATAAGGGATATCAAGTTTGGTTTACTGAGAAAACTTGTGTGATAAAAGATAGAGATGGTAATTTGATTGGTACTGGATCTAGAACCAGAGGTAATGTATTTCAGTTGAATCCTACTAAGATGACATGTTTGATTACTAAGATCGATGACAATTGGTTATGGCACAGAATATTTTGTCATATAAACTTTGATAACATTGTGAAAGTGAGTACTACACTTGTAGTAAGAGATTTGCCTAAAATTATGAAACCTACTAACATGATTTGCAAGGAATGTGTGATGGCTAAATAGAAGAGAAGCTCATTTCCCAGCAAGAAGTTTACAATAGCAGAGAAGTTGGAGACTGTTCATACTGACTAGAGGATTCTATGGAGAAAGATACTTAATGAATCTTGTTGATGATTTTACAAGAATTATGTGGATTGAATTTCTTAAATAAAAATCTGAGGCATTTGATAAGTTTAAGATCATTAAAAACAAAGTTGAGAATGAATCTAGAATGAAGATTAAATGTTTGAGATTAGATAGAGGTGGAGAATTTACTTCAAAAGAATTTAATATTTTTTGTGAAGTGAATGGTATTAAGAGATGGTTTTCAGCTCCTAGGACACCTAAACAAAATGGTATTGCAGAAAGGAGGAACATATCAATAAA
This sequence comes from Chamaecyparis obtusa, assembly GCA_027943335.1. Lineage (NCBI taxonomy): Eukaryota > Viridiplantae > Streptophyta > Pinopsida > Cupressales > Cupressaceae > Chamaecyparis > Chamaecyparis obtusa. Next base: position 53,027 of record BSBK01005759.1, read on the forward strand.
TGAAGCAGCAAGAGCTATGTTATTTAAGAATGACTTGGTGAAGATATTTTGGAGAGAAGTAGTGAACACAGCAGTGTATACAATGAACAAAGTACAAATTAGAGCAGACACAAACAAGACACCCTATGAACTATGGTTTGGACATGCACCATCAGTTAAGTATTTTAGAATTTTTGGAAGCAAATGTTATATTAAGAGAGATGATGATATTGGAAAGTTTGATCCTAGAAGTGATGAAGGTATATTTCTTGGATATTCATTGAAGGGAAAAGCTTATAGATATTGCAATAAGAGAACTAAGACTATTGTTAAGAGCGCAAATGCTAAAGTTGATGAAAAGTTCAAAATTTAGGAAAGAATACTTGATTATGAATCAGATGAAGGAACTCGGCCTATACCTAATCCAGAGACTACTGAATTATTTTATGAAACTGACAGTGATTTGTTGAATGAAAGCCATAGTGAAGAAATCATTGAAGAAACTATAGTAGAAACAAGTACTGAGACAGTGACACCTAACAGGAATCTATTAAGTAATCATCCTACTGAGTAGATTATTGGAAGCATAGACAAAGGAGTTTTGACATGAAATAAGGTACAAGAATAGCTATGTTTGGTTTCTCAAACTGAACCTAAATCTACTAGTGAAGCTTGTGAAGATGAACATTGGATTAAAGCCATGAAAGAAGAATTCGATCAGATTGAAAAGAACAAGACATGGTAATTGGTCCCTAGACCTAAAGATAAGAATGTTATAGGAATAAAATGGGTATTCAGAAACAAGATGAATGAAAAGGGAGAAGTAGTAAGGAACAAAGGAAGATTGGTATGTAAAGGATACTCACAGCAAGAAGGAATTGACTATGAAGAAACTTTTGCACCAATAGCAAGAATTGAAGCAGTGAGAATGTTTTTGGCTTATGAAACTTTTAAGAAATTCAAAGTGTATCAGATGGATGTGAAGTCAGCATTTTTGAATGGAGAATTAGAAGAAGTTTATATTGAGCAGCCTGAAGGTTTTCCTTTAATTGAAGAAGGAGACATGGTATGTAAACTAAAGAAAGCTTTATATGGACTGAAGCAAGCACCTAGAACTTGGTATGTGAGATTGGATAAGTATTTGTTGAAATTAGGATTTACAAAAGGAACAACTGATAGCAACCTGTATAAAAAAAATTGAAAATGGTTTATTGGTTGTAGTTATTTTTGTTGATGATATTATCTTTGGAGGAGAAGATGAATCCAGTAATAAATTTGTAGGTGAAATGAAGACTGAATTTGAAATGAGTATGATTGGTGAAATGAAATATTTTTTAGGATTGCAGATAACACAAAACAATGATGGTATCTTTGTAAGTTACACAAAGTACTTGAATGATTTATTGAAGAGATTTGGAATGGAGAACTATTAACCAATTGGAACACCTAGGGTAACTGGACATAAGTTATCTAGCATAAATGAGACTCCTGCAGTGGAACAAAAGAAGTACAGATCTATGATTGGAGGATTCCAATATTTGACTCATACAAGACTTGATATAGCACATTTAGTTGGAATTGTAGCAATATTTCAAGCTAAACCCAGAGAATCACATTATGCAGCAGTAAAGAGGACTCTGTGGTACTTAAGAGGCACAATTGAGTATGGATTGTGATATGAAAAATTTGATGATTTTACCCTATGTGCATATACATATGTTGATTAGGGAGGTAGTGTTGATGATAAAAAGAGCACCAGTGGTGGAGCATTTTTCCTTGGAGGAAGATTAGTTTCTTGGCTAAGCAAGAAGAAGAATTGTATTTCCCAAAGCACAGCAGAAGCAGAGTATGTGGCAGCAACAAAAAATTATAATCAAATAATTTGGATGAAGCAAATGTTGAAGGATATTGGAATAAAAATTTTTGAGCCTATTGTTAGACATTGTGATAACACCAGCACAGTTAGTATGTATAAGAACCTTGTGTTACATTCTAAGACAAAGCATGTAGAGATAAAGTATCATGTAGTGAGAGAGAAAGTTGTAGAGAAAGAAGTCAAACTTCAATACAACATATTTACAAATCTTTTTCCTAAGGATACATTTGAATATCTAAGAGGTATGCTTGGGGTTATGCCCCAGCCTACTTTTGAAAAGTGATGCAAATTGTTGCATCCGTCCAGTGGTATATGAGCCCTATCTTTCTTTTGGACTAGATGGTGATACTTCCTCTATGGGGGAGTATGTGTATCTGAGCTGAGTCATGAGGACTCTAGTGAATGTATTTTCTAACCAGTGTCTTTTGACATTGAAGTTGTTGTTGACATAGTGATGAAACATCTATCATTCATGTCAATGGGAGAGAAGTATACATGAAAAACCATCAAAAACATCTGTTGGAGAGAACTGAATAGGAAAATGAAGCAAGATTTGATTGATGAAGAAGACTTGAAGGTATTTTCAAAGTGGCAGTGTTGCAACGTTGGATTTATGGAACTTGGATTTTTTTCATCTATGTTGCCATCAATTCCAATGGGGGATATTGTTATGAATGAATGCTAAATATATCCTATGGGGGAGTATTAGCAGCCATTCTGTAGCAGTTGTCATTGCATTCATGACTATGATTGTCATTGATGTCAACACAGTGATCTACTGAAGATTAGCAAAGAAGCAATTAGTGTTTGAGTACCTGCACACTTAGGATATTGAAGATGAAGCTATGCACATTTGAGAATTTATTCTATGATGTGTTATAAGATCATGGTTAAGAGCGTAGACAGTAATTCATTTATTCATGGAAGATATGAGCAAATCAGTGGAAGCAGTATTCAGGTAGTGTCCCTGAGTAGCGGTTTGTGGAAATTTGATGATATCTCCTAATCAGGATAGAATCTAGTTATGTGCGGTTAGAGAGAATTTGAAGACATGTTGATAGTGATGTGGATGATAGTGCAAGATCTAAGGTCACACGAGTGAAAAATTATATTGATTAGAAGTCGACAATTTTGTGTAATTTTGATATAACGTGTGGAAACTTTTATTTTGTAATTTGTATGCCGACTCATTTGTAATTAGTTGAGTGTGGTATAAAGGAAGGAATTTATTCCTTGTTGTAATCTATGTGTGTAATGAATGTAAGTGTGTATGAAGAAATTGTGAAAGCAAAATTGTTGAAGGAGGATATGCGAAATACTGAGATCTGGTATTGAGATCTGAAGAAGAAGTTGGTGTGGTTTGGCATAGTTAGAGAAGGAGTATTGAATTTTTGAGATCACTAATATTTTGTTATTATTTTTTTTAGTAATAAAAAGATCAATTGGACATTGAGTTGAGTGATCTTACCCTAAAGTTGTTTGGGCAGTGGGTCCTTCTATCTTCTATAACTCCTAACAGAGTTAGAATCTTTTAACAGGGATTCAAAATCTCCTAACAGGGATTCATATGTACTGAATGTATTTCATAAGACTCCTAACAGATTCCATCCTCTCACAAGGAACTTTCATATTAGTGCATCTTTTTTGGGCATCATTATCACCGGGGTTTACTCTTTGATCAAGAGGTTCCCTAGTCAACATATCTTGTGTCATTGTGTTATTGAGCATGTATATCTTTCTATGGTTGTTGATTACATTGCTTACATGGTTAAAATCTATTAAGGTTGATAAAATTTGTATTTATTTGATAACTAATTCACCCCCCCCTCTCAGTTATCTTGGTGGACTTTACTTTCTAACATCTATAGTTTGTCTTATTTCCTTCCCATGGAGGAGAATTCATTATAATTTTTTGATGGATGTAATCCTTGTGGGGTATTTTTGGGTACTCCATGTTTCATCACTTGGCTATATTTTTCATCTTTTGGAGAAGATTTGTATCCTGAAATATACCTACTTTTCTCTATTTGTGAGAGACAACGTTATAAATGGGAACCTAACATGGCTTAGTATCTTGGATCTATAATCATGTGTTGGAATTGTAACATTCTATGACACTAGCATTCATTTTTTTTTCATTGATTGCAACATATGTTTTAATAAGGGAATCCTAAAGTTGTAGATTCTATGACATTGGCATTCATTATTTTTTCATTGATTGCAACATATGTTTTAGTAAGGGAATCCTAAAGTTGTAGACAGATTGGATAGATAGGTTAGGAGAATTATATGGACAATGTACAAAGACTTAGCTCTTGTGAAATGAGATCTATGTATCCTAACATGTTTACTACTTATAGTTGTGTTTTCATATGTTTATATGCTCATTTTCTCTAGTTGTGAATGAATTGGTGAAGACAAGTTACAGGGCTAGTGACTGGGAAACTCATAGAGTTGGTCTCATTATTTACAATATAACTTTAATGTTGAAATGGATAAAACCTTTCAAGCTTGGAGAATGTCAAAAAACACATGGGAGAGTCTATTGTGTAATCGTAGAGTAATAGTGTGATTGATGATGTCATATGTAGTGTGTACTCTAGTGAAGATTTATTTAGAAGTTGACCAAGGAGTTGTAGTTTGTTCTTGAATAATTAAGCATGAATTAATGTTGTAGTTGAATATCTCATGAGTTTTAATTGTTGTAATATTTTTAAGGATGTTGTGTTGGATATTTTCCAGCAAGCCAATGCTGACTGTATGTTTTTCATTGATGACAACATATGGTAAGTAGCATGCATGGAAGACTTATGTAGTAAGCTTCAGGTATATACAACATGGACATGTTATCAGCATGATAGCATGGACACAAAGGTTAACTATTAGTATAGATAGTTATATAGAAGCTTGTGTCAGCAGTGTTCCTGACAAAGTTATAGGCAGTGTTATGTGGATGATTATCTATACAATTATCATGGAGCCTTGAACGTTTGGATATGTAATGGAGACATGTTAGTGATGTTACATCCATGTATGCAGAGTCTGATGATTAGTATAAGTGAATTTATGTTGTCGCTATTCAGCAGTAGCAGTTTCCTATGTTTATTCAGAAGAGCTGACAGAGATTATATTGGTTCTGGATTTGTGCCTATCATTTTGGTATGCGCCCTTGGATTAGTGCTTGGAGAAGAGTTATTAATGTTCAGTTAAGAGTGCATGATGTAATTCAGCTTATGGAGAAAGTTTTGGTTACTTTGGTAGAGCTGACAGTGTGTAGCGTGTGTCTACATTTGTTTATATTGGACAAGTCCTAGAATGTGTTGCATGCTTAGTAGAGCTGATAGAATTATTATTGGAGTATGTTATGGTTTATCTAATATGATTTCAAGATGGTTATAATAGACCGACTTGATTATATCATGTTGGTGTAATTAAATATTACTAATTACACTTTACTTAAGTTTACTTAGGATAATGCATTTGCATATTAGTTATCATTGTGACACCTAGGAGTTTGCATTTCATTTTAGCACATGGTTAGGAGAATTTCCACTTTAGGTGTGATATTTTTCATCACATACCTCTTTGTGTGTGAGATCCACCTTTAGTGCTCTTATCACATTATCATCCTCTCATCATTGCACATGTCGCACATACTTTGATGTACAATGGAGGATTATCCACCTTTGGTGGACATGTGATTCCACCATGTCTAGTTGATAGCTTACCACTTGCATAACTTCTAGTTATCATGCATTGCCTATATATTGAGGCATTCTACATTGTATCAATCAATCAATCTATCTATTATTTATTATTTGATCATTTGATCATATCATATTTTGTCTCTCTTGTGCTATCTCTTGAGCTTCTAGATCTTGGTGTTTATTCTTTGCCTTAGGAAAATTCTTACATGGTATCAGAGCCATAGGAGTTTCATTATATAGCATTTTTGGAGAGATTTTTATTGCAGGTCAAAATTGGAGCTTGCTGGTGCAAATCAGAGGTTGGCATCACATTGAGGAGGTCCAAATACCCCTAAATCAAATTTTGTTTCATCCAAATCAGCCATCTGAAGCCAAATCTAGAGCTATTTGAATTTTCAAGGTTCGGCGGTGGAGATTCAGGAAAAATAATTTCAGAGGCGATTTTGAAACAGTGATATCTCAGTCATCCGGACTCCTTTTTTCGAGAAATTTTTTTTGTTTTGGGGTAGAATTTCATGATCTACACAATGGTGTAGGTGATTTTTGATCTTTGTTTTTTATGTTGTTTCAAAATTGAAAATCCTAATTTTTACAACTTTAGAGGCTTCGTTTGGGCTCATATCGACACATTTTCAAGTTCTATTTTTTTAAAAGTTCATGATTTTTTGTCTACTTTCCAAATCTGGTATCAGTTTGGAAAAATTCTGAGTGGGCATAGTACTTTCAAAATTTGGTCTATTTTGGCCTATTTTTGGCACTTGTAATTTATTGGATCCTTTAGTGCTCTTGTGTCTTAATTGTATGAGTCTACCATAGCTTCATATTTTTTGTTGTAATTATCAAAATTAGAAGTCCACTTTGGTTCATTTTGGCAAGTGGTGATTGTACACGCACTATATATAAAGTGTCAAAATCATCTATTTTGGGGGGGTTCTTTGGCTCATTGCATTTTGGGGGGTGCATTAATTTTTTTATCTCATTGTTTCATGTGAGAATTACATCATTGATGGTTTAATTAAGTTGACAAGAGGGAACTATAAGAAATGGAATGAATTGGTTCTTGCTCATCTTAGTGAGCATAACCTATTGTCCTATTTGTATGAGTATAGACCTAAAAGTCCTTACAATTGTGACTCTTACTCAAAAGTTGTTAAGGTTATCTATTTGAATATGGATATGGATGTTATGGATTCCCTTGATGACTATGGAGATGAAACAATGAATAATCCTTGGACTATTATTTGGGAAATGTATGGAGATCAACATATTCCTCCACTTCCAAAATGTCCAGTTGTAGCTCCTTCTCCTCCTATTGATATCACATCTAGTGTTTCTCTTGATGATGCTTGCATTAACATAGCTATGGGTTTAGGTGATTCAATGCAATAGGATATTCGTTGTCTTCCAGACTTGGTTCCATTGGATGACTACTTGACAAACATTGCAAGTTTGTTTGTCGAGTCCTACATTTTAGATTTGGGAGACGTCATTGATGATATTCATCTTCTCTTTGTTGAAGATGATCCTTCTTTAGTTGTTTTGAGGGAGTATGTTGACCCTCATCTTCATTCTCCACTTGATCCTTCTTTTGAGATTGACATGATTTTAGATCCTTTGATACAAAATTTGGAGGAGGTCTCTTTAACTTCAGAGAAGGTATTTGACTCTTTGGAGATTGGTTTCCATGAGTCTCAAAATTCACTTGAGATGTCACATTGCATGGTTCACATTGACCATACTCATGTGTTGAAGATTCCTATTCATTTTCCTGAGACATCATACATTTTGAGTATTCTTCCTAAATATTGGAGAGGATTCATTGATCCACCTATGGACTTGTTTCTTCCTAAGGGGAGGAGCATTATTTAGTTTTCCTAGTGTAGTTTCTACATTGATCCAGGTGGATCTATCATGGGTGTACATTCTACATTGAGGGGGGGCTTTCTTTCTTCTCTTCCTACTTCATTTGAGGAGGCATATTTGTCTTTGGAATTTGATCCAAATTCTTACGTGGATCAGTTATCATTGGTTCCTTGTTTGTCACCTTCTTCTATTGGGCTTTCTCCTGATTGGTTCATGGCATCTTCATCAACCAAGGACATGGTAACACTTGGGCATACTTCAGAGACATCATACTTTATTTGGATTCCCCTTCCTACTTCCTATTCACAATGGGAAGCCTTATTACATCTATACTTGGTGTATCTTCTTCCTAAGAGGAGAAATGTTGTTTGTAGGCATTGGACTATGTTTTGTCTTCAAGCACTTACCATCCTTGGAGGAGATTACTCATTATGGGGTGGATATCATGTCTCCTCGTTTCCTTGCTTTGGGGGGATTTTTTATTGTATATTCATGACGTATGTCATAATTGGGGGGTCTTGATTACTCCATCCATGCATGCATCTTGTATTCATCTCTCTTTTTGTGGGAGGTTTTTTCCCATGAGGTTTTCCCTCTTTCTCCACTTTATGAGAGATTGCATTATCTATTTCTCTTGCATTTTGTACATGGGTACATAACATGGCCTACTAGATAGGACCCATCTTGCATTGTGAGCTTAAGTGCATTCCCCTAAGTTGCACTTAACGGGGGGTGTTGGTGTAATTAAATATTACTAATTAAACTTTACTTAAGTTTACTTAGGATAATGAATTTGCATATTAGTTGTCATTGTGACACCTAAGATTTTGCATTTCATTTTAGCACATGGTTAGGAGAATTTCCACTTTAGGTGTGATTGTTGTCATCACGTACCTCTTTATGTGTGAGATCCACCTTTAGTTCTCTTATCACATTATCATCCTCTCATTGTTGCACATGTTGCACATACTTTGATGTACAATGAAGGATGATCCGCCTTTGGTGGACATGTGATTCCACCATGTCTAGTTGATAGCTTATCACTTGCATAACTTCTAGTTATCATGCATTTCCTATATATTGAGGCATTCTACATTGTATCAATCTATCTATCTATCTATTATTCATTATTTGATCATTTGATCATATCATATTTTATCTCTCTTGTGCTATCTCTTGAGCTTCTAGATCTTGGTGTTTATTCTTTGCCTTAGGCAAATTCTTACATATCATTTAGAGGAAAGATATTTATAGGAAGTCATTTATGATTGCTAAAGTGTGGTTCATAGTTGATTTTGAAGAGAAGAGGAGACTGTGCAAAGTGTTGAGCCATCAAAAGAAGGTCTATGTGACCAAGTAAAGTATTTGTGCTATACATTGGAACTAATCCAGATGGCAAGTCAAAGTGCAGTTCACCAAGATCCAGATATAGTGTGTATCTATTATCTAGAAGGTTGTAGCCTTCACCCTTTGAGTAGTGTGCTCTTGGACAGTGCATCCTCGCCCCTAACAAGGTTAATTGTAAAAGACTCCTAATAGGGTCTGACCCTTGACCAGGTCTACTATACTAAATATATTGTAAAGCAACTCCTAACAGGGTTAAGGATCTTCTAACAAGGATCATAAAACACTAGTGCAGATTATTAGTGGGTGTCAATTCCCACCAAGGTTTTTACCTATTTGGGTTTCCCCATAACCAAAATATTGGTGTTGTGTTCAAGTGTTCTTTCATTTTGTGTATGCTTTATATTTTTGGATAAAGAATTGAAACTTGTAGATAACTGATTCACCCCCCCCCCCTCTTAGTTATCTCTTGGGACTATTCCTAACATTTTGTATGTATCCTCGCATGGGTTTATGTAACATTTTTCTTATAGGAGAGGTCTTATAATAGCCGACCCAAGAATTATGTTTGTAACTTTTATATAAGGAAGTCTTTCTTTATAGTTGCAAGTGTGTGGTGAGTATGATGATGTAATATTTTGGACTAGAAGGACTACTGATGTAGAGTAGAGGATTGTGCATTAAGGCACAAGGTTGGAACTATCTTGGCAGTAAATGTACTAGAAGCTAGTTCAAGTATTTATGATAATATCTCTTCAAAAATAGGACAGTGAGTCCTACAGGTGGATGCAGCCTTCTCTTTATTTTGGTCTATGAAAATTTGTAATACCTTTAACAAGATTTCAACTCCTAACAGGGTCTGACCTTTAATAGGAACTATACTATTATAATAATCAGCTCCTAACAGGGCTAGAACTCTTTACCGAGTTACTATGCTCATAGTACTAATTTGTGGGAAACATTCTCGTTGAGGATTTTCCATTAATAGGTTTTTCTTTGAGAACAAACATTGGTGTCATTATGTTATGATTGTTTTACATTCAATTGAGCACAAGGTTATTGTTGGAATTAAGATTCATAAGTTTTAAATCAACTGATTCACCCCCCCCCTCTCAATTGATTTGGATTATAACATCATGTACATGTTTTTTATCATTTTATTAATAATCTATTACTCTCCAAGTTGCACTTAAGGGTGGGTATTGGTGTGAATAAGGTATTTTACCTAACTATTTCATCAATAGGTCCAATATATACTCAAGTTTTCTTAGGTCCTAGGAAATATTTCTAGAAGGTTTTCATTATCACAATATCTTATCTTTTGACATTTAACTATAGAGTCCTAGGTAATTTATATATTTCATTTTTTTTTATTTCATAACATAGGATTAAGACACATCATAATCCTGTCTAATCTTATCTCTCAACCTCATCTTTATAAGCATGAACACATCTTATATACATCTCATATTCAATCAATCATTCAAACAACCATAATGAGTAATTTTTTTCATACTATCATATCTTTAATTGAAGGTTTTCTTTTACAGGTGATCCTAAGGTGTGGTAAGTTAACATTTAACTCCCACAAGGATAATATTCACAAGATGACCTTTTATGTCACAATCAAAATGACAAGTTTCTATTCATGTCATTTGGGTTGATCATATATGAATTGTATTTCAGATGCATAGCATCATGGAAAACAAACCAATCTTCTAGGATCATGATGATCCAAACATCATTTTCATCATGTTCATCATCAAGTTCAACAAGATAGAGGAAAAATAAGTCAACCAAATTCTTTGGCATATTGTCTTTACCAATTAAATGCTACTAGCATCTAGCCAACATAGGATTCTCAAACTCTACGGATGTAATTCAATTCTTTCAGTAGGGCATCTCAATCATAGATTTATCATAATACTGATCAAATCAAGCATTACGCATTTTAGACCATACCTTTGACAATTCTGTGTTAGCATGAATGTTGAATATGTCCTATAGGGGAGTATTCTAGCATTTTTGGAGTAGTCGCATGTTGCATTCATGATTTTGTTTGTCATTAATGTCAACACACTGGTCATATTAAAGTTTAGCAGAGTAGTAGGCAGAGTTTGATTTAGTGTATATGGCATATTGTAGATGAGGTTATGTGAAGTTGAGTACATATTTTGTATGGTTTCCTAATATCATGGTTAAGAGCGCATATGGAAATCCAATTATTTATGTCAGTTATGAGTAATCTAGTGGAAACTATATTCTGATAGTGTTCCTGAGAAGCTGTTTGTGGTAATCAGATTATATCTCCTAAAAGGGATAGAATCTAGTCAAGAGAAGTTATAAATATGTTGAAGATATTGTGGAGGCAACCTGGATGAATTAGCATAGTTAGAGGTTTCACGTGTGATGATTTATTAAGTTTGTGAGCTGACAGTTTTATATGATTATGAAAATATTATGTAATGTGTAATGTTTTGTTTTTTGTAATTGGTTAAGCTTAATTGGCCGACTCAATTATGAAATATTGTGCATGGTATAAAGGAAGGATTTTTTCCTTTATTTAAATAAGATGTATATGATGTGAAAGTGAAATAATACGAATTATGAATTGATGTATGATGCAAAGTGAGTAGATCTAGTAGTGAGATCCGGTGAAGCATTTGGTGTAGTTTTGGCATAGTCAGAGAAGAGAATAAAATTTGTTGAGATTAGTAATTATTGGTATTATTCTATTTGGATAATATAGAGATCATTTGGACAGTGTGTTCAATGATCTTTCCCTAGAATTTTTTTGGACAGTGGGTCCTTCTATCTTCCTTAACTCCTAACAGGGTTAGAATCTCCTCACAAGGATTCAAAGTCTCCTAATAGGGACTGATATGTACTGAATGTATTTCATAAGACTCCTATCAGAATCCATCCTCTCATAAGGAATTTTCATATTAGTACATCTTTTGTGGGTACCATCCCCACTGGGGTTTACCCTCTAATCAAGGGGTTCCCTAGTTAACAAATCTGGTGTCATTATGTATGATTATTGGGTACGTGCAGGATCATGGTATGCCAAAAAGTGGTGATGTGAAAAAGATGTCCTGGTTGATAGACTTGATGAACTACAACTAATTTAGAAATGGAATGGAGAATCTATAATTCAAGATTACTAAAGAGTTGCTGATTAGATATGCAAGATGATTAAATCAGTATTATGTTGTCATTGATGTCAACTAGCTTGACAATACTTATCTTGTAAGTTACTATACTAACACATTTGAAGAAAGGTGAAAGAGATGAAGAACAGAAATATCTACATGAGGAAGATGTATACATCAGATGAGGATAAGGAATACACTAAGTAATTTTTTGATGAGTCTATGACTTGATGAAATTGACTTTATTATGTTGCATTCATCTATGATGAAGGATAGAGCTGAAAGACACAAAGCAGTGTTGTCGGTAAATAAAGTATTCTAGTATACACCGATGGAGTGTAGTGTATACCAAGCATAGTGTTAACTGAGCTTGTGTTCACCAACACATTTCTTTGTTAACCGAGCAAAATAGAAAGGAATTAAATGATCAGTTTAGTTGATAAAGTGATGAGCTGTAAAGTGTATGAAATCAAGGTAATAAATAAGGTTTGTTATGAAGATTGATGGCTAACATAAATCAAAAAGATCTAATGGAGTAGATTGAAATGTGTTACTGACACATCAGCCAAGAAAGCTTAAAGCAAAAAAATCTATGAATATGATTAAGCGGCAAAATCTGATGGAGGAAAAGAAAATGATTTACTCATATATATAAGAGATATTAGTTTCATTGTTGAAACATCGCCGGAGGAAGAAGATACTGCATAATTATCATGTGAACAATTTGTCATGCATTCTGATCATACTGGTTAATAAGAACTGACCTGCAAAACAATTACCAAGCTACAAAGAGTAATTACCGATGGATAGTAAGTTGATATAGTATTGAATCTGAAGTGGTATATTGATCAAAAAGATTTGAATGAGCTGAACATTGATCTGTAAACTATAATTGAATTTGTTTCAAGGTAGATCATCTACTATTACATATTTAACCATTGTACATAGTCAAATCTCTTAACCGAGTGGACTATGAAAGTCTTTTTGATGTTTCATTCATAGAGTGAACATTGTTATCCTTTCAACCCCAGAGTGACTGTTGGTTGGATGATAACTTATGATCTAAAATCCTCTAACAAATTCACACCTAACAGTGTGTATGTAACCTTTAACAAGGTTGGGTCTTCACCGACCTCACTTCAGAAGAGTGAACAATTTTAGGTTGCTGGTCCCAGGTTATTTTTCCCTTCACAGAGTTTCCACATTAAATCTCTTGTGCTATGTGTTGATTGTGAAATTTTTTTTTATCATACTTTGCATATTACATGTTAGATTTAATCAGTAATTGTTATAAAGTTTAGACTGACAATCGATAAAGAAACAGACAGTGAAAATATTTTATGTTTACCAAGAAGCAGAAATTGAAGAATTTGTTTTGGATTATACATATTGATTTGGGACACTGGATAATTGATTCAACCCCCCTCTCAGTTATTCTAACAATTGGTATCAGAGCTATGGTTGCTTAGAACAGAGTTTTAAGGACTCCAACAAAAAAGGTCTCAAGATGTATAAGAGGGAAGTACCAAAGCTGAACAAAGATAACTTCGTAGTATGTCAAAGCTGGATGAAGTTTCACATATCTAGAATTGGGAATTCTGCACTAGAACTGATGGAGAATGGCTACATTGAACCGACACCAGGTACCTTGACACTTGATCAACTAAAGGATAGGCATGAACACAATATTACTATGATGGAACTTGTTGCTGCCTGTACTGATGCTGAATTTGAAGACATTAAGGGATGTACAACTACCAAAGCCATGTGGGATAAATTGACTCTAATATACAGTGGAGATGTGAATGTTAAGAGAGATAGAGCAAAAAGCCTAAGAGGCCGATTTGATGATATGAAGATGAAAGAAGGTGAGAACATTATGCAATACACAAATAGACTGAAAGAGGTAGTACATGCTATTAGAGCATCCAGTGGAGTTATTGACAATGAAATAGTGATAAGAAAGATTCTCAGAACATTGATGCCAATTTATGCGATCGGGATCTCTGCAATTCATGAAACAAGAGCTACATCCAACCTTACTCTTGACACACTGATCGGTAAGCTTACAACCTTTGAATTGAATAATTTTGACAACAGTGTTGTACCTTCTATTGAATTTGCTTTCATGTCTTCTTTGAAGATTGGTAAGTCTAGTAGCAGCAATGATAAGAATAATGATAGTGATAGTAATATCGATGATGAACTTGATGAGCTTGAAGCTCTTATGGCCTGAAGATTTCCCAAAGGTAAGGGAAGATATAGAGGCAAGCTACCCTTAACATGTTTTAATTGTAAAGAAGTTGGCCGCATCGCTGCTAGATGTCTGAATAAGAAAGATGATGATAGATCCAAAGACCAATCCGAAGGAAGCTATGGGAGAAGAGTCAATAGAGGCTACCGACACAATAACAAAGATAACCGAGATATCTATGACAAGGGGAAAAAGGTATGTTACATAGTGGAAGAATTTGAATCTAAATCTGACACTACTGATGATGTAGCAGTAGTATTTGTTGCTATGAAAGATGACTCAGAGGAAGAAGAGAAACATGAAAAAATAGCACTAATCTCTAAAGTAAGCAAAAATGATACATGGATCATTGACAGTGGTTGTACACATCATATGACTGGTGATATAGAGAAATTTGATCTACTTGATGAATATGATGGAGGATCTATTAGAATAGGAAATGATGCACCTTGTATGGTAAGAGGTAAAGGTTCACTGATGATTAATGATAGAATAAAATGTGAAAATGCATATTGGGTAGATGGACTAAACTATAATTTTTTAAGTGTGGCACAGCTGAATAACTCAGGCCACCGACTTGCTTTTGAGAGCAGAAAGGTAAGAATCTATGATAATGGAGGAAGACTTGTTGGAACCGGTACACAATCCAGAGGTAATCTATTTTATCTTGATATTGATCAGTCTTCTTGTTTATTAATGAAGGATGAAGATGCATGGTTATGGCATAAGAGGTTATGTCATGTGAATTTTGATAACATGATCAAGATTAGTAACAAGAAAAGAGTTAGAGGGTTGCCTAACTTGTCAAAACTGGATCATGCTATGTGCCATGAATGTCAAAAAGGTAAGATGAGTCTAGTTTTAAGAGCAAAGACTACTCAACAAAGAAGATACTTGATTTGGTTCATACCAACGTATGTGGTCCTATGAGAACTCAGAGCTATTATAGTGATAGATACTTTATTCTTTTTGTTGATGACTATACTAGACTGATGACTATTATGTTCTTGAAAGAGAAATCTGAAGCATTTAAGATGTTTAAGTGTTATAAGGCAAAGGTAGAAAAAGAGACTGGTAAAGAAATTAAGTGTTTAGGATCTAATAGAGGAGGTGAATTTATCTCTGATGAATTTACTAATTTCTATAATGAGCATGGTATTAAGAGATAGGTCTCTGCACCAAGAACACCTCAACAGAATGGGATTGCTGAAAGAAGGAACGGGTCAATAATTGATTGTTCTAGAACACTGATGATACAAAAGAATGTTGCTCAGACATATTGGAGGGAAGCTGTCAGTACAGTTGTATATGTGCTTAACCGAGTACAACTAAAGAAGGACATCAACCAGACACCTTATGAGCTATGGTTTGGACACAAACCTACTATAAGTTATTTTAGGATTTTTGGAAGCAAATGTTTTATTCTGAAAATTTGATTCTAAAGGTGATGAGGGAATATTCTTAGGATATTCTACTCAGAGTAAAGCATACAAATGTCTGAATAAGGTTATAAATAAGATGATTGAAAGTACTAATGTATGTGTTGATGAGTTTGATGACAAGAACATAGAAGAAAGAAAGGAACCAGAAGACTATGGTAGATTCACTTACATTGAACTTCCTGATTATCTACCGAAGTCACAACTTGTGAATATGATGTTCTCAGATTAGAATCAAGATCAGTGACAATGCAACACCTAAATGAAAGATTTAAAATGATGAAAGCAATGAAATATGAATGCAAATTAATCTTCTTCTTTTTTGTATTTTAGATGCAATAGGATGAAAAATTGTATGAATCTAAGCTAGAATGTATGAAATTGATCTAGAATGTATGAAATTGATATGTAAAATTATCTAACAATGATATGCTAAATGATATGAAAAACTATGTAAAAACTATGAAAATTATGAATGATCTCACAAATTCGCCTGTCACAACTGCTTGATTCTTCAGATGTCAATTCGCTAGAGTAATTGTGCAAATTCAAGAGATTAATTGAGATTGAAAGCTTGAGAGATGATTGTGAAGAGCTGAGCCTTGATATTATAGAAATCCAAGGCTTTGAGGATGCAAGAGAAAAGCCATAAATCACTCTTGATAAACTCAGGTTGATTTTTGTGTTAACAAGAAATTAAGAATATTTAATTCATAAAATTGTGCAAAAGCAGCTTTTATCTCAAAATAGAGCTTTAGTTTTTTGTGTGTTTTTTTTGCAACTCATCATTAGATGTTGAGTTTCAATTTTTAAATTGATTGTTAATTTCTAGTTGTCTGCTTTTTTTGATTGTGCATGATTTAATATGAATTAATTTAAAAATAAAGTGATTTATTCTCCACTTAACTGATTTTGAATTAAAACAATTGATTTATGGGTTAATCAATTATTAAATCAAACTTTATTCTAATTAAATCATTAAATTTGACAACTTTGATTTTAAATCAATTAAATAAATATTCAATTGATTGTTTGTAGGAATTTTGATTTATTGTCAAAATAAAAATAATATTAATTAGGAATAAATGCAATTAAATCTAATTAAATAATTAAGTGGCAAAATTAAATTAATTAATTAAATATTTAGAATATTCAATTAATCAAACTTTAGGATAAATAAGATTTATCACCAAATAATTATTAAATTAAAGATAATTAGGATAAATTAGGAATATTTAGGAAATATTCCCTGATGCAGAATTAAGATAAAATCAATTAGGATTTTGATGTGAAGATGTGCCTTAGGTTAGGACTTTTGTATCGATTTCGTTCGATTTGAAGATGTGGGAGGTTAATGAACCTATAGCCCATTTTTGGGGTATTACATTTTGCCCCTCTTTGAATCATTGTGCAAAGCGTAGTGGTTCAAAGAATAGTCTGTGTATGATAAAGATGTTGAGATTGATTTGAAAGATGATGTGATTTCGAGACAGAAACTGATTGAAAGATTTAACTATGCCGACATAGTTTGTGTATGATATATGTATGAAATTGATTTGAAAGATGAACTGATTTCGAGATAGAAACTGATTGAAAGTTTTAAATATGCTGACCCAGGTCCAGGATGACCAAGAATCAAGATGATGCTAGCTATATCAGCAATGAACTGGTGATTATGAAAAAAGTGCCAAAATGCCTGATTATGAACCTTACGATTGTGAAGAAGGGAGTGACCAATTCCAGACCTGAATGCCCTTGTATGAATCATATTGGTATCACATCCTGAACCCATTAGTTACAAAGAACCAAGGAAATAACACTAATGAATTGATGGTTACGAAAAGCTAATACAGTTTACAATATAGATTAGGATACCAGATTGATATAGATCTCGATGAATCTGATATGCCCTAAGTGATAATAGATTTTCCCCAAGTGACGAGGTCTTTTGATGAATCAATAACTAGACATGGTTGTTGTCTTGATTACTGAGGAAAGATTTGATTTTTAGATTTTGACTTACAGACTTGAATGATGTGCAATACCATGCCCCCTTCGGGATTAAAATTAAAATTTGACAAGAAAAGTCAGCGTTATGGTTTAGAAGCATGTTAATTGATTTGAGAAATGGTTATTCACATTTGAGAACACGTTATGCATCGTTTAGAGGTCCTGTAGACCAAGTTTGACTAGGTTAAACCATGAGTTGACCATAGTTGACCAAGTTGAAATTTTGATAGTTTGATGTAAGATAATTAGTTAAGTTGAATTCTAGATTTCTGTGATGATTGAAAGGTCAATTATGCAAGTAGTTAATAATATGAATGATCTTAGATTTTGATTTTGATCCCGAAAAAGGATTCTACTTGCTATTTCGTTGGATGGACCTTCGTGTAAGATTTAGCTCTTGTAGTCATGTTTAGCATAGTTGGTTTTGAAGAATTGTTTAAGTGTTCAAGCAATTTGTGAGACCATGCAAACATGCAAAATGAAATGCAAACCTAGGACCTAGGACCTAGTCACTGATCATGTGTCGATTTGTTGTCATCATTGAACTTTTTAGGTAACCGAATAAATCAATACAACATCCACTAGTTAGGAAACTATGAATATATGAATATTGATTTGTATGCGCAAGAATCAATACAACACCCACTAGTTAGGCAACCATGGACATATGAATATTTATTTTATTTTTGAAATGTCGGATTAGATATAAGCACCAAGGCACAAACACCAGGATGACCTGAATATCATGTCCATTTTGATATACCAATTTGTATAAGAATCAAAACATAAACATCATGATGACCTGAATACGCCTTGCATTACAAACACATCAAACAGTCAAGAGATCATTCTAAATCCAGTGTGAATTACCCATAGTGACCCTTTATCATTCACATCCTTAGGTAAGATTGTGTTTCATAGTAGGAGAAAGAACTCACTCAAAAAAAAAATAGTTAGATCAAACTTCTTTGAATTTTTCGGGTATCAATGGTTGAGGTACTCATGGCCATCCAATTCGAGATAGAGGCTCTTACAGATGGACACCATTCAATCTAGAATTTCTAAAGTTGTTAGATTTTCACATATAAGAAGAAAACAAAGAAAAGATTATGCCCCCAGTCATCACTCTCTAAATCCTATAAAGGACATCATTGAAGAGCTCATGGGAATAAAATATGCAATAATCTCAATGTGAATCAATAAGCATACAAGGAGATAAAAGCATGTAAAAGCATAGTTTGTTTTCAATTTGTGTTTGATTGCATTGTTGTAGATGCAAAATCCTTTCTGGAGAGGAGACTGACTGACTGACTCAGATGAAGCTTCAAAGGACTCTGATTGGATATGACTCATCTAAGATGTACTAGAGGCCATAGGATATGACATTGGTTGCCCCCAAATTTGAACATTGATAGGATACAAATGCTTGAGTTGATTGGTGTACAAACTGACTTTATTGAAACAAGGATATATACAAACTAAAGTAGACTAAAACCTAGGAAAGACCAAGATTGCAATGATAGATGGAGCATTTTGAAACAAGTGGCACCCTTTTGCCAGGTTTTCACCATCTTGGCAGACATTCTATTTTTACTACCAAGGCACTTGTTTCCAGGTTTTCACCAAGGTACTTTTTCTTTTTCTCATTTTTTTGTATTTTTCATTTTTCCAATTTTTTTGTACTTTTGATTTTTTTTACTTTTTTTGTGAATCATCAAGGTGCCTATTGCTAGGTTTTCACCAAGATGTTCATTTTTTAGGACTTTTTCAGATTTTTCAGATTTTTTTCAGGACATTTTACCATACACTAAATGCCTTAGGCATAGAATTTCTTCAGATGGAGAACATTGATTGGTTCTTGGAGCTATTCTCCTTTAGTCGTTGAGAGTTGATAGGCACCAAAGACAAAATTAGTAGTGATTACAAAGTGACCTAGCCAGTTGGGTTCAAACTTCCCCTTGCACTCTCGATGTGATTGATTTTTAGGATTCTCTCTCAAGACTAGATCGCCAACCTGAAATTCTCTATGTCTGACTTTCTTGTTGTATCCTCTAGACATTCTCTTCTAATACACTCTGAGATGATCATATGATGCTTGTCTGTGCTCATCTAGTAGTTCAAGTTCTTGCAACCTAAACACTTTTTAGTCATCATCAGTTACTAGACCATGCATTCTGATTCTTAGTGATGGGATTTCAACCTCAATAAGAAGTACTAATCAATATGTATAAAGGATTCCCCAAGATAGAATGGGCATCAAAATCCCAAGAAAGATCACATCATGTAGTCCCAATTTCTAGCAAGGTGGAGAACAAGAGGGATTAGCAAGATAGTGGAAGAGATGGAAGACAAGAGAATGAAGGAGAATGAAGGGAAGAAATCCTCAAGGGAAAACTCCTTAAGAATACCCAAGCTAGGGAAAATTGTCATGTAAAGAATATTTGGACAAGATTTGAAAGGTCGGCATAGGATAAGTCACAAAATTATAATGCAACAGCAAGAAAGGATGCAGTCGAAAGGAGCAGACATGTCAAGAGGCTTCATAGCACCATGTTCTACTCTTTTTATTAGATCAAGACCAAAGGGGAAAAGGATAGCGAAAGGCTAGAATGAATGAAGGAAAATAGATATGAAGGCTGAAAATGAATGGAATGAAAGCAATATCATCATAAGATAGCTCACAAGATAGCCAAATGTTCATGTATAGATCAACATTGTCAAGATCAAAGAGAGAAGATGGAATGGATGAAATATGTAGAAGAACTACGCATGATGCCTGATTGCCAGGTTTTCATCATGGTACTTATCCAAGGTGCCACAAGGGAGTGGTTTTAACCATAGGATTAATTTATTTCTCTTTACTTTTGCTACCAAGGCGCCTGTTTCCAAGTTTTCACCAAGGCACATTTTCAAAAAAAAAAAAAAAAAAAAATTTAATTTTTAATTTTATTTTTTTTGGAAGAAGGCAAGATTTTTAGATAATGCTCTTTGAAAGGATAAACCATGATATGCCAAGGATTCAAAATGATATGCTCAAAGATGCTGATAGGAAAAGAAAAATGGAAGAGACAAATGGAGGATAAGGTTTTATGTAAAGTGGGTGCGGTTGGAAAATAGGAGGAATAGGCAAATGAGGAAAAAGGATAGAAGGTAGAAGGATAATGAATGGAAGGATTGTGAAAGGGTAGATGGAAAGGAAGGTAAGATCAACATCAACACACACCTTGAAGGGTGGTGAGAGGATGGAGGAAATGTGAATGAAGGAATACGTGAAGGAATATAGCGAATGGATAGCAGAGGTTGTGGTTTAGACACATGGAATGGATGAATATTTTTGGAAGAAGATGAAGTGGAAGTCTTTGGAAGCTTTAATATCAACTTCACTTGTTTCTCAACACCAAACTCTTTTAAGAGAGACTTTGGAATCCATATAGCCGTAAGCTTTTCATTTCTTTTTGATGATTTAGAGAGAATATCTTCAATGATGGATTTTGGAACCCATACTTGTCTTGTAGTTTTTTTCTTAGATATCTCTTTTGACTTTATGCCTCCATGTCATTTAGAGGAGACATGGTGATCTTCTTTTTTTTATGGATTCTTGTATTGTTTCTTTCTCTTTTATTGAACATTCAAGCTACTTCCAGAAGACTTGGGACTTGTGGAAGAAGAAGGAGGATACGATTGGTTTAGATGGGTGGGTGGATGAAAAGGATTCAAGGGTATGCATCTATGTTGATCTTGAGGAAAGATGGGAGATGGAGGGATGTAAGGACCCAAGATGGATGATGAATTACAAGAGTTAGGAGGGGAAAGTGAAGGGACATAAGGACCCAAGATGGAAGGAAGACATGAAGCCCTTTGTAGTGGTGGAAGAGGTCCAAGAATGGAAGTGGAAGACGCAAAAGGATAATCAACAAATTCATCAACATTTATATGACAACCAAGGACATCAACACCTTTAGAGTGTGTTGGCACTTCAATTTTTTAATATGTCAATCTTGTGAAATTTTTATAAAATTGAAATGTGCATAAATGTTAAAAGATTGTGATAATTTTGCTACAAAAAACCCATTAAAAATCCTGCAAAATTATCTATTTTTTCCTCAGTATCTAGTGTGCCCTAACTAAGAGTTAAACCTAAGAAAAACCCTAAATATTTTCCATTTTCAAAAAACCCTAGGTCGCTCTGTTCATTTATATTTGAGTGTTACCTTTTTTGAGTCACTTAGGTTCATAGAAAAGCACGTGCATTTATCTTATCATCACGCAGGGAGTCATATTTCTATTTTCCCTAATTCTAAAGGCCCGGTGATATAAATAATATATCCTAAATCCTAAATACTTTATATTCTAATGTTTTGGCTTTCATTCAGCTTTATATCTTTAAACAAGATCTAATGGCGGTCGTATAGTCGCATAGAATCTTATAGACCTATGCGATCATGAGATTAACTATTGATCTTACAGAGAAGCTTAATGTAGAAACAAAGTGGGACTGTTGACAAGTATTTCACAAGTGGTGGCTTTTTATTTGTAAAGGATAGTGGGACCAGTGTCAGAGGAATCTTCAACGCTGAGAGTAATGAAGGGAAGATCTAACGGCATTCGTATAATCACATAGAATCTTAGAGGTCTATGCGATCATGCGATTAACCGTCGATCTTGCATAAAGCTCAATGTAATTCTCAGGTGGGAACAATGTCAGTTTTTGCATATGGTTTTTCTTTGATTGGTTAATAATACTTGTTGATGTGGAGGATGTCAGCAAACACCAGTGTTCGGAAAGAAAGAAATTTCATGACAACTTGCCAGGTGTTGCAAGCATGGATTTTCTTTATTAACAAAGGTGAAGTGGGACCGGTAACCTGAAGAAAGGATGACGGTGATTGAAGGCTAATGGTTTGTCGCATGTTTGCATAGGCTTCTTTCAAGCTATGCAATCATGCGACTAACATTTTGTTTTAAATAGTAAAATTTATAGGGGATTGTTGCTAATAGAAAGACTAAGTGACGGCTTGTCATATGTTCACATGAGTGATTTTAAGACTATGCGATCATGTGACAGGCTATTAGATCATCTTCTAGTGAAAATCAACGGTTCTAATTCAAACTAGAGATAAAGTGACACAAATTTGAAGTTCCCGTTGAGAAGTGATAGTTCATTTTTCAGAGGAGTAATGGTTGAAAAGTGCTAAATGAATTGTTGAAATGACTGCTTTAATTTCTCATATATCAAAATTCTACGCACTCTCAAAAGCACAAAGAAATAAAAAAAATTGTAGAGACTCGAGCGTGAAGAATTACAAGGACTGGCTGTTGTCTCCAGGTGATTTCCAGAAAGAGGATGCTAGGATGCATTTTTCTAATGTAAGAATAGAGGTTCAACAATTGATTGCTGAGTAGAAAAAATTATTACCGAAGAAGGATGAAGTCCTTGCCTTTCATTAGCCAAGTGAAGATACCTATATGACTTGGGAATCAACATATCTCTCAGAGGGTTCAGAAGAAGAAGAAGCATCAAATAAAGAGGCAGCATGTGGCAATATTCCAAACCCTCAAGATCAAAGCTAACAAGGATAAAGATGTCAAGCAGTTATCATAGATACGGATATAACACCTGGCAGAAGTTGAACTGACCTTGGAAGCTATTGCAAGATTTTGGCGCTCATCTTTACGATCCATCTCAAAGTTTTGTAACAAGAAAATTTCTATTTTCATTTTTTGTCTTATATGAGAGCTCCTTTCTTATCTTTTCTAAAAAGATCTGAAGCTTGTTTGCAATCCTTGTTTTCTATAAAAGGATTACCAGGATCAATTGTAAAGACCGACAACTTGATCAATTTTACTGATAAGTTTCTTGAGTCTAGGATATCATAGATCATTTTTAGACATTATTTCTATAGAAGAACAATATTTTCTGGTTCAAGTTATTTTTAGAAGGTTGCATTTTAAAGCATTTTGTGAGAATTATATAATATAGCATTTGAATAAAATCCAAGATTTATATCTCTCCTTGAGTATCTCTATTTGAGTTATGAATTGTTCCAATTCATTGCATGGATAATCTCTGTGTGTATGTTTATATTTCTCAGTTCTGATCTAGGATCAGATTAAATAAGCTTTGAATATAACATAAATTCTTTGAAGTTCTACTTAAGGATACACCAATAAGTAGTGTGAATCTAGGAATCCTTTGATAAAATCCACCACAGGGTGATTAGTATTTTCAAAGGGCAGGAAATCTTTCAAAGTTTAGTATATTTTTTCATGTATAACAGTCTTGCAGTGGAGGTGTAGCCCAATGGATAAGACACTGACTGGCAGTGGAATTCTTCTCATAGAGATCAGTGTATGAAAAGGTTCTTTTGATATTTCCATCTTTAAGCATAAAATTGTCAAAATTCTTTGAATTACAGTGATTTGCAGAATAAATTACCACCTAGTGATAGTGAAAAATCTATGTTTGAATGGTCATCATTTAGGTTTCTCTTATCATTCATCAGTTACATTTAAATCTAGTCAGTGATTAGTGAGATAAGTATTGTTTTTATTGGATTAGGAGCACCCTCCTTGGTTTTGTAGAGCCAGAAGCGCAGAGGGCAGTCTTGTCCCTACAATTGGTCTAATCATCTCTAGTGCTAAATATTTGGATCTAACCAATCCTCAAAATTTGTAGATGTATTGGTTGTCTGTTAGAGCATAAAGTCCATTTTGGGAACCAACAGAATGAGCATTAAGATTTTCAATAGAATCATGGACATCTTGAATATGAGCACCTCATTTGATAGGATTGTTCAAAGCTTGCAAAGACTTAGGAAGAGTAGAAAGTGGAAACGAACATGGAGTGGTAGAATAAGAAGATGGAAGACTTTGATCTTGACAAGGATCTTTGGATAGCACAAGCATACAATTTTTTTCTTGATTTTCAATAGGCTTAACATTGGAAGTAACAACACCATTTTTACCAACCTTAATGGAAGTATCATCTTTGGAAATTGGAAGTGGGGTAAGGTTATTTTGATTGTCAATAAGCTCAACAGTGTAAGTAGTAGTGTGATCTTTCTTAGGAGAAGACTTAAGACATGGTGGAATGAATGAGAAAGGGCATGTAGGATGAAAAGAACCCTAAAGTGGATAAGAGACATCGTGAAAAGGATTGGATGACATGGAGGGTTCTTGATCTTGATCTTTCTTTATGTTTTTTTCGTTATCATTTTTAGAGCCCTCTTGACATGGAGCCACTTCTAAGGACAAGGGAGCATGTTGGGATTGTATGGAAGACTTTGGAAGAGATGGTGAAGGACTAGCTGGAGTAGGAATTATAGCATATGAAGGTTTAGGATCTTTGGGTTTAGCATTATTAAAAGTATTTGTAGCCAAGTGAAGGTTAGCTTGAGTATCTTTAAGAGGTAGCCCTCGAGGATAACTATAGGGAACTACATGAAAAGTATTAGGAATTCTGTCAGATGAAGGATTTGTGAAAGATTTGAAAGACTCAGAAGCTTTAGGAAATGTATGGGTATTGGAGGAAGTAGGGGATGGAAGGGAACCATCACAAGATAAAGGTTTAGCATTAGCATGATCTTTCTTGAGAGTATAATCTTTATTTTCAACATGAGAGTTCTTAGAGGAGAGATCCTTGTAGTATGCACGTTTATAATCAGCACGGTAAGTTTTCTCATCCTCAATAGAATTAGATGTATTATCTAGGTATTGTTCACAAAAATCATCAAAGTCTCTTTCAAAATTAGAATCATATGGATCACCATCACGATCTATCCAATGTGATGTCCCATTTCTAGTAAGCATGAGCACATGACAAGGAGGACTCTTAGGAATAGAGGTGTCATAGGCATCGTTATATTGTCTATCATCATAGTCATCATAGTCTTCAAAGATGGGTGTGTCACTCTCTATGGAAGAGGTATCATAAGGATTGTCACGTTGCTCACATTCTGTCTGGGGGCATGGTTACATGTACAAGTCTTTATCAAATGGAAAAGGGCATAGAGCTTCCATGAAGAACTCTTTAGGTTCCTTTTCTTTCTCAAGTTTGTTAAGTTTGACTTGCATAGCCTGCATCTATTTCATCATAGCGGTGATTAGAATTTCTTCCTCATGTGTACTGATTCTTTGAGACATGTTAGGAGTTTAAGGACTCCCTGGAATAGATTGATGTAGAGTTTGTTGATTGACTCCTTGAATTGATGGAGGAGGAGGGATCAAGCATGGAAGTGATAGAAGAGATGAATAGAAGAAAATAGACTCGATAATAAGAGGAAAAGAATCAAGAAGACGTGAAGAGTTTAGGAAGAAGAGAAAGGATGGAAATGGGAGACTAGGAAGACATGGGAAATGTGGAAGAAAGAAGACCAAGAGTCATTTTGTGTAATGTGATACCATTTAAGTTCATTTGGATGTTGAGCAACATGTCATAGTACCTAAAATTTGACCAAGACCGACCAAGGATGACTAGAAATTACAAGAATCAGCTCGCTATTTTGATAAAATTTGGGAATAGGCTATAAAAACTAGATTTCTGACAAATTTGACCAATCTTTGACAACTTTGACTTTGGCTTTATATGAGTTTTGAAATTTTAGGATGACTTTTGACACCAGAAAGAATTTTTGCTTCAGATTTGCAATTTTTTAGTTTTTTAGTATCAGTTTGTTTGCAAATTTTGAAGATCTGTGTAACAGTTCGTTTCAAGTAACCAAGAAGATATCAAGCATGCAAAATAGCAAGCAAGGGAAGCAAGCAATTGTCTGAAAATAATGAACAAGGGAAAAAGCAACCTTGCGCATGAACAAGAAATAGTGACTTATTGTGCTAATCCCTAGAAATACCACTTGTGTATGTTCCAAAAAGTTTTTCAATAACGCACATATTCCTAGAAAAATTTAAAAAAATTGGCCTCACTAGGGTTTGTAGTAATGGTCTGACTCTACAAATTTTGTGATCTCAAGAGGGTGAACTCCAATCCAGACACACCGGGGTTTTGACACAGTCCGAGAAATTAATCAATTAGGAGCTGCTAGGGAGATCTGACAGCCCAACAAGAGACCACACCTATGAAGATTTCCTCCACAAGTACATTTATATAGCAGTTTTTGCTACCACGGTGAAAATGGCTATTATCACTTGAGGTTTCATCCATATGGTTGACCCAATTAAAGGAATGTCCACTATGGTTAACCCTCTCTAAAGGTGACTCACAAAAGATACCACATGGGGACTAGATCAAATTCAAGGATCTAGGTTTCTGGTACTATCCAAAAAGGAAGTAGAGAATAATCCCCTAGCCTCTTCACTTCACCAAAACAAAGTAGATAGATTAATCTGACATGATAAGACTAAGATTATCTCACAAAAATCTATGATTTCAACCGCTTATGATCTATCAACCTCTCCAAAGAGAGAATGTATCAATCAAAAGTTGAAGACACACAAATCTAGTAGAACGTGAGACGCTCTCAGTAACCTCCCTACCTACAAGGGGTTCTCTAGTTGAGAAGAGCTTCACTGGAAACCCACTCTCTCAAGAACCACAAATAGTGTTCATAGGGCCTATTTACTATGTGTAACAGATATGCAAAACGCAAATCTATGTTCATTTTTATAGCCCAAAATAAAGTCTGTGATATGAAAGCAAGAAAGGCACACAAGATTGACACAAGAGAGTTTGTTTTATGTCCCAAAATGAAGTGTTATCAGTAACAAAATACCTGAGTTCCTCACAATGCGCTTAGTATATTTTACCTATTTTAGCAATTTTTGTTGAGCTTTTCCATGCAAGCAAGCCACGAACTCTCCAACAAGCCAACAAGCAAATAAGATATGAAAGGTATATTCAACTTATGCAAACCCTAGAGTTAGATCTAAAAACCAATTTTTAGGAGCAATAATAATCACAAATAATCCAAATAACAACTCATATCATGCATTGAATCATATGAAAAATAAGTGCATACCCATCACAAAAAAATTTATTTTTTTTGCACTTGACCTAGTCAACAAGATCTAATTTTTTTGATATGATTTCAGCCATAAAAATAGAAATGTAAAATATAGATCCCTACTAAAAAATAGAGTTCTTTCCAAAAATGTAAAAATTTCAGAAACATCTCTTCATTTGTGCCCTAGAGACCCCTTTTACTAAAACAGACCAGTTTTTTTAAATTGACTATTTGATCTATTATATTGCATCCAAATTTAAAACACAAATAATGGACCCCCTGTAGATTTAAAGAGCTTTCTAAAAATGTAAAAAAAATTTTAAAATATGATGATTTGCACCAAAAATGAATTATTTATGAAAAATAAAGAAAAAATTATTAAAAATTCAAAACATCTCAGAAAATTTTGATTTTTTTATCAAAGCTTCCTTGGTATGCCTCCAACTTGCAAAAAAAATTTCAGACCAAAAATTCAAGTTGTTTGGGTGATAAAAGTAAATCTTTGAAAATTTAGGGTTTTTAGTCTCCAAGTAAATCTGCACAAGGGAATTAGCTCCAAAAAAATAACCAAAACCAGCATGTAAAGGTGGGTTGCCCCACGATGGGCACTAGAAATGTGTGTGAATTTTGTACTTAGCTATAGACAGAACACTTCAGTAAAACATTAGAAGTTAGCGAAAACTGAAATCTGCAAGTAATTGAAACTATGCTAACCAGGCGATTTACTACCTTCTAGTAGGTGCAAATATGATGTTCTTAGATTGGAATCAAGATCAGTGACAATGCAACACCTAAATGAAGGATTTAAAATGATGAAAGCAATGAAATATGAATGCAAATTAATCTTCTTCTTTTTTTGTATTTTAGATGCAATAAGATGAAAAACTGTATGAATCTAAGCTAGAATGTATGAAATTGATCTAGAATGTATGAAATTGATATGTAAAAGTATCTAACAATGATATGCTAAATGATATGAAAAACTATGTAAAAACTATGAAAATTATGAATGATCTCACAAATTCGCCTTTCACAACTGCTTGATTCTTCAAATGTCAATTTCCTAGAGTAATTGTGCAAATTTGAGAGATTGATTGAGATTGAAAGCTTGAGAGATGATTGTGAAGAGCTGAACTTTGATTTTATAGAAATCCAGGGCTTTGAGGATGCAAGAGAAAAGCCATAAATCACTCTTGATAAACTTAGGTTGATTTTTGTGTTAACAAGAAATTAAGAATATTTAATTCATAAAATCATGCAAAAGCAGTTTTTATCTCAAAATAGAGCTTTAGTTTTTTGTTTTTGTTTTTTGTTTTGCAACTCATCATTAGATGTTGAGTTTCAATTTTTAAATTGATTGTTAATTTCTAGTCGCCTACTTTTTTTTATTGTGCATGATTTAATATGAATTAATTTAAAAATAAAGTGATTTATTCTCCACTTAACTGATTTTGAATTAAAACAATTGATTTATGGGTTAATCAATTATTAAATCAAACGTTATTCTAATTAAATCATTAAATTTGACAACTTTGATTTTAAATCAATTAAATAAATATTCAATTGATTGTTTGTAGGAATTTTGATTTATTGTCAAAATAAAAATAATATTAATTAGGAATAAATGCAATTAAATCTAATTAAATAATTAAGTGGCAGAATTAAATTAATTAATTAAATATTCAGAATATTCAATTAATCAAACTTTAGGATAAATAAGATTTATCACCAAATAATTATTAAATTAAAGATAATTAGGATAAATTAGAAATATTTAGGAAATATTTCCTGATGCAAAATTAAGATAAAATCAATTAGGATTTCGATGTGAAGATGTGCCTTAGGTTAGGACTTTTGTATCAATTTCATTTGATTTGAAGATGTGGGAGGTTAATGAACCTATAGCCCATTTTTGGGGTATTACACTACCGAGCAAGCACATGATCCTAAACAGGATGAACAAGAAAGAAGAAACCAAGTACTGGCTAGTTTCATCAGAAGACATCATCCTGAGACACCAATTATTGGAGACAGACAAGCTGGAATGCAGACTAGAAACAAAACAAGACAAGGTACATGTCTAGTTTATGAATTTGAACCAAAAAATGTGAAAATTGCATGGTATGAAACGCTGCATACTTACTTGTTAACTATTGGATTTGTAAGAACTAGTGAGAACAACATTTTGTACATGAAAGTTGATACTGATGATACTATTCTTATTGATGAAATTTTTGTTGATGATATTATCTTTGGAGGTCAAGATCATGTATGTAAATCTTTTGCTAATGGCATGAGGAATGAGTTTGAAATGTCTATGTTTGGAGAGATTAAATTATTTTTTGAATTACAAGTGATTTAGTAGAGTGATGGGATATTCATCACACAGTCCAAGTACATAAAGAAAGTCTTGAATACATTTGGCATGGAAGATGCTAAACCTATAGGAACACTAATGGCTATTGGAAGTAAACTATCAAAGGAAGATGAAACTACAGAGGTAAACTAGACACTTTACCAATCCATGATTGGTAAACTAATGTATGTAGTTCATAGTAGACCAGATATAGCACATGCTATGGGAATTGTTGCTAGGTATTCTGCTAATCCTAGAGAGTCACACATGATTGCTACTAAAAGGATCTTAAGATACTTGAAAAAGATAGAGGATTATGGATTATGGTATACTAAGGAAGGTAAGTTTGAGTTGAATGTTTATACTGATGCTGATTGGGTTGGAAATGTGGATGATAGAAAAAGTACCACCGAAGGAGCATTTTCCTTTGGTGAAAGACTTGTAACTTGGACAAGTAAAAAGCAGGCTTTTATTTCTCAATCTACAGTTGAAGCGGAGTATGTTTCTACTACTACTAATTGCTCAAATATTGCATCTATCAGGCAAGTGTTGGAAGGAATGGATGAGGTAATCACTGACCTAGTGATTATATACTATGACAATATAAGTGCTATTAATATTTCAAAGAATCTAGTGATGCACTCTAAGACAAAGCATATATCAATTAAGTATCACTACTTAAGAGAACAAGTGCAAGAAAAGTAAGTGAAGTTAGAATTTGTTACATCCAAAGAACAACTTGCAGATATCTTTACAAAGCCTCTACCGAAGGATGCATTTGAATATTTAAAGACTAGACTTGGGGTCCATCCCCTGTCTATCAATCACTAATGTGATCTAGATGTTGCATCAGCTTAAACTCATCAGAAGATCACACATGTTGATGCAGCATAGTTCACACTTTGGATAATGTTCAAGGTTGTGATTAAGTTTGAAGAACTGAAACAGTTTGGGATATCAGTATACAAAGATACAGAGATTGTATTGGACAACAGTGAGTTACTTAGCTACTACAAGAGCTGATTATTTATTTATTTCTTTGGCATTGTTGTCAAAGGGAGAGATAAATAATATGAAAAGGAAAAGGAGAGATATGCACTGATGAGAACTATCTAAGGAAGAGAATGACAAAGCAATTTCAATTTATTTTTTAATGTTGTTTAGTAACGTAGTGATTAAACATATTAAGCCAGGGAGAGCTTATGCAACATTTGATTATAGAGTTGTAGAATACATGTTTGGTATGGGTATGGTACATTTCATATTACTTGAGTTTCCATCAATGCCAAAGGGAGAGATTGATGAACTACAACTAATTTAAAACCAGAATGGAGAATCTATAATTCAAGATTAATAAGGAGTTTCTGATTAGATATGCAAGATGATTAAATCACTATTATGTTGTCATTGATGTCAACTAGCTTGACAATACTTATCTTGTAAGTTACTATACCGACACATCTAAAGAAAGGTGAAAGAGATGAAGAATAGAAATATCTACATGAGGAAGATGTATACATCAGATGAGGATAAGGAATACACTGAGTAATTTGTTGATGAGTCTATGACTTGATGAAATTGACTTTATTATGTTGCATTCATCTATGATGAAGGATAGAGCTGAAAGACACAAAGTAGTGTTGTCGGTAAATAAAGCATTCTAGTATACACTGATGGAGTGTAGTGTATACCAAGTGTAGTGTTAATCGAGCTTGTTTTCACTGACACATTTCTTTGTTAACCGAGCAAAATAGAAAGGAATTAAATGATCAATTTAGCTGATAAAGTGATGAGCTGTAAAGTGTATGAAATCAAGGTAACAGATAAGGTTTGTTATCAAGATCAACGGCTAACATAAATCAAAAGGATCTAATGGAGTAGATTGAAATGTGTTACTGACACATCAGCTGAGGAAGCTTAAAGCAGAAAAATCTATGAATATGATTAAGCATCAAAATCTGATGGAGGAAAAGAAAATGATTTACTTGTCTATATAAGAGACATTGGTTTCATTGTTGAAACATCGCCGGAGGAAGAAGATATTGCAGAATTATCATGTGAACAAGTTGTCATGCATTTTGATCATACTGTTTAATAAGAACCGAGCTATAGAACAATTACCGAGCTACAGAGAGTAATTACCAATGGATAGTAAGTTGATATAGTATTGAATCTGAAGTGGTATATTGATCAAAAAGATTTGAATGAGCTCAACATTGATCTGTAACCTGCAATTGAAGTTGTTTCAAGGAAGATCATCTACTATTACATATTTAACCATTGTACATAGTCAAATCTCTTAACTGAGTGGACTATGAAAGTCTTTTTGATGTTTCATTCATAGAGTGAACATTGTTATCCCGTCAACCCCAGAGTGACTGCTGGTTGGACGATAACTTTTGGTCTAAAATCCTCTAACAAATTCACACCTAATAGTGTGTATGTAACCTTTAACAGGGTTGGATCTTCACCAACCTCACTTCAGAAGAGTGAACAATTTTGGGTTGCCGGTCCCAGGTGGTTTTTCCCTTCACAGGGTTTCCATGTTAAATCTCTTGTGTTATGTGTTGATTGTGATATTTGTTTGTTATCATACTTTTCATATTACATGTTAGATTTAATTGGTAACTATTATAAAGTTTAGACTAACAATCGGTAAAGACACAGACAGTGAAAATATTTTGTTTACCGAGAAGCAGAAATTGAAGAATTTTTTTTGGATTATACATTTTGATTTGGGACACTGGATGACTGATTCACCCCCCTCTCAGTTATTCTAACAAGACTCTTTTAAAAACAACTATAACTTTCAAACAATATAACATTTTTGAAATTTGAAATATACATCACATTCTATGCTTCACCTAATACAATAATAATAAACAATTATTTCAATTTGATGAAGTTTAGACTAAGTTAAGGTGGTCAAACATGAGAGTTGTTATATTCAGGAAAATTTGTAGCAGAAAAATCATAATTAATTATTTACTTCAAAAAAAATTACAAAAAAATATACATCACATCTAGACATGAGTCTATTACTTTTATCTAGAATCTTATAAAAATATATTATCATTTGATTTTTGTTTAATGTGGTCAGACATACAACTACTTGTTATCTTTCTAGTCCCGATTGATAGACTTATTGAAAAATAGTTATAACTTTCAAACTGTATAACATTTTTTAGATCCAAAACATGTATCACATTCTATTCTTTTCCTACTACCAGGAAAAAAAACATCAATTTGATATAGTTTAGACTAAGTTAACATGTTCAGACACGAGTGTTTATATTCTAGAAAATTTGTAGAAAAAAAATAATAATTAATTATTTACTTGGAAAAAAATACACAAAAATATGTCACATCCAGACATGAGTCTACTACTTATATCTAGAATCTTGTAAAAAAAATTAGTATCTGATTGTGTTTAAGGTGGTCACACATACACCTACTTTTCTTTTCTTGAAATTTTGGTACTACTACATTGAAATTTGAAATTTTCAACATATAGAATAATTATTTTTCAAAAAAGGCCTAGTATTTTAGAAAATAAATTCAATTTTCTACATATTCTCTTCTTACATATTTTAATATTTATAACTTGCTCAAATTTTTATGTGAACTTGCCTAAACCTGATTTTCTGAATTTTCATTGCCACTTAAGGGCCTAGTTTGGCATACCATGATCCTTCACATACCCTATTCTTCTATGATTGTTGTTTATGTTGATTACATGTTTCAGATATAATAAAAGTTATTTTTATTAGATAACTAATTCACCCCCCCTCTCTTAGTTATCTTGGTGGACTTTAGTTTCTAACAATTGGTATCAAAGCGACAAGTCCTTGAAGGAAAAGTTTAATAGCTTAAGGAGATCCATGGTGAGTTACTTTAGAAAAGAAAGTCCTAAGTTTGATGGAATTAACTATGACAACTAGAAAGAAAATATGAAGACGCATTCTCTATGTCTAGGACCAGGATATTGGTTGATTACAAAGAATGAGAAATGTATCATTGAAGAAGAAAAGATTGAGGATTGCACTGAGAAAGAAAGAGATCTATTCATGTGTAATATACTTTCCAGAGAAGCACTTTTGTCAGCTCTTCCTCCTGAGAATGAATATAGTCAGGTAAAAAATCTAAAGACGTCTCATAAAATTTGGTTAGCTTTGGAATCTAATTTTGAAGGTAATAAACATGCTAAGTGAATTAGATTAAAAAATTGGATATGTTTATTTCAAGAGGCTAAAATGATGGAAGATGAATCTATTAGAAGCTATATTGGTAGAATATCAGAGATTGTTACAGGTATCAAAGCTTGTGAAGGAAATAAAAATGAAGAAGAAATCATATGGAAGTTATTGAAGACTTTGACCCTAGTATTTAAGTAGACAATGCAGAATATTAAGCAAGTCATACCTTGTACTAAAAAATTTACTAGAGAGTGATGTCGACAATCCCACAATTCCTAAGTTTGAATCCACAAACCTTAACTAGGAATGAATAGAACCTCTACAAGTAGGAATTCTTGGAAAAATGATGTTTTGTTTACCCCACAACCTCCTTTCCAACTTGATGCATGAATCAACACCCTCCTGACTCCTTCTTAATAATCTCAATTTTAAAGGATATCATTCCCCAACTTAAAGTTCTAGGAACCTAGCCAATTTCCTTATAGCCCTCCTAATAGGGTAATTAGGAATTTTCTCAAAACTTTCCCACACAACCCAATAATATAAGATTAGTTTTGGACACCCTTTTTAGTGATCCTTAAATTTTTCAAATGATAGGAGACAACTCTAAGGCTATCCCACCAAAGGATACACAAGTCACCTAGGGATAATAGGGCTAATTAGGGGATTTAAAGAAGGAACTCCCCTCAAATGGATTGGTTTCCTCTCCTCAAAAATTGGAAACCTTGTAATATAGTCATGGATAGATATAATGATGAATAATCTTTCTCATTCTTTTGGTTTGGTTCAATTATATAAATAAATGAATAAGTTAAGCACATTTTGGTGGAAGTTGTTGGTTGCAAATTCAAGATCTCCTGAGAATAGTCATGTTTCACTATTTGGTATGGATGCATATGAAAGTGTTAAGACCTCTAATACTATTAATTGGAAAGATATATGAATTAACTTTCATTTTCTTTTGGTTTGAGTCATTTTTATTCAAATTTGTGAAAGTTATGTGCATTTGAGTTGAAATTGGTTTTTAAAGATCTGCATTGGAGTTACAGGTAGTTATTTGTGCTTGTAGAATGATTTTTGAATGAAAAAAATAAATAGATTACATATTATAAAACTATATTCATAAATTCTTTAGATGGAATTGGTTTGGTTTCATTTGGAGTTGTTTTCAGAAATATATTTGATTCCCTAGCAAGCAGGGCTTGTGAATATTCAGAGAATGCATCCAAAAGTGGCAATCTAAAATAGTTATTATTTGAGGGATCAACTAGAATCATAAGACCTTTTAATTTTGGGAAATGGTAGTTCTTGATGTTGGCTAAAAACTTTATTCTTTCTATAAAAATTAATATTGTGATTTGATGGTTCAAATCAATCAATCTTTAAAGACTATCTTGAAGACAGCAATGTTATCAAATCAAGAGATGAGGTAAGTGATGGTGTTTGAAGCTTGCAAGGATAATGTATTGAATTTTTTTATGTGGATGGAACCATTTGAGATGGTTGATATTTTGTATTGGAATGAGGAATTTTAATATGTTTATGCCTCTATACAAAGACATTATTCATTCTTGGAATGGGTTGAACTCCTCTTATGACTCAAAACTGTATGCACTACTCCAAGCACTAAAGAAATGGTGGCACTATCTTCTGCCAAAAGAGTTTTTGGTCTGGACAGATAATCAAGCTTTGAGTTTCTTGAATAGTCAAGAAAATTTTGGCCACAAACATATGAAATGGGTTCAATCCATTCAACCCTTCACCTTCTCCAAAAAAAATAAGAAGGGAGTTGCCAACAAGGTAGCAGATGCTCTAAGCAGGAGGACCATGACAGTGCAAGAAATCAGGCTCCAAAGTGTGGGTATTAAGTCTTTGAAGCACATGTACCTATCTGATGAAGATTTCAAAGACATCTATCAAATTTGATATGATTTTTCAGAGGCATATCACAACCAATATGCAGACTTCCTAATTCAGGATGGACTCTTGTTTAAGGGACATTAGTTGTGTATCCCAAAGTGTTCCATGAGAGAGAACATAATCATAGAGAAGCATGCAGGAAGCATGGGAGGACACTTTGGTATGGATAAGACCTTGGAGCAAGTCAGGAGGTTCTATCATTGGCCCAAGATTCCCACTAAGGTAAGGAATTTGTGGAGTCTTGCACCATATGCCAGAAGGCTAAGGGTACTTCAACCAATGCAGGACTATACCAACCATTGCCATTCCCACTAGACCTTGGAAGAGTTGCAGCATGGAATTTTTCATGGGTCTTCCAAGGACACAAAGAGGATTTGATAGCATCTATGTTGTAGTGGATAGGTTTAGCAAAATGGCCCATTTCATTCCTTGTAAGAGCACAAGTGATGCAACTTATGTAGCCAACCTATTCTTAAAGGAGATTGTTAGAATCCATGGTCTACCCCAGACAATAATCTCTAACAGGGATCTAATATTTGTAGGTCATTGGAGGACCTTGTGGAAAAGGTTAGGGAAAAATCTTCATTTCAGTTCTTCCTATCATCCCCAAATAGATGGGCAGACTGAAGTTGTCAATAGGTCATTGGGCAACCTATTGAGATGTCTAACCAAGCAATATGGAGAAAAATGGGATAGTGTTCTTGCCCAAGAATAATTTGCATTCAATGACTCCATCAATAGGAGTACAGGGAAGAGCCCATTCCAAGTTGTTTATGGGCATGGTCCAAGAGGTATTCTAGAGTTGAGGAATCTTCCTCAATCAAGTCATGTGAGTGCCCATGGTGAAGACTTTGCAACCAGCATCCAAGAGATGCATGAATAGTTCAAACAAGCACTGCAAATAAGTTCAATGAAATACAAAGAAAATGCAAACAAAATGAGGAGAGACATGTAGTTTCAAATTGGAGATTTGGTGTGGGTATACCTCAAGAAAGAGAGGTTACCAAAAGGAAAACACACAAAGTTGATGATGAGAAAAGTTGGTCCTTGTGAAGTCATCAAGAAACATGGATTGAATGCCTATGAGGTTGCTTTACCTTCAAATTTGGGGATCTCACCTACCTTCAACATTTGTGACTTAACCCCATACAAAGGCAAATTGGATGTTCCTGCAAGCATTCAAGAAGAAGAACTCCAACAGGACCTAGTAGAACTTCCACACCATGAGCCAAGGAA
The DNA here is from genome assembly GCA_027943335.1 of Chamaecyparis obtusa. Taxonomy (NCBI): domain Eukaryota; kingdom Viridiplantae; phylum Streptophyta; class Pinopsida; order Cupressales; family Cupressaceae; genus Chamaecyparis; species Chamaecyparis obtusa. Next base: position 90,318 of record BSBK01005759.1, read on the forward strand.
ACCAGACAAGATAATTGACACCAAGATTTTCAAATAGACAAGGAAGAATATCTACAAGAATTATTTGGTTCAGTGGGAAGGATATCTAGAAGACGAAGCTGTGTAGATGGATGAGGCAGAGATGAAGAGACTTGGCACAAGTCTTGAAGAACTAGTCTCAAGAGGACTTGAGAATCATTCACCCCAGGAGTATGGTGCAAGAGAACCCTCAAAATATTGAATTAAAAGAGGAAAAAAATGTTAAGGAGATCACAAATCATTTTTAAGATCCTAGATGACTATGTAAACTCATTAGATTCCTAATGTTCAATCAAGTGCTTTGGGTGGCTATATAAACCTAAGACACTTAGATTGAGGGGATTGATATGAGAGATGTTTAATGTTAGAAATAGTCTAAATTAGGAGTTTAAGGTCTTTTTTAAGTCCTTAGAGGTCTTAGGTCATCACCATAGACCTATTTAGCATTGAAATTTAAGGATATGCAATAAATTTGAAAATTTGCACAAATCTTGCAAAAGTTGCTTTGCAACTTTAGCAACTTTTTAAAAATCTATTATAACCAATGGCATTACCTCTCTAACCAACCAAAGATGGTTAAAATAGTTGGGAGGAGTCTATTTAAGTTTGAATTCATTCATACCAATGCGGTGAGTGCTTGGTAATGGAACAGATTTTGAGAATTAATAAAATATACACTATTTTCCTACAAATTTAAGACTACAGCAGCAATTGTACAGCCTGGTATGGACAGTGAATGAGGGGAGATTGACTTGAGAAGATTCTTATGGTATTCACCTTCATTTTTCAATTGTTTTGAGGTCTTCAATTGATCTGGTCTTTGTGTGATTAGAACTTCAAAGCCACTGCCCTGAATTAAGGATAGGCCTTAGGGTTTCAAGGCTTTTTGGCCATTTCTTGCCTTCCAACCATGGGAATATGATAATACTTGGAGGAATGAAAGATGTCCTATGTAAAATAATAATCCAAAAGGAGAGAAATTTTCTTGTAGGGGAGGGTGGAGAAATAGGAAGCCCTAGGTAGGCATTTATATGTGACTACCTACTAGTTAGACTGCAACCGACCCCATAACTTTTGGTGGGTAATGAATCAAAGCACCAAACCTTGGATTTGGAGTTTCCTTCCCTATCTTAAGAGTCTCCAATTTTTTAGGAGAGTAAACCAATCCATTTGAGGGGACCTCCTTCTTTAAAGCCCCTAATTAGCCCTATTAGCCCTAGGTGACTTGTGTATCCTTTGGTGGGATAGCCTCAGAGTTGTCTCCTATCATTTGAAAAATTGAAGGATCACTGAAAAGGGTGTCCAAAACTAATCTTAGATTGTTTGGTTGTGTGGGAAATTTTTCAGAAAATTCCTAATTACTAGATTAGGAGAGCTACAAGGAAATTGGCTAGGTTCCTAGAACTTTAAGTTGGGGAATGATATCCTTTCAAATTGAGATTGTTAAGGAGACACGAGGGTGTTGATTCATGCATCAAGTTGGCAAGGAGGTTTTGGGGTAAACAAAACATCATTTTTCCAAGAAGTCCTACTTGTAGAGGTTCTATTCATTCCTAGTTAAGGTTTGTGGATTCAAACTTAGGAATTGTGGGATTGTCTACAACAGAGAGACTCTTCTTGGAAGATTGGAAGTAGCGGAGATAAGTTTGAGACAATCTGGATATTTTCCCAGGATTGAAACTACATTTAGCATACTTAGTGTTCACCCTAATTTGTTAATAAGTACAAGTTTCAGTGGAGATTATGCCAATAGCAGTAGATCTAAGACTTTCTAAGACTGGAGAAGATAGAAAGTTTGAAGAGGGAATTTCCTTACTTGTGAAGAGAGAACCAGAAGGTAAAAAAATCTTCAAATGTCAGACATGTCAAGAATATGGTCATTTTGCATCTAAATTCCATAAGAGAGTGAAAAAATATAAAAAGAACTTTAAACCTAGAAGGCCCAAAGAGTGTCATTATGCTAATGATGAAGAATTTGAAGCTAGTATTGATAAATTATTAAGTGAAAGTGATGATATAGGATTTGTTGCAATAAAAGAAGAAAACTCTAAAAAAGAAGTCAAAGAAGAAAAAACTTTAGTGTAATTCCCACCCTAATACTTTCATATTTTGGACTAACAGGAGTATTACTATGTTATCTTGGATTATATGTTTGGACTATTTCATTTTATGATGGGACATTTGAGCATATATATTTGGTTAATAGAATTAATTATGCAAATAATAAATAATTTGGCATAAAATGATGAATTTTTAGAAATGAACTATTTGTGAAATGATTCATATTTTATTTATATATTTATATTTATGTTTATTTTCATGATGGATATAACCCTACTAATACCACTATGTTTTGATGATTATACTATTTTATTTGAGTGTAGGATGAGGAGAGGTAGTTGTAGTTACTCCTACAGGAGATCCACACGATGTCACATTCTCCCTCCTAGTTTGTCACTATTTTTTCATATAGAAAGTTTCACCTATGTATGTCCATCTCTTGTTTTTTTGGTGTTATAATATATCACTTATGATGTTTCAGTACTTGGCATATCCTTATGTTCATATAATAAAGCTATGACTCATCTTGATGGCCTAAGGGCACAAGAGGGTTCCCTATACCTGCAAATTGAACCATTTGATATGCATCTTGGTTTCTTGGCTTGTGTGTGTGGGTAGGGGACTAGGTACCCTAGGTGAGTGTCTCATCATAGGTGTTGGAACCCAAAATAGTTTCCATATGATCCTATCAGTAGGTTGGTAAAAAGTGATAACCTAATAATGAACTTGGGAAAGGGGGGTTTCAAAAGATAATAAAAGACACATAAATGTAAGTCCACATAGACCTGTTCGAGTATCAGGACCATAGGTAACTGCCAGGATGGATCCCTATTCATAAATGGGGGACTGGGGTTACATGGTTTCCAAGAAGAATCCCAGTATGCAGGATATGCGATGACACTCACCTAGATGGTATGCTAGAAACCTAACCTTCGTGTAGAGTAAACTGATATTTTGTTATGTCTTGTCTTTTGATTTCAAGAGATTTTTTTTTAAAGACTTAGGTTTCTTTAGGCCTTGTGAGTATCTTGGTTCTATCTCCTAGCACGAGGGTGGAACTTCTTTAGTTTCACATGGTTGGGTGGAAAATATCTTTCAAGGTACTGTTCATGGTTTGTAGCTTGGATGTGTTTCAGATTTCATGTAGTGATAAAGATTTCTCAATTTGTATCATGTACTATTGTAATGAAATATGTAAAGACCTCTTTGTAAGCCTTTGGGCCACTCTATGTAATTGTATTTATTATTGGAAATTGAAGGATTAAAGAAATTGTAATCAGGGAGGGATAGTTCTAGGGGTTTTTCAAGGGATGTTATTTGAAGGTTCAAAAGTTGAAATGAAAAGTGTATTCTATATTAATTTATTTATCTATCCTATGTTGAAATGAAAATAAATGTCTCAATGTAAAGGTTTAATTGAAATTTAAAATGGTAGTTATTCAATGTGTAGAGAAAAAAAAGGAATGAAAATGAAATAGGAAGTAAAAGATATAGTTATGAATGAAATATATTACTTTCTTACCTTTCTCTTATATTCTATAATGCAAAGTAAAAGGAAAGGAAATGGAATTAAATTGGATTAGTAATGAAATGCAATGTTTTTTATTGGTAAATGAATTCAATAAGGGAACCTTAAGGTATGTACTTTGTGGATTTTAATAATGAAAAGTTAGAATGTTAGGAAAAAATTTATTAGTTGTAATTTTAGGTTAAAAGACCTAATTCCTTATGGGTTTCGTAGCGAGAAAATTACATTTGGTATCAAAGCCTTAATTCCTACACTAGGAGCTTAGGGTCTATTTACGTTTAAAACTTAAACTCTTCAACACATTGAATACTCATTAAAAATAGCTACCTAAAACTTATGTTGCACCACTCTTCCAGGATGCCTCTCGTTAGCCATGGAAGAGCTAAGGATAGATTTTGGGAATCTTCCTCAAGATCTTACCCAGAGAGTTCCCATGGGGAATATAAGGGATAATGAAATCAAGACAACCATAGGGGTGAGACTCAAATTAATGGCTCAGAAGGAGCCCAATTAAGATAACTCATGCAACAACTTCTGCATAGACTTGATAACCTCGAAAATAGAGTTAACTTTGAGGAAGGAAACCAATCTCATCACCAAGACAAGGAAAGGGATAGAAGCCCTAGGAGAAGGTAATCTATGCCAAAATTTGAGGGCAGAGATACCGCTCACATGAGGGACTTACTCAAGGTCAAGGTACCCCTTTTCTATGGCAACAAAGGGGGATCTATAATAGAAACCTAGTTGTACGACCTTGACAGATGTTTCTCTATGCACCTCTTTAGCAGTAATATCAAGGCTAGATGCACCATTATGAATTTGAGGAAATTTTCATCTACATAGTGGCACATGGAAGAGGACAAACTTCAAGTCACCATTAACACTATTTCTTGTGAATTGTTCCTAGAGAGCTTTAAGGATCGATTCATGTCCATTCAGTGGAGACGGGGAAGGGAAGAAGAATTTCACCACCTCAAACAAGCCAACATGATGGTGGAAGAATATGAAAGAAAATTATATGAACTTAAACCTTTCTTGACATATAAAGATGATGGCCCCATTCTTGTACAACATTTCATTAGAGGTTTGAATGACCGTCTATCTGGAGATGTAGCAGTCTTAGAACCAAAAAATCTTTGGGATGCTATCACTAAGGCATTCCTAATTGAAAGAAAGGATAAAGGAAAAGGTGGCTATTCTAGTGGCCAAACATTCAATGTTGGGTCAGGTTCAGAAGGAAACTTTGACCAAGGAAATTCTAGCTCAAAGAACCAACAATCATCTTTTAAAGGATAGAACTTCCACAAAAATAATTCTAGAATAACAGCCAAGGAAATGGGAATTTTGAACAACCCTAGAACTGTATCAATAATCAAACTCAACAAAGGTTTCCTCCTCCACCATCCCAAAATTCTCAAAATTTCAATAAAGGAGGTTATTATCAATCCAGTGCACCTCATGTAAGGAACTTTGGAAGGAATACTGGATGTTATTTTTGTGGACAACAAGGACATAATGCAATTCACTACCCTCAATGCACCAAATTCACCAATCAGAATCTAGCATCTTTAGATATGACTATGGGAGATGATGGTTAGTCTCACAAAGTATTTTTCATAGTAGAGCATAGACAAGATGATCACCAGAACACTTTCATAGAGACTTTAGGTTTGTTAAAGGGTAAACCTATTTCTATTCTCTTTGACTCAGGAGCAACCGAATCCTTCATATCTCCTTTAATAGAAAAGTGTAGGCGAGTGACCATAGGGAAAGGAGTTAGGTGGAAGGTAGAGCTAGCCACAGGGGCTAAGATGACCATATATTTGTGTGTTAAATTATTTTAACTTGGGATTAGGACCTTTCTATACTAATTTTGATCTTCGAGTAATTCCCCTTGGATCATATGAAGTTGTCCTAGGAATGGACTGGTTAGCATTTCATGAAGCCAGGATAGATTAGAGAAAGAAGCTCATTCATTTCTTAGATGATTTGGAAAAACCCAACACTATTGTGGGAATCCAACGACCTAGATCACTTGGGATGATATCAGCCATGCAACTTAAGAAATGCATGAGAAAGGGATGTCAACTTCTTGCAGTCTTAGTTAATGACTTGGTTGACAAGGAAAATAAAGAAATAACATTTGAGTACCCTTTACTACAAGAATTTTCTAATCTCTATCCAACTGAGATACCTAGAATGCCTCCCAAAAGAGATATTGATTTCTGCATTGAGTTGGTGCCAGGTGTTGAACCCATCTCAAAATCTCCTTATCACATGACTACTCAAGAGTTGTGTGAATTGAAAGTCCAACTAGAAGAACTCTTAGAAAAAGGTTTCATCAAACCAAGTGTGTCTCCTTGGAGATCTCTAGTTATCTTTGTAGAGAAGAAGGATTGATCACTTAGGTTGTGCATTGACTATCATCATCTCAACAAAGTAACCATTAAGAATTGGTACCATTTTCCAATAATTGATGAATTGTTTGATCAAATGAAAGGATCCAAGGTATTTTCCAAGATTGATCTGAACTCAAGCTATCATCAGTTAAGGATTCATGAAGTGGAAATTCATCGAACAATTTTTCATACTTGGTATGGGTATAATGAATTTATCGTAGTACCTTTCGGTCTCACAAATGCACCTTCAGTGTTCATGAGTCTCATGAATGGGGTATTCGTGACCTTCTTGGATAAATTTGTTATAATTTTTATGGATGAAATTTTGGTGTACTCTAAATCAGTAGAAGAACATGAGCAACATCTTTGACAAGTGTTACAGTGCCTTCATGAGAATCAATTGTTTGCAAACTTGGAGAAGTGTGAATTCTTCCAAATAGAAGTTAAGTATCTTGGTCATGTTATCTCAAGATAAGGTATAGCAGTTAGTCCCACAAAGATACAAGCTATAGTTAAATGGCCAGCCCCCACCAATGTCTCATAGGTTCATAGTTTCATGGGTTTAGTCAGATACTATAGATGCTTCATTCAAGGATTCTCCAAAATAGCTCATCCCATAACTTCCTTACAAAGGAAAGGGAAGAATTTCATTTGGACTGAGAAATGTTTAAAATATTTTCAGATCCTTAAGGAAAAACTAACCAATACCCCAATTTTGGCGATCCATAATCCTGCTAAAAAAAATTTGGTTTACATTGATGCTTCCCAGGAAGGCATAAGGCCAGTGTTCTTGCAAGAAGGTAGATTTATTTCTTATGAGTCTAGAAAGGTTAAGGACCATGAGCTTAACTACCCTATACATGATTTGGAGTTAGCAGCTATAGTTCATGCCTTTAATCATTGGAGACACTTCTTATTGGGGCATCAGTTTGAGTTACACACCGATCACTGAAGCCTTCAATACATATTTACACAACTAAATTTCAATGCTAGGCAACCCCAGTGGATGGAGTTCCTTTGTGAATATTATTTTGAGGTCAGATATATCCAAGGTAAAGAGAATGTGGTAGAAGATGCCTTGAGAAGGAGACATGAACTTTCCATGCTCTCCCTTTCTACTGATTTGAGAAGTCATATTTTGGAGATACTTCCTTCAGATACTTTGTATCAAGAATTTAAGGTAGAGATTGAGTCAGAAAGGGCCTTAGAAGGAAGGCTCTTAGGTTATTCCTTAGATTCAAATGGATTATTGAGATAGAAAGGCCGAATCTATGTACCTCTTTCAAGAAATCTTCAAAAATGTATCATGTAGGAAGCGCATTGTGCTCCCTATTCAGCTCGGCCAAGAGTTAAGAAGATGTATTCAAATCTGTGATAGTTATACTTTTGGTTGGGTATGAAGAGTGATATAGCAGATTTTATGGCTAGGTGTCTAGAATGTCAGAGGGTCAAGGTCGAGCATCATCACCTAGTAGGCCTTGTTCAACCACATTTGATTCTTGAGTGGAACTAGGATACTATATCTATGTATTTTATTGTGGGACTCCCAGTCACTTATCAGAGACATGATTCTATCATGGTCACAGTGGATAATTTAACTAAGGTAGCACATTTTTCTCCTATGCAGTCATCCTATAATGCCACCTTAGTAGCCAGATTATTCTTGAAGGATATAGTCAAGTTGCACGGTGTTCCTAGAAAGGTTATCTCTCATAGAGATCTAGTGTTCACTTTAGAGTTCTGGACCTCATTGCAACATGCCTTAGGGACTCAGCTGAATTTCAGTTTAGCATATCATCTAGAGACTAATGGTTAGACAGAGTGAGTTAATCAAGTGCTTGAGGACATCCTTAGAATGTATGTGATGGATAGGTAGACACATTGGGAAGATTATATGTACCTAATAGACTTTGCATACATTAATGGCTATCATAGTTCTATAGGAATGTCCTCTTTTTAGGCTCTTTATGGTCATCCTTATCGTACCCCTCTGAGTTGGGATCACTTAGAGGACAAAGTACTACTTAGCCCTGAGATGTTATAGGATATGGATCAGTAGGTTTAAAGGATTAGAGAGCATCTTGTGACATCTCAAGATAGGTAGAAGAGATGCTCACAGGATTGATAGGTAGTTTTCTATTGGAGATAAAGTATTTCTGAGAGTCTTCCCGCGTAAGAGCCATATCCATTATGGAAAAGGTTCTAAGTTGGCACCTAGATTTTTGGGTCCATTTGAGATCCTTGAGAGGATAGGACCATTTTCTTACCGACTCACCCTACCACCCAGCCTCGCACGTATGCATGATGTATTTCATGTATCCATTCTTAGAGAGTATATCCCTGATTTGACTCATGTTTTGGATTGGAACACTTTACAGGTAGAGGATGGGAAGTTGGCTTTGGAGCCAGTGCGTATACTCTAGTAGCAAACTTTGACCCTCAGGGGTCATAGCATAGAGAAGGTAAGGGTCCTATGAGACCCTAGTGATGAGACTTCTGCCACTTGGGAGGAGGCTAGCAGACTCAGATCTGCATATCCATTCTTGTTTGTAGGATTCCAGGAGTAAGCCTAACCCTAGGGGGAGAGGATGTAATGCCCACCCAAGTACTTTCATATTTTGGACTAACAGGAGTATTACTATGTTATCTTGGATTATATGTTTAGACTATATCATTTTATGATGGGAAATTTGTGCATATATATTTGGTTAATAGAATTAATTATGGAGATAATAAATAATTTGGCATAAAATGATGAATGTTTAGAAATGAACTATTTGTGAAATGATTCATATTTGATTTATATATTTATGTTTATGTTCATGATGGATCTAACCCTACTAATCCCACTATGTTTTGATGATTACACTGTTTGATGTGAGTTAAGGATGAGGATAGGTAGTCGTAGTTACTCCTACGAAAGATCCACGCAATGTTGCATTCTCCCTCCTTGTTTGTCACTATTTTTGCATATATATATACATATATATATATATATATACATATATATATATATATATATATATACATATATATATATATATATACATATATATATATATACATATGTATATATATATGTATATATGTATATATATATCTATATATGTATATATATGTATATACATATATATATATACATATATATAGATATATAATATATGTATGTATGTATATATATATGTATATATGTATATATATATATATGTGTGAATATATATATATATATGTATATATATATATGTATATATATATGTGTGTGTGTGTGTGTGTGTGTGTGTGTGTGTGTGTGCACACACACATTGTAATCACCCAAAAATGGTCGCGCTAGACTATTAACCCCTTTTGCTAAAACATCAATTGCTTATTCTTGATCAAATCTTAGTTCCATCATTTATCCAATTTTATTCTATGGGCTAACCATCTTATCCTAAGTCTTTATTTAATTAAAAATAATTTCCTCCCCTTTTATTAAATAAAATCCCCCACCTTTTCCTCTTATCCTAAGTTGCACAAATAAAGTATTATTCTTATTTTATAAAAAGAAGAAAAGGGCCTTTTTGTCTCATATGGACACAAAAGTCAACTATTATTTTCTCATTGGAGGATACTTGTGCACATGGATTTCTCTTCTTTCAAGCTCCACCCTTGATTAAATCTTTTGCCTCTTAATCTCCATGGTCCATTCTTTCTCATTTCTTATAAAAGGAGAACTCTCTTCTCATTTTATCATCCATCTTTTGAATACTAACCTTATGCTGTAGGATTGCTTGGAGACTTTGGAGCTTTTTGAAGACATTCTTGCATCCATCTTTCATTTCTTGCATCATAGTTTCATGTTTATGCTTTCCTAGATTAGCTTCATTTCTATGCTCTAGATTAGCTCACATAGATTAATTAGCTTAGATTGTAACACTTGCATCTTTCTTTTCATAGCTTAGCTTGCATTCTCATAGCTAGCATAGTTGCATTTCATTCTCATCTTGATTCTTGAGGATATTGGCATTCTTGCCCTTGTCTCCATTGAATCTCCCATTGCATGGTTTTACTAGCAAGGTCGTAGGCTTAATAGCTCTAGCTGAGAGCACTCTTAATATCCTTGCACTCCATGCCTAGGGAGCTCTAGTTCACTTTTCAAGGTTTCCTATTCATGGATTCCCTTGGGAGTAAAGACTTAGAGAAGTGCACATTTGTGTGTGTGTGTGTGTGTGTGTAATACATATACATATACATTTACATATACATGTCGGTTGGTGTTGAAAGATGCAAGTACCAAGCATCGACTCCACCTGGCTACATAGGTCTGAGCGTGCCTTCAAAATCCTCAAACTATTGTTGTGTGGAGTTTTTACCAAGCTACTCTCAAGGAAATCCCGATGGACTTAGATTCTTGTTAGGAGGTTACCCTAGTTGGGGGATTTGAGTGAATTGTTATGATGTTGTTTTGTTATTATGTTTTGAGGTTGGATTGATCTCTGGTTTTAAATATACATGTATTTATTTTATATCTATATTATAATTGAATGTGTGTTATATATGTATGCGTATATATGGTTGCACACATATATACCTATGCATATATAAATATTATTACTTATGTGTTTTAATTTCTTGTACAATGGCATCTTTAATATTTAGATAAAGTTTATTGAATAAAAATTATAACCAAAGTAAAAAGGAAGTTCTTTGGTAAAACCAGCTATCTAGGCAATTTGAACTTGAGACCTCCGAGAAGATAGACTAGTTTATTTCCTATTGAGATATGTGTGTTACTTGAGAGATTTTATGTTCTAGAAGACCAGTAGATAGAGAGGTCACAATTCAGTAGCAGTTGTGATAAAGGATAAAATATAAGGTGAGGTCACATATACAATATCAACATGGTAATATTACAGTGTGGTTCTGACCACAACTGGTGCAAGGGCACCTAGAAGACACAAAGAAACCCAAATTTTCTTATGAAGAAACACTTGGAGCCATCAGAGAATATAAAGACATCCAAAGACATCAACTAGAGGATTTTGGCACCTATAATGGCCTATAAGGTCATTCCATAATTTACAAATCGGAAATATGTAATAAGTCCTAATAGGCCTAATAAGCCTTAGGACTAAATTTGGAGTCTAGGATAGAATTAAGTGTTAAAAGTTTCAAATAGGATAAATTAGTCTTTTTAATAGGTTAATAAGTCCATTTAAATGATTTGGTAAAGTTTCATCACTTAGCAATTTCAAAAATTCAAAAGTTACAAAGTTATAAATTTGAATTTTCAAATTATAACGGTTATGGACATTTAGGAGGGAATTAGTTTCTTTATTGTTTTAAAGCCAAATTAAACCATCCAACCAATTTGGATTGGTTGGGGTAGTTGATAAGAGTTTATTAAATTTTTCACAAATCCATTGTACGGGCAAGAGACTCTATGGTACGGACTGCTACAAAAAGTTGAATAAAAAGTTTGATTTCTTGCAAAATTAAAGGGTTTTTGGTATGGTTCAAAGTTCATATTGATTGTATTGCCTTGTAAAATGTTTTGATCATTCATATTTCATCTCTTTGAATTCTTTCATGCTCTGAAAACCCTACTACAGTTGTTGTTAATCATTTTGGTACTGTTCAGTCCTTGGAAAATCTGATTTTAGGACAATTTTGTGTAGATTTCACACTATGAATGTAGCACTCTGTTTCTCATAGAATTGCATCTAATTAACATTTATAATATCAATCTAACATTAGGGATGCAAAATTGATTGACTAATGTGGTGATCACCATAGTTTGTTGAAGAGAAACTAATGAAATTGCTTGGTATGCTACAACAGTAGCTATTTGGCCTTAAGGAGGGGTCAAGTTTATGGTTGATTGTGTGAAGAAATTTTGAGGACAAGGTGTTACAACCATTATTTTTTGTAGGAATCTTTGGGAAACATGACATTGAAGAAGCCCTAGATTCAAGGGTTTAAGAGGGCTAATTTGGGGTTTTTGATGTTCCCTATGTGCTAGGCTAAATTTATCTTGGATTTAGAGGTTTCGAAACATATTAAAATACTTTTGAAAGTTTGGAGTCTTGGGGATATAAATAACTAGGTGTTGCTTTGTTAAATCACCTAATTTTAGTGCATTTTAGGGTCACATAGTGAGGACAGTCATACTCGGTCAAAAACAACCTACCCTATCCTTTTGTTATGTTTTTAAACTCAATAAAGGGTACTCAAATATATAATTTATTTTCCTAGTGTTTTGGAAAAATTTGGAGATAAGGTCTTGTGAAGGCTGTTGCAGGGCTACAAGGCAGGCTATTAGGTCTAACTTGATGAATATTGAAGTTTTGGTGTCTAAACAATTGAAGAAAGTCTGAAACCTGTTCAAGTACCTTGGATTTCATATATTAGGGTCATTGGATCATAACATAAGACTGGTTGGAGGATAATTTACTATTTCACTTATTGAAGCCATCTTGGGTCACTAGATTTAATTGTGCATTTAATTGAGTTTTGTAGTTGGACCTTGGATCCACCATATTCCCTTGCCACCTCTACACCAACAACTCATTTGATTGAAAGATAAGAGAGTTTTGGTTGGCACAGTCTTACAGACAAGTAAGAAAACTTATGTTCTTAAGAAATAGTTGGAAGATTTCAAATTGGTAAGTGTTATATATGTTGTAATGGTATTTGGCATTAGGATGACATGTAGTTATGGTTATAGAATTGATGATTTTGAATTCATGGGATCGACACCACTATTCAAGGAAGAGTTAAGGTGGTGCATTGGAGTAGTCAAAACATGTTTGACTATCTTGGAGATATAGTGTCGAAGATCTTAGTTTGATCCAATGCAGTCTAAGGAAATGTATTCTTATATTTTGTTTGTCATTTTGATACATGGTTATTGCACAACAAAGGGTTTTAATTTCATTTTAGTTGGTTCTATAAGTATATTTAAAGTGTACTTCTCATATTGAAAAAAAGATTTGGATTTTGTTTTATGATATTGTAAGGATTGTGATAAAGATTGATGATATCAATTAGGATTCCAATTAGATATATAATAGAGGAAAAGTTGTGAGTAGTTATAGTGTGTCGAAAATAGATTAGATCTAACAGTAAACTAATGCTATATCTAGATCATTCACTTGTTGTTCCCTAGTAGTTGCAGCAAGGAAATCCATTAACTAAGTGAATCTTAACAGGTTTCTCATTGTAAATCCCATAACTCGATGAGCTCTAAACAAAACCTTTAAATCCTCTTGTGAGGTAGATCTTTACATATCTGATTGTACTTCTAATAAGGTACTAGTCACTCCTAATAGGGTGAACCCTCAGAAAAGGGTAATTGTAAGCTTCTAATAGGGAAAACTCATTTTACTATAGTATTGATCTTGTGGGTATCATCCCCACCCTAGTTTTTCCCAATAACTGACGGTTTCCATGCAAAAATCATTATTTCATGTGTGATCATTTTTTGGTTGTTTGATATTGTTTTTGATAGAAAAAAGTAGCAAGAGGGTGATGGCACGTGGTACAGTAAGACTAGAATCACATTAACAGCATATTAATAGCACTAGTCACATAGCAGTTTAACAGCAGAAACAAAATTGTCTAATTTGCCTCTATCAAAAATAAACATGTAGGTCCTTTTCAAAAAAAGAGAACCAAAGTAGCATAACCAATAAGTAGAAAAAATATTAGTTCAATAACAAGCCACACAGGGCTAAACTAGTATTTTAAGAACTTAACCAGAAAATAGGAAATCAAAAAAAGGGACCTGGGACTAATAGGCCCATGCCAGCACAAACACCTCATGGACAGCAGCAGCTAGGATCTCCTACCCAGACATTTGGACATCAGGATCATGGCCCACTCTTCCTATAAGAATAGAAAGAGGTCTTTGTTATCCTCATTGACTTCCAATTTACTGCCAGCCATCTTCTCTTGCACGTTGCACAGGGTCACAGCCGAAGCGTGCATGACCTTGAGGGAAAAAAATTTTGAATTAGCAACCTGGGCTTTGATCTCTTTCATGTCCTTTTTGAGGCTGAGGATCTTCATATCCATCTCATTGAACTTCTTCTTGAGGGATCCTTTAAACCTATCACTCTCCTTCATCACCACCATAGTGTGCTCAATGTGAGGTGATTTAGCCTTCTGGGTGTGGGGAGAGAGCGGGGGCGGGGTGTTGTTATGAGGCTTATCTTCCATCACTAGCAGGGGATTCAAGGGGGGAGCACTGGCAGACTTGGGAGAGTTTAAGTGTTCAGCCAAGGATCCCTCAATCAAACCAAAGGAGGAAGAGGTTTCCATATCCTCCGATTGAGACTTGTCCTCCAAAACCATTTCCTTGAGAATTCTTCTACATTTCTCCTTGGCAATCCTGTTAGATCTCCAGATAGTACCCCCCCAAATCTACCTCCAGCTCAACTTGGTTGTCCAAATTTTTCCATTTTATGGGATTCCTCTCAGTTTTAGGGGTGTTTTCAACCCTGGTCTTATCCTTCACTTCCATGGAATCAGAGACATGGGATTCATCTAAGTCCTCCACCCTTTTAAATGGGTTCCTCACACATCTCTTGTGGCTTTTACCTTCTCGAGGGACAAGGTCAATCTCCTCGATTTCCTGTAAGGACTGGGAGGGGGACTAAGTGGGGTTGTTGGCTTATGAAGGGGAGACTTCCTAGGTTACCTCCTTAATGATAAGGGGAGGTTGGGGTGGAGGGAAAATGGCTTTATGGAAGTTGTAGAGGTGGAGTAAAAGGCCCTGGTGCAGGATGAGGACCAGTTTCTCAGTATTTTTTCTCTCCTTAATGTCCAGGATGTTGATTTCAATCGAGTGAAGGAGATAGAAGGGGATGGAAATGAGGTCTATGTTCCTAATATGGTTGACTGAGTGGGGTTTTTTTATATTGTTATCTTTTATTTTATCACATCAATTATATGTTGTGTACTTTATTGTTAAAGTTGATTAGACTGGTGGTTGGATTATTCTTTAATCTATTTGGACTAATTCACCCCCCCCCCCATCTTAGTACCTAATAATTCTAACAATCATCCATCCTAGGAAATGGAAAATGGTATTTCACTATGATCCCATTTATAGATCTTGAATCTATACACATCCTTCATTCTCCATTATTCTTAGGTGCCAACACAAAGGGTACTACACATGGACTCAAAATTCCTCTAATCAAACCCTTACGTATCAATTCCTCAAATTTTATATTCAATTATGTATTCTATGTAGGTGTTAATGGATGAGGTGCCTTATTAGGTAAACTATCTCCTAATATTAAATCCATACAATGATTGATTCTTATAACATGAGGTACCTCATCACATACATTATCTAAAATGATATCTTAAAATTTTGTCAATAATTATTTAACTTCCAATGGTGAATCATCCTCTATCTTTACAACTGGCCTATTTAAAGGAATCAAACCATAGCATACATCATTCTTCTTCAACCTCTTTATGAATTTTTTCCTTCAACCAAGAGAACTTTGACAATAGTACAATTCTAATTGTTATATTCTTCTACCAAAGGTAACAAACCTTGTTTCTTCCCATTAGTCACAATAGTATACCTATTCAATCTACCATCATGTATAGCTTGTCTATCATACAATGATGGTCCACCCAACAAGATGTCACAATAATCCATCGACATAATATCACAAATAAATTCATCATGATAGTTTCCAATCTTAAATTTCACAAGACATTATTCACTTACCAAAAGTTTATGCTGATCCTTAATCCAAGCAATTTGATATGGCTTATGCGCTTCATCCTTGGTAACTACAACTTGGTAACCAGCTCTTTTAATGCCAAATTCTCTAAACTTCCATTGTCAATAATCACCTTGCAACTCTTTCCAACAAATTTACATATAGTTTTGAATAAGCCTCTCCTTAGAGGGTCCGCTTTAGTTCCTTCATTCCACAAAGATCTATTAATCATCTACTTTTCACCACCTTCCACTTTGTTCATTGAATCAGGTGAATCTTCTTACACAAGTTTATTCATGCTACTTCTACCCACCTTCTCACATTCAAATTGCCTATATCTTTCTTCACCACACTTGAAACAAGTGCCCTAAAACTAGGTTTTGTCTTCTCTTTTATGATCATTACCTCTAGGGTAACTACCTCTTACATAACCTCCTATTCCTCGGTATGAACTTTCTCCTTTCCAATCTAATTTACTTTTATCCTAATTTGTTTTATCCTTATCATATCTACTATTTTCTCTATAAGATCTACCCTTTCCTCTAGAAAATATACCACATCTTCCTCTCTGCCTCTATTCATGCCTTTTGTTTAGCTTCTCTTCTTCCTTTAATGCAAATTGATAGGCTTCATCAATACTATTCATCTCCAAATTGATTTCATCTTGTATAGAAGTTCTCAATCCATTCAAGTACCTTGCAATCATTTCAACTTCATCATCCATACATCCAGATCGAATATCCAATCTCTAGAAATCTTTAGTATTTTCCTTTATAGTAGTGTCACTTTACTTCAAATTTTATATTCTTCTCAATAAACTTACTTGATAGTCACTCGGTACAAATTTACCCTTCAATTTATTTACCATCTTATCCCATACCTTGATCTTTTCCTTTCCTCTTATCTAACAATCAAGTTGCATATGTTCCCACCATAAATATGCATGTCCTTTCAATTTTGTACTGGAAAACTTCACTTTCTTATCCACCAATGTACCTTCATATTTAAAATATTTCTCCATTTTAAAGATTCAGTCCAAAAATTCTTCTAAATCCAACTTTCCATTATATTCAAGAGGATTGAAATGTAGTTTTGCATTCACACTTGTTAAAGCTCTCGAGAATCTTTCTTTTCCTTGTTCAAGAATATGGGTTTGTTCTACTCCTACTTCTTCGGTGTGAGGCCTACCCTAGCCTGTCATAGTTTAGTTCAAACTCTTTAGTGATATTTTGATTTTGGGGATATTTAGACTTACCAAACATATGTATTATTTGAGGATTGATAAATCATATTCTATGTTATTCCATACTTTTATTTGGTTGACTATTGTTCTTAGTTGATCCTTTATAATAGTTGATCCAGATAACTTTTATGTTTAGGATTATGATGCAGTATGATGGTTATATTAGTTGTTATTATGATGTAAAATTAATTCAAGAGTTCATTTTTATGCATATTGAAATTAAATGCAGATGTTGTTTAAATTTCTAATGAAACATTGGAAAATACAAGAGCTACTTGATATGTGTTTAATTTATATCATTTACCTTGCTTTTTTATTTTGAGTATTTCTTGGATCTACTGATGTTTACAATGAGTGTGTAGGAAATTGACCATGGTTCTAAAATACGAGGAACAAAGAGTGGACCTATGTGTTATCAATGAAGAGACAGGAACCTCATTGTCATGTATTTTATTTGTAAAAGTAATGTTGCATGGTTTTATTTAATTGAGTAAATGTGATTTTATGTTAGTCATGGTATGTGAGTAACATGTTTTAATTTATGTAGTGTTATTTGACACATGTGTGTAAGATGTGTTGGCATGACTTGTCCTTGTACCTAGGATAAGTATGACACCAACTAGAGGGTTAACCTGTATAGTTCCTATGCTTACCCCAAGGTTAGGAGGCCTCTAGATGGGTCAAAGTTAGTTGAACCCGTGGGTTTACTGCAAGTGTGGTTTTGAAGGGTTAAATAAGCTTCTAGAGGGTAGTTTGGGTCAAATTTAACCACCCCGCTTGGTATATTAGGTGTTAGGGGTCAATTTTTGGTCATTATGAGGCCCGAAATGCATTTATGGCACCTCAAAATTATCCCAATAGTCAAGTGACGAATTTTAGAGTTTTAAGAATTTGGCCAAGCCATCTTATCAACTTCATTTAGTCTTCAAACTTCATTTATGAGGGGAGGAAGATATTTGGAGATTTGATTTTTGGATTACTCTTCATTTATGGCTACAGGTTAGTTGTTGACTAGGAAGCCTATTAGAGGAATTTTTTTGGAGACTTTTTTGTTGTTCACCCACTCTCTACTTTTAGAGACTTAAAATTTTGGAAAAAGGTTTTTGGAGAAAAATAATAGGAAAGTGGAAATGCTCTTCGCAGACTTGTTGGTTTTATCCTGTGCATTGGATCATAGATTGGTGTTCTTATTATATGTGTCTTTTTTATGTTTATTGGAATATTGTTGTGATGAAATATTGTATGGCCTTTCATTGTGATTTTTGTGTTCTTGTTAAAAACCAACACTATTGTTCATGGGAGTTTTGTTACTTTTTGAGAGATGTGTTTCTTTTAGTCTTTGTATTGGAATTTTTCATAAGGGTGTTCAAGGCACACTCACCCTTCAGAGGGAAGATTAACCTTGAGGGGTGAAGGGGTTAATGATAGCCCTTGTTAGTGTAGAGTCTCCCCATGTGTTGGAGGGATGAACATGGATGTTTTGGTCTCCATGATGCCAAGCTTTGCCTACGGGCATTTGGGGGCCATAAGGAGTTTTGTTGGTTGGTAGTCATGGTTTTTTTGTGAGGAGGATTGTGGAAAGGAAGATGTTATGAGCTCATGTGTGGCAGCCCATGTGTGGAATTTGATTCTTTTATGTCTTGACATTCTCCTCTTGGGTATTTGGTCCACTTTCACCCCATTGTTGAAGGTATGTTGAAGGCCTAGTATATGCCTTGGTTAAGGAAAAAATTTTGTTTCTTTTCTTGGAAAATTCTTGTATGAATTTCTTGTGTGTAACCTGTTCACTCTTTACTCCCCAAGCTCATGGATTCCCTTGCAAAGGCCTAGGTTAGGAGGTGATCTTTCATGGTCAACTGTGTTTTTATTACAAGTCTTTGTTGCAAGATTGATAAAGAAAATAAAGATATGTGGGGATCTAAAGGGCTGGAAAAATAACGTTGGTTGTATTATGTTGAGTTCTATATTTTGAATTTGAGCCAAAAGAGAAGCAACTTGCATTGGTAAGCCTTCTAGAATTTTTTAGGAAATAGTAGTATTCTATTTACTCTTGAGATTTTTAAATTTGTGCTTTAAAGTTTAAAGTGTTTGATTCTTAATTTCAAGTTTTATCTCAGTATTCTATTTAGCTATTGGAATAGTAAGTTTGAAAATTGAATTTTGTCCTGAAACTTTCATTATGAAATCTGAAATTTTAGTCCTGGTTTAATTGGTTTCCTAATTCATTAGATGTTTTAAATATTCATTGTGAATTTTGTTATCGTTGTGAAAAATAGAAATTTAAAAAGGGAACTATATTCTGTGAGCCAAATATAAAAATGAAATGATAAATCTAATTTAGCTTAGTAAAATCTGGACTAGTTATGTATGTTATAAAAGGGGAAAGAAAAGATCTATGTATTTTCATGTTTAAAGAAAAATGAAGTTGTACTTTAACCAACCATTCTGAAAATGTTTAATTTATGATGTAGTTAAGGTAAGGAGGATCCAATTAAGGACAGTCCAACCTTGCAGCCAATTATCAACACAGTAGAATAACACAACAAGACAATGTTTTCAACTTAATTTTCATTACCATGCCCAACTGTAAGGCCTTCCGGGTTATGGCCAATTACAATCAAGAATAGTTTTGCAAGATCCATAAAGATCCAATCCAACTCTAGCTAGTCTAGCTCTGGAACAAATCAGCAACTGGTGGAAACCCTAGGGTAGATCTGAACTTGAGCTCGCAAGCCCTCAAGTAATCTCCTTGCCTCCAAGCATGCAAACCACTAGCTCTTCTATTACAATATCTAAAACCATCTGATCTAAAAGATCTCACAGGATCCAATTATGATTCTACTCTACTCTCATCTACTACTCTTCCATCTTATCCCATCATATCACCAAGGCTCCCAATATATAGCCAGCAAAGCCACAAGTCCACCAGTCAAGCATTTAATTACATTATAGGTCCAGCCTAGAAGAGTAAACCAAAACTAAAGAAAGAGACAAAAAAACATGATGTGCCTTTAGATTTAGATCCACACATGATCCAAGAAAATGTTCCTAACTTATCAAGATCCAATTCCATCATACAGAACCGCGCAAGATGAAAAACTCCATGTTTCACGTGAAATAGGCTAAAAATCAATACCCGAGAAAAATGGTCATAACTTTTAACTAATGAATGGGGACTTGCAGTCTTGGGAAAAGATAGTACTTTAGGTCCTCTTAAAGGCCCTATGAGAGAAAAGGCTGATTCATTAAGGATCAATGGCTACATGATGTGTAATCAACACCCAGAAAGAAGGAAAATATAGCTCCGACAGCAAGGAAAACAGCTCTAACTTTGAAATGATCCATCCAATCCTTATGCAATCATAGGAGAAGGTTCCAAAATAGGTCCTCAACATCATGCAAGCTTCACACAAAATGAAACCATTAAATACAACAATTTTAATGCAAACAACAGAAAATAGGAAATGTTTTTGGTTGATGCAAGATTGCTCAAGGCTCGAGATGCTCCTACATCAGACACCCCAGGTTTGAAAAAGATGTTCTCAATGGCTGGAAGAAAATCTTCTAGGATTCAACACATAAACCCCAAATTGGTTCTTCACATACATGTCCTCCAAGTCTTCACTTTGCACACTCTTCCACTTCATCTTCGCACAAGGTTTTCCAATACATGAAACTAGGAAAATGAACAAGTCCATCAGCCAAGCCCTCCTTAACCAATCTACAACCAACCAATCAGCATGCTCAAGAACAAGAACAAACTAAACCCTCAACTCATCATCAGGTATCAAATAAGCACAATAATAACTACTATCAACCAATAACTCAAGTCCATAACCAGTAAACAATATCAGCACCTCAACATCGAACAAAAGAAATTCAGTAACACCATCATCACAAAGGTGTTTAGAAATAGATAACTCCTCATCAATAGCAATATGATCATGCACAACAAGATGCTCTACAATCACCATGTTAGACACAAGAAAACAAATCTTCTCATCAACGTCAATAAGGTCAACCACAATGTCAGTAAACACAGGTATCTTAGCAACAACCACAAGTTGCTCTGTAAGTTTTATGTCAGAATCCACCAACTAAACATCAAAACCAATTTCACATACTACCATACTATCACAAGAAACCTTCTCAAGATTTCTTCTCTCTCAGACCAGTCTTCTAACTAGCCAAACAACTTTCCTTCAAATCGGCATGCTTCAACTCTGGTAAGCTCTACAAATCTCAACAACATTTTCCTTCACAAGGTCATCAACCCGGTTCAAGAAATCAGTTTTTCACCAAGAAAACCTCTTAGAAATCTTTGCTTCCACCACATCATAAAGATCTGCAAGTGTTATAGGATCCAATCTTCTTAGAGGCATCCTCAAATATTCAAATCCAAAGTAACAAGTCACCAACAAGGTCCTAGTGCAAACAACCTCAACTAGTTTACACACTCAAGATATTCAAGCTCTGATACCACTTGATGCAGTCATGGTAAGGAGGATCCAATTAAGGATAGTCTAACCTTGCAACCAATTATCAACACAGTGGAATAACACAACAAGACAATGTTTTCAACTTAATTTTCATTAACATGCCCGACTGTAAGGCCTTCCAGGTTATGGCCAATTACAATCAAGAACATTTCTGTAAGATCCATAAAGATCCAATCCAACTCTAGCTAGTCTAGATTTGGAACAAATCAGCAACTGGTGGAAACCCTAAGGCAGATTTGAACTTGAGCTTGCAAGCCCCCAAGCAATCTCCTTGCCTCCAAGCATGCAAGCCACTAGCTCTTCTATTACAATATTAGATAAACTATATAATCTACAAGATCTCGTAGGATCCAATTATGATTCTACTCTACTCTCATCTACTACTCTTCCATCTTATCCCATCATATCACCAAGGCTCTCAATCTATAGCTAGCAAAGCCACAAGTCCACCAATCAGGCATTTAATTACATTATAGGTCCAGCCTAGAAGAGTAAACCAAAACTAAAGAAAGAAAAAACAAAACATGATGCACCTTTAGATTTAGGTCCATACATGATCCAAGAACATGTCCCTAACTTAGCAAGATCCAATTCCATCATACTGAACCACACAAGATGAAAAACTCCACATTTCACATGAAACAAGCTAAAAATTGATACCCAAGAAAAATGGTCATAACATTTAAATCATAATGAATGGGGACTTTTGGTCTTGGAAAAAGATATTACTTTAGGTCCTCTTAAAGGGCCTATGAGAGAAAAGTTTGATTCATTAAGGATCAATAACTACATGATGCGCAATCAGCACCTAGAAAGTAGGAAAATACGGCTTCGACGGCAAGGAAAATAGCTCTAACTTTGAAATGATCCATCCAATCCTTATGTGATCATAGGATAAGGTTCCAAAATAGGTCTTCAATATCATGTAAGATTCACACAACATGAAACCAATAAATGCAACAATCGTAATGCAAACAACAGAAAATAGGAAATGTTTTTGGTTGATGCAAGATTGCTCAAGGCTCGATATGCTCCTGCATCAATTTGTGTCTTTAAGGAAATCATTATTTTCTACTCTTTAATTTTTCTTCATTCTCCTTGTTCACCAAAAATTTTCCTTGTTGATTCATTGAATTGATTAAGTCTTTTTTATGAAGACTATTCATTTTGGGGTTTTCTTTCCCCTTGTATTTTCGGCATGTTTATTTTCCAAAAGTTTCAGTTGTGCAGAAGAGTGTTGTCTTTTTCCACTAAGGTGGAAGAGATTAACTATTTTAAGTGTCTTATTTTAGGATTTCAGAAAGAGAATGACTTGGCTCCTTTTTCTAAAACCTCGCACCTCCAGAACCATTTTCTTGAAAGTTTCCTTCTGTTAGGGATTTTTCTTGTAGGTTCAAACTTGGCAAAATTATAGTCTAGATTCTCAGTTAAAAGGGGCTCCAAGTTTGCAAGAAAAGCCTAATTGATGAGGATTGGATAAGATTCTCCTTCTGCTTCAAGCTCCACAGGACTCAGGGGGCTATTTCCTATGAATAGGTTACTATATTTCAAGTAAGCTTTTGATTAGTGGATTTGGTCTTCAATCTCATGCTATTTAGGCTTCAGATCACTTCAACAAAAGATCACTCTGTAGACAGCTGAGAATCTCTTGATACAGAGCTTGACAATAGAAACTACAAATGTAATAGCATAGACAATGGAATAAGGAAGTGAATCCTTCTTCTTTTTGTGAGTACAACTCAAGGAAGGTTACCCTCTGATTCTCTCTTCAAGGAATCAACAAACTGAACTATACCACCTAGATACAGTCCCTTCATAGTAGGCATAAACTAAAGAAATTGAAATATACTGGTAATGATAAATTTTGTGCTTGATGACAAAAAGGTAGTTGCATAAACAAAAATCAAACTAGTGCCTAATCCTTTGGGTAGAAGAGTCTAACATGAATCAACAGAGGAATTTCAAGAAAATACAATAGTGTGCCTTGCAAACTACATACAATTTAGACAAAATGCCTGACAGACTATCTTCTCAATCTTAGATTTTTATCATCAAGATCTCAATAGATGTGTTCATTCTCTAAAATTGCACATGAGGATTTAATCCTTTCCTTGAAAGAAACTCATGAAACAATTAGAGTAATTGCCTGACAACTAGTATGTTTTTATGTGCCTTACAAATAGAAACATACAAGAACAAACACAAAGCTAAGAGACATTAACAAAATAGGACAAAAATTGTATTGTATTTCATGAAAAGTGTATCAATACATATAAAAAGCTCTTTACTCAAAGACTCACACTCAGAATGAGAAATCTGGTTTGCAAAACTTGTTTTTTCAACATTCATCATCAAGGGACCTGCTCATAACAGAGCAACTATAGGAGCCCTCCAGAAAGAGGAACAAGAACCCCAAAAATAGAGAAAAGAAGATAATAAATAGCAAAAGGAGAAACCCTAAAATCTGCACTTGACCAACACCTGTCCATTCTACAAATCTAATCTCATTTGTCTTCTCTCCTCAAAAAATTTGATATCCTCACGCACTTCAAAATCTGAATTTATTTGCCCCTTCATATCTGATCTACTTTGTCCTCTTTATGTCACTTCATATCTGATCTTATCTTATTCATCTGTTTGCAAATCTGATTCAACAACCCTCTCTCTTCTGAAAATCAAATCTTGTCCTTTTTTCCCGAGAATAACCAAGAATGAAAACCCTCTATCAGATCTACAAAATAAAATATGCCTGAAATGAAATATCTCTACAAAATATGATCCTGGATGCAAATGCCTTTACTGCTCTCATCTACTTATTTAAATCTAATTCTATCCACCGCCATCATCTTTGTCGTCTTCTGTCATTTCTAGAAAGATATCATACTGCCATATTTGGTTAAAAAATGAATCTGCGGGGATAAAAACTCTGAGTAGCTCTCTGTCATGAAAAATTTTGAGTTTATCCAAAGTCTGAACTTTATAACCTTTTAAACCTTATATTTGTTTAAAATCTACATAGGCCACCAGAATTCACCAAGTGTCATGTTCTCATTCGCTGCTTGGACTAACTCACCTTTAACCCTACTCATCTAGAGATTTGGACACCACACTAATCTCCAAATCTCTAAAGTCAACTCCTACCCATGGTTACCTTCAGAGACCTGGAGAAACTCCGTAGTCTCTAAGTCTCAGAATGACTTCCTTAACTATAGTTGAATTGGGAGACCACGCGACTAGCTTTAGTCTCTAGATCTCCAAGTCTCTAAGTCTCCAAATTTTTCCTCCAACAACCTGGCGACAAATGCTATCTCATAATCTCAGAACCTTTTGCACTTAACCGCTAGCATTATGAGACTGGGCAACTACTGGTTTTCTGACTGCTACCATCTGGCGACTAGGCAACTGGCAATTATCTCTAGATCTTGGCAGTTATCTCTCCTGGCAGTTATCTCTTCATGACCTCACGACCACAAGCCACATGTCCATTTTCATCCTTGCTATTACCATCGGTGCTCTGCAAAAAATATTCTTTTCAGGCCCGTTGGCATGGAAACCAAGGTGGCCGCACATGCTAGCACAAGCATAGCTTCCTTCCTTTCAATTTACTTTCATTGTGAGGGCTTTTGCTTATAAAATCCTCAAACTTCCTTATCGGCATGAATGTGGGATATTGTATCCTTGAGTTTTTAAAGCTTTCTTCTATTCTGGGTGCCAAAATTGGGGGCCCCACCGCCACACAAAGACTTCAAGCTGAGCAAGCCCACCAAGAGCCCTTGGCTTCTTATTTACATTGCATTGGAGGTATCTTTTCTTATAAACACAAAAATTTCTCAGCCCCGCGTGAATGTGGGATTATATGTTAATACACTATTTTCCTTTGGTCACCAACATTCTCCATTCTCCCTTGCCTAGACTCTTCCTTTGGTGTATGCAATGCTTTGGTGATTAGTTATCCCCAAAATATCTTACGTTAACTTCCACTATCCTTTCCAATTGCATAGGGCAAGCCTACATACGCATGGGCCTCTACATTGCACTTACGTGGATCAATATGCAAAAGGGCATCCTTCAAATTATTAGCGTTGGCTGCTAACTCCACATAATGTGTAGGGTCTTCTACATAGTAAGCGCCTCCCATTCCATAAATAACCCCCCTCTTTACTCGCATTGGCTGCCCATCCACACAAGGCACCCCCCAAATTCATTTGTGCGGTTTCTACAACATTTTATTGGCCAAGCACACATGTTGGTACTCCATTTTATCGCATATCATGAGGCCTTCAAAATATTGGCAGCATACTTACCATGCATGAGGCATCATTCAATGTCTTGACTCCTTTACCATTTGCGCAAAGCCTCTTTTCTTAGCGCATATCCCTTCACATCTGCCTCTTATTGGCAGCCCCTTCAATGTCTAACACAGCCCCATATGTGCATGTTTTGAAAAGAACATTGCCTCTATGCATGTTTCTTCATGCGCTAGCCTGCACATCACATGCCAGTGCCTTCTTTGCAATCACAAGTCTCCCTGGCATTAACGCACAGTGCCCTCAAATGCTCCCTCATGCACATGGTACTCTATTATTTCAAACAAATCTTCTTAAAAGACCGGCAGTTTCTTATCATAGTGCCTCCATGAGCCATCTCTTCATGCCCTCTCACACAAGGCATTTTGATATAATTTGTGCATGAGCCCCTTTGTTTTATGTGTAACCTCCTTTGCAATGACTTCATAAATGGGTGTCACAACTTTTCTGAGGAAGGATTCTTCATCACCTCCATATGTTGGCTTTATATTTTCTCCATTTACGGAACTGACATTACCAGCCGACATCCCATAGAGTTCATATGCCATATGGTGGTAGATATAACAAAGTCATTTTGGCATAAATCGAAGATTTGAAGCCTCCCCCAAATTAGAAGATGAAGTACCATATAAAGAATTTCACGCTGCAGTACCTCCTGTTGTATAGTGGGTACCTAGAGGCTACTTTTGCGTTTTAAATATTGGCACTATTTCTGACAATTTTTTTTTAAAAACTTCTCATGACATCTTTGAGAGCCTTGTCATCCAACTTATTTATCGGTTTTGGCTTAGGAATTTGCCTTATATGTACATTTGCAAGGAGCAAAATCAAGTGTTCCCTCTGATCGGATGCATTGTGTTTCTAAAATCCAAACATTAATTGAAGCCAATCAAGCAGATCTCCATCTATTTTTTGATAGTTGTCGGGCCATGGCAGACCATGAATGTTGTGTAACACCATCACTGTAGCTTTAATCTCAAGAAATTGCAAAATGGCTTGATTTTTACCTACTGAATCAAGAGGAAGAATATTATAGGGCTCATACATTTCTTGTTTCTTCTCAACGCCAACTTACCTATGAGTAATAAGATCCAAAAAAGAATATACTTGAAAAGAGAGGAGAAAGTTATCATGCATTTCCTATTCAACATATAGTCTTGGCTACTGCCACCATGTTAGAAAAGCAAAAACTCTCCAATTTGAGTTTTCAACATACCACCTCACCATTGGTAGCAAAAACAATGTATCCCAAAAATCAACAATCTGAAGTTTAATTTTGATCGAATACAACACATGAATGGGCACCACCGCATAGGTTGCTGGAGAGTTGGAAGTTCAAAAACATCAATTTGTTGTTTGTTAAATGCTTGCTGAGAACTTGCAAGGGCAATCTCTGAAGCTCCTTCATTTGAACACAATATGTGAGATTTTTGCAGACATTATTGCCTTGTTGAGATTGTCTTTTTTCACCTTTGCAAGATTGCAAAATAACACCAACTGGCCTTCAGAAATGGCCTTAAAAACTGACCCATTTAAACTTTCGAGAGCCACAAGCCTGGGCATTGATTCACCCTCACTCAAGGAGTACAAATCCATCATTTGATTCCTCAGAAAGTTTAAAATTCAATTACAATAAAATGCCAAAGTCAGCCTGTCAGGAATACTTAAAATTTAAAACAGTGAAATATGCATAAATTAGTTTTAGAAATGGCCTCGAAAACTGATCAAATGGATTGGCAGGGACCTTAAAATCCACAGGCAAATAGTCTCTCAAGTCTACAATATGAAACAATTCTCAATTATGTCAGGCCTCACATAGGGCACAAAATATAGAGCCTCAAAGTAGGTCATCTAGAAATTTGAATAATGCACTCTGTCAAAACTTCGCAATCTGCAAATGAAATGGCCCCAACAAACAGGATATACGGGCGCATGGGAGGCTTAAAATTGGCAAGATGGTTCACTCCCATGCCTATAGTACGATGCAACAACTGGAACTTTATGATCAATCACGGGATAGAAAAAGAAATCATCCGAATAGGGCCTCCGACTAAAGTATGCAACTGTCCATCAAGTTGTTAGAAACTACAAATGGAATCAGATTGGCAAACTAAGCAAAAGGATTCGTCATGGCCTATAAACTGAAACATAAGGATTTTTTGACCACTAGAATACAGTAGAAAAAGAATTTTCTTAATTGGGTCACAGGGTCAAAAGTTATGATTAGCCAAACAGGGCCATTCAGAAAACTGGATAGAATAGAGAAACAAGACAAATCTGGAAAGCCAACTTTGGGGGATCCAAAAACCTATCAAAGGGACTCAAAATGACTTGAGCTTTGAAACATAGGCTCTCTAATATACATGTTAAACATTCCCATAATGGTAGGCTATGAAACTCAATAGAGTACAAGGTATTCAAAGACAAACAAGGCCTGTAACAGTGATTTGACACGGGGGGCAAAAATACAAATTTCAGTGAACACCTTAAAATGGCTACTCCCTAAACATATCAAATTTCAAATTTAGGAGCTGGAACATACTGCATATGTCATATGAAAGGTGTTGAACCAATTACCCAGGCTATACCTTATGAAAATCATCAGGATATCATTTTACTTGCACACCGATCAGACCTTCTCACAAAAATTTTAAGAGTGCCCACTTTTCCCTATAAAATTTTTTCACTTGGTCACTCTAAATTTGTGCCAAATTTTGAGAGCACCAACACCTTCTTCATTTGGGATTTTGAGATTTTGATGTCGAGTGGTATGAAACTCAACACTCTTCTTTCCTTAGGGCATTCAGACTTCACACCTCCCCCCTTCTTTTTCTGAAGATGGTGGCATTGATCTTCTTCTCCTGGGGAGATGTTTTTTGTGAAGTCCTTTTTTTAGGAATCATACCGACTCCTTGTGAAACTTGATTTAGTAGAACTCCTTGTAGCTATTTTTCAATTTGGTGAAGACGTGGCTTGCTTTCATATTTCACACTCTTTAGCTCACATTTTCGATACGATCAGACTTCACAGCCAACCACGTAATTTTCTAAAATTATGCCTTAGTTATTTTTTTTGAGTTTCTTGACCCATGATCAGTGTTGCTAGGACCCAATGTGTCTTGTTTAGGGTAATGAATACCCAATTTTTTTGAATTAAGTCTATCAACCTGAATTTTAGCAAGGAGGTTATTATTTTTAGAATTATTTAGCTTGTGTGTTTAAAATATTTTATTTACTAAAATATTTAAAATGCAACTAAAATAATTATTTATCAAAAAATTTAAAATTTAAATTAAATACTTTTAGTAGTTGTGTAATATTTTTTAACCTTCATGTTTAAAAAAAGGAAAATTCAGTGAGTTTTTCATGTGTTTTTCCCTGTAACTTTTGGGCATGACAATTTGGTATCAGAGAGAAGTTTCAAATATTGGGAACCTAAACCACTATGTTTAACATTAAAATCATTTTTTTAAAAACTCTTAGGATGCCACCAATTAAATTATAGGCTCGTGTATATGTACAAGTCTATAGACATACCCCTTATGTTCATGAGGAGATTAGGTAGGAAGAAGTTCCTAGAGGGAATCAAAATCCCCCTCCCAAACCACCTCCTAATCCAAACCAGGCCATCATGTTGGCTTTGCAAAATTTAGTCAGAATCATCCTATATAGGATGCCTCCTTTAGCACACTACCAAGATGTCGAGGGACATAGAGCGTCAGCCAGAGAGTGGAGTAGGAATCCTCCAAGACTTGTAGAGAGGAAGGAAGAGTGTGATGATGAATATGTACATGGGCCAAAACCTTCACTAGGTTTAGTGTCTCAAGTGATTGAGAGAGCACCCTAGGATACAAAGGATCAGATCAGAGAGTTGTTATGACTCAACCCACCCACTTTTCTAGGTTATACCGATGCGATAAAGGCTGAGTCTTGGCTTCTTATCCTAGGAAAGTGCTTTGGGTTGCATCCCTATGGGATAAATATTAAGGCATGTATTTCCATTCATCTTCAAAGAGGGACAATCTCCACATGGTGGAGAAAGGAGGATTTCAAGGGTCACCTAGTCATCAGAACCCTCTCTTGGGAGACTTTCTTGGAGAGGTTTAGGGCTAGATACCTATCAAAAAAATTTAGGCAACGTCGTATAGACGAGTCTCATGATATACAATAGGGAGGACTCTTAGTTTCCCAATACAAGATTAAGCTTCTCAAGATCCTTCCTTATGTATAATACATGAAGGATGAGAAGCTTCAGGTCAATCACTTTATCAAGGGATTGAACCATACTCTATCAGGCATGGTACGCATGACACCACTAGGGGATTTTTGTTATACACTAGAGAGGGTCTTGATAGTTGAGGACATATAGAGGGGATCTTATGATAGGTCTTAGAACCATAATTCTACACCTTAGTCATCAGGTTATCTGAAAACCCCATTGAAGGGAAATCAAAGGAACTCATCGAGGACATTTAATAATCCCTAGTCTCAATAATAGCAGCCTTAGCAGAACTAGAAAGAGAGGTGATCAGAGGGAAAATAGGTCTCTAAGCCAAATTAGTGGTAGTTTCAAGGTCCTAAGAAGGACCAAAGACCCTAGGCACCTTATACGCCTCCTGCATGGACTCAACAGTCCTCTAGGGGTGGTTATAGAGGGTGTACTAGGATAGGAGGTTCATAATACACTAGGCCTCAGGGAGTGAAGATTGAATCACATGGGCCTTTCTACACCTACGATGACATGGGGCACATTTCTCTAGAGTGTGCTTAGGGAGCTAGTTAGTAAGAAATAATGTCAGAGCCTATAGTTGGAGATATGGGAAAGTCCCATGGAATGTTTATAGTGGTTGATAACTGCTAGGAAGAGCATTAGGATAAAGTCATTGAGGTCGTAGGTAATATCAAAGGTAGTAGTGTTTCTATCCTATTTGATTTAGGAGATACTGAATCCTTTATTTCTCCATTAGTGGTGGAGCATTTTGGGCTAGTGTCGATTAGGCAAGATAATAGATGGGAGGTAGAGTTAGCCTCAGGATCTAGAGTATCCATTACCTCTTTGGTTAAATATTGCAAGATTCAGGTGGGTAGCATGATCACCATAGAAGACCTTAGAATTACCCCTCTTGGATCTTATGGTTTAGTACTTGGCATGGATTGTCTTTATGCCCATAGATCCAAGTTAGAAAAAATTTCAAAAGAGGCTCAAATGTTTGGATGATGATGGCACTACAACAATGATCACATGGATTTAAAGACCTGTATCTCACTATATGATCTCCACTATGGAGCTTAAGTGATGAATGCAGAAGGGATTTCATCTATACGCTATCACCATTAGTGATAGAGAGGATGAGGGAGAGGAAGAACCCTCATTGGATGACCATCCTATTTTGGAGGAGTTTGCAGATGTTTTCCATCAGAGATTCCTAGTAGGCCTCCTCACAGGGTAGTCAACTTTCATATAGACCTTGTGCCAGGAGTTGATTCAGTTTCTAGAGAACCTTATAGGATGACGACGAATGAGCTTAATGAGTTCAAGAATCACCTTTAGGAACTATTGTAAAGAGGGAACATTTTTCCTATTGTGTCTCTTTGGGGTGTACTAGTAATCTTTGTAAAGAAGAAAGATGGATCTCTTAGGTTGTGCATGGATTACCACCAGTTGAATAAAGTCACCATCAAGAATCACTATCCACTTCCTAGGATCGATGACTTATTTGATCAACTTCAAGGTGCATGTATGTTCTCAAAGATAGATCTTAAATCCAAGAACCATCATTTGATGATTGTGGATAGTGATATTCACAAGACTGCATTTCTCACTATATTTGGCCACTATGATTTTACTATGGTGCCATTTGGTCTTACAAATGCTCCAATTGTATTCATGAGCCTCATGAATGTAGTATTTCATACCTTCTTGATAATTTTATAGTAGTGTTCCTCAGTTATATATTGATTTATTCAAAGGATGATAGGGAGAATAGATATCACCTGAGATAGGTAATATGGTGCTTAAGAGATAATCAGTTGTTTGGAAGCTTGTTGAAGTGTGTATTTTTTAAACTAGAGGTCAGGTATCTTGGAGATGTTATATCTAGTGATAGGATCTTAGTGGATCCATCAAAGATAGAGGATATTATGAATTGGCCAATACCTACCACTATGATCGAAGTTAGGAGTTTCATGGGAGAGATCTTTTCAAGAGCTAAAGAAGGCACTTACTAGCGCACCTATCCTTATAGTGCCAGATTCTTTAATAAACTTTGTGGTTTGTACACATGCATCTTTGGATAGCCTAGGGGAAGTCCTTATGTAGGGTGGTCGAGCTATAGCCTATGATTCTAGGAAACTGAAGACTCATGAGCTTAACTACCCCAACCATGACCTTGAGCTTGCTACAGTGGTGCATGCCTTAGTACAATGGTGATATTTTCTCCTAAGACTTTGGTTTGAGCTTCATTCAGACCACCAGAGCTTCCAGTATATCTTGTCACAGCCTAACCTTAATGCTTCATAGAGGAGATGGATGGAGTTCTTGTGTGAATATGATTTTTATGTTCATTACATCAAGGGAAAAGAGAACATTGTTGCAGATGCCTTGAGTTGGAGATAGCATAAGCTTTCTTCTATGTCTACTGGCATAGATTTGAGAGATCCCAATCTTCATCACTTACATAAGGATGAGATGTATTATGACATTTATGAGTTGATTTGATCTTAGAGACCCCTTGAGGGGAGGTACTCAGAGTATTCATTGGATTGCATGAGATTATTATGCTAGAGACCCATAGAGCCCCATATGCAATGCATCCCAGAGTTAAGAAGATTCATGCCAATTTAAGGTCATTTTTATTGGACTAACTACCAACATCCACCTTTGGGATTTGTGACATGGTTTAACAGCCTCTTGTGTCTTCTATAATTCTAGTGGTTTTATCGAGCATTAACAGGTCAATCTTTTGGTGCAACATCAATCGCTACTTGTAACAAGTGGTATCAGAGCTTGGTCACAAGTTTGAATCCCCTCAGGTGATGCTAAGGGGGGGATTGTTGGACTAACTACCAACGTCCCCCTTTTGGATTCATGACATGGTTTAACAGCTTCTTGTTTCTTCTATAAGTCTAGTGGTTGTATCAAGAATTAATAGGTTGATCTTTCAGTGCAACGGCAACCGCTACTTGTAATAGCTTTATCATTGGCCAAGCATGAGATTGCAGATTGCTGAGATGGTACCTAGGTGCCTAGAGTGTCAAAGGGTAAAGGTGGAGCACCACCATCCAGGTGGTCTTCTTTAACCTCTTGAGGTACCTGAGTGGAAGTGGGACACAGTTTTGATGGATTTTATTATTGGCCTTCCTACTTCATCTCACCATAATGATGTCATCATGTGGTAATTGACAAGTTGACGAAATTGGCTCAGTTCTCACCTATGCATACTACCTTCACTGCACCATTTGTGGAACAAGTGTTCTTGCGAGATATAGTCATACTTCATGCAATACCTTGTAATATCATCTCTTTTATAGATTATCTTTTCATGCCATATTTTTGGAGAGAATTGCATGAATTTTTTTGGAGACTTTTTGGTTATTCACCCACTCTCTACTTTTAGAGACTTAAAATTTTGGAAAAAGGTTTTTGGAGAAAAAAACATAGGAAAGTGAAAATCTCTTCACAAACTTGTTGGTTTTATCATGTGCATTGGATCATAGGTTGGTGTTCTTATTGTATGTTCCTTTTTACATTTATTGGAATATTATTGTGATGAAATCTTGTATTCTCTTTCGTTGTGATTTTTGTGTTCTTGTTAAAAACCCCCACTATTTTTTATAAAGGTAAAAGCAGGTTTTGAATGGGACCCAAAACCATTTACAAAAAAAACCAAAAGATATTCAGTTCAACTTATACATAATTTGAATGCATGCTTAAATAATGAAGAGCAGAACCCCAACCAATCCAAAAAACCACACGAAGAAAAAATAAGAAGCTAAAAAATAAGAACTAGCACATTAACCAACAACCAACTAGAAAACTGTTGGCAAAATGGCCAGTGCTCCCCTCAGGATTTGTGGCATGTCTTAATCATATCATTTGTCTTCAATAAGTCTAGTGGTTCTATCAAGTATTAACAGGTTGATCTTTTGGTGCAACGGAAACCACTACTTGTAACAAGTGGTATCAGAGCTTGGTCACAGGTTCAAATCCCCTCAGGTAACATTGAGGGGGAGATTGTTGGAAAAATGGCTAGTGCTCCCCTCAGGATTCATGACATGCCTTAACCACCTCATGTATCTTCTATAAGTCTAGTGGTTGTATCGGGCATTAACAGGTTGATCTTTTGGTGTAACGGCAACCACTACTTGTAACACAAACAACCAGCAGGAACTAATCTTTATTTTTCATGGCCTTCTCCGCCTATTTCTACATATCCTCCATTTTTTGAATGGATTCTTTGAGACCTTTAAGCTCCTTAGGGGTTTATGGCAGCTTCCTTTTAAGACCACTTCTTGTTGTAGTTCTTGTCCCTGAGCTCCCAGCACCTTCATCAATTGTGATAGTGGTATTCTTCATCATGATATTCTCCAGATGGTTATATACATCCTTAAGGTTAACCACTGAAACTTTAAGGCCCTCTTTGTTGTGCTTCAGAACATCATTTATAATGTGCCCATTATAGCTGATTTTATCATTCAGGTTTTTCAACTTCTCATCCACCATGGCTTTGATTTTGGTATTCAGTTCCTCATTTGAGTTATTATTTTTTACCTTCATCAAAAACTCCCTTTCCATCTTTTCTAGCTTAGCTTTTAGGGGTTCCATAGTTTCTTCCATGGCCTTCAAGTGATGCTTCATTTATTGCATTTCCTAGCTAATCCACTTGTCCATGTTGATGTCATGGCCTTCCTTGTTCTTGACCTCCTTCAGGATACGATCATCCAAGTCAAAACCAACAGTAGCATCCTCATGGTTTTTCTACTTATTTTTATTTCTTTCCCCACCCCCATGGCTAGACTATCCATTTGACTCCTCTTTTTCACTAGTTTCATCTTTGTTTTCCTCTGGCCTTTCTTCTTCCTTGTCTTTGTCCTCTTCCTCAATCATATCTTCTTCACTTTGATTTTCCTCCTCTTCTTCATCACCTCCTACACTATCAGTCTCCTATTTGGATTCCTCTTTTTCACTTTCCTCAGGATTCAAATCCTTTGTTTCTGGAGCTTCCGCCTCATTCACAAGTTCCTCCTCAATGTTTTCTTTCAAGTTAATCTCCTCATTCTTACCCTAAGCAGAAGGGTTTTGTTCTTCAGTTTCATCTCCACTATCGTGTGAGATCTTCTTCTTTTTCCTACCCCTCTTTTAGGTGTCTACCTTATTCTCTTCCTCATTATTTTTCTTTCTCTTCCCAAAACCCTTTTAGGAATGGGTTCAAGGATCATATCTCTAGCATAGTCCGCTATGAGAAAGATCAAACCCTCATGAAGCACTGGGTTGCTAGCTTTTTTCCTAGTCTATGTAATACTTTTGTTCAGGGAACTAAGAGAAAAGTAAGGAAAGGAGACCTTTTTTTTTAGCCTAAAATGATTAGCCAAAACAAAATGTAGATTGTAAATCTTAGAATAGCGACCATCAAGAGTAAAGTACTCTATCATCACCTTCAGAATTTTAGCCCAAATATTTTTAATTTTCACAATTTCAACATAATCTCGTGGCCTTTTCTCAATAGAGATTCTTCATCGGCATTTTTAGGGAAAATCTTAAAAGCTTCGTACCCT
This sequence comes from Chamaecyparis obtusa, assembly GCA_027943335.1. NCBI lineage: Eukaryota > Viridiplantae > Streptophyta > Pinopsida > Cupressales > Cupressaceae > Chamaecyparis > Chamaecyparis obtusa. The sequence continues at coordinate 125,871 of BSBK01005759.1, forward strand.
ATACACTTATTTTCCCTATAGAAATTCATTTCCTCAAGAGACAAACTAGTGATCTCATAAACAAGACTCAAAGTGAGCGAAAAAGATTTTCCCCACAAATTAACTTTACCATTAACCCATCCCTCTAGAAATTTTTTGGTAACCTATTTATCGAAGCCATGGAGCTTTTCCATGTACGGGGTTACACATCCTCTCTTCAATTTTTTCCACACTTATTTTATCCTGTCTCCATTTCTCGCAGTCTAGAGGCTCCTCCCTTCTCAGACCACCTCCCATTTTCTCTGAGCTATGATAACACTACTTTCTAAGATTACCATAACTCAAAAACATAATGTTCATCTGGCTCCTACAAATCAAGATGCTTAAAATCACCCATAATCCATCTGTAATTAACTCCGTAGTTATTTTCTCGCACCTTTCCTGACAAATAGCTCTCCTCGGTAATTTAATTGTCCTTGTCATCATTATTTTTAATAATGTTGCCCTCCTTGTGATTAAGTCTATCATAATTGATTAGAATTAAAATCTCAATTTTAATATTTGCTTCCCTTTCCAAACTTTGGTGATGTCATTATGGGCCCTCACATTAGCTATACTATCTGCAGGCTTGTTTCCTTCTCGATAGACCTGGGTAATGTAATTCTCATCAAAAGTTTGAATTATCATATTAATTTTTTCAATGATATGGGCTATTGTCCAAGAGGGAAAACATTTTCCTTTTATGCAATTAATGATATTGAGAAAATCTCCTTCTAGAAAAAACTTCTAGAAACCCATCTCTTTTGCCAACAAAACAACACGTAATGCCACCTCTGCTTCAGCAACATGATTAGTCTGGATACCCAACGGGGCAGCCATAGCTCCCAGACAATTTCCAGCCCAATCTCTTATTATTCCTCCCACCCCAACCCTTCTAGGGTTCTCTTCGTAGCGTCATCAAAGTTTCATTTAAGCCTTCCCTTAGAAGGAGTAGTCTAAATGATGTTATCTCTGGGGTTGGGGTATTTATTTCTTTTATTGTGCATTTCCTCGTTGAGAATATATTCGCTATTCTAAGAGTTGTTCCATGACTAAGAATCTCTCATAATAGTACATCTGAAGTTTTCCATTAGACTTCTATAAACAAGATTAGAAATCTTGTCATGAGGAGTATGTTTATCTCTAAACACTCTATTGTTTCTCTCCTTCCATATTCTTTAGGTGAAGTGAGGAAGAAACAGGTTCCAAAGAGTTTTAACTTCTTTGCCAAGGAAAGGACACAACCACTATTGAACAAGATCCTAAAAGTTCTAAGCTTTAACCCATTCCAAGTGTATTCTTTTGAAAATAGAATCTCACACACCATTAGTGTAGGAGCATTGTATCATCATATGTTTAGAAGATTCAACCTTAGCACAATACTAAAAAATATTTGACCCTTGGTTGTAGGAACTATAGGCAAGAAGCCCCACTATTTCACCAAGAGTGAAATTCAAACAACTCTCAATTAAGAACCATAGTAGAGAGAAACCCTATGGGGACTTGAACCTTGGTTGTAGGCCCTACAGGAAAGAATCCCCACTATTTCACCAAAGGGACAAGCCCGTTAAAACACCCCACTATTATTCATGGGGGTTTTATTACTTTTTGAAAGATTTGTTTCTTTTAGTCTTTTTATTGGAATTTTTGATAATGGTGTTTAGGCACACTCACCCTTGGGAGTGAATAGTAACCTTGAAGGTTGAAGGGGTTAGTGATAGGCCTTGTTAGTGTAGAGTCTCCCCATGTGTGGGAGGGATGAACATTGAAGGCCATTGTTAAAGGTTTGTTGAAGGCCTAGTGTATGCCTTGGTTACTTGAAGTTTTGTGTTTCTTCTATTGGAAAACTATTGTATGAATTATTTGTGTGTAACATGTTCACTCTTTACTCCCAAGCTTAGTGGTGGGCTTGCAAAGGCCTAGGTTAGGAGGTGAGCCTCCATGGTCAATTGTGTTTTTATTATAGGTCTTTGTAGCAAGATTGATAAAGAAAAGAAAGATATGTGTGGAGCCAAAGGGATGGAAAAATAATGTCGGTTGTATTATATTGAGTTTTGTATTTTAAATTTAAGCCAAAAGAGAAGAAACTTGCATGTGTAAGCCTTCTATAATTTTTCAAGAAATAGTAGTAATTTCTTAACTGTTATTACAGTTGTCTGATGAGTTCAAAAAGAAGAAATATTAAAGTTATGGTATTCTATATACTGTTGAAATTTTTTAATTTATGTTTAAAAGTTTAAAGTGTTTGATTCTTAATTTGAATTTTTATCTCAGTATTCTATTTAGCTATTGGAACATTAAGTTTCAAAATTGAATTTTGTCTTGAAACTTTCATTATGAAATCTAAAATTTTAGTCCTAGTTTAATTGGTTTCCTGATTCATTCAATGTTGTTAATATTCATTATGAATTCTATTACCATTGTGAAAATAGCTAGAAATTTAAAAAGGGAACTGTAATCTGTGAATCAAGTATAAAAATAAAATGATAAATCTGATTTAGCTCAGTTAATTTGGACTATTTATGTATGTTATAAAATGGGAAAGAAAATATCTCTGTATTTCTTGTTTAAAGAAAAATGAAGTCACAGTTTAACAAGTATTTCTTAAAATGTTTAATTTATATCTTTAAGGAAATCATTATTTTATGCTCTTTAATTTGTCTTCATTCTCCCTTTTCATCAAAATTTTTCCTTGTCGATTCATTCAATCGATTAAGTCTTTGTTATGAAGACTGTTCATTTTGGAGTTTACTTTCCCCATGGATTTTTGGCCTATTTTTTTCCAAAATTTTTGGTCGTTATTAGGCTCTACAACTGTACGATTACCAAAGGCAAGGTGTTCCAACCTACAATCATACACGATGCAGAACCTGTGGTATCTTCTGTGTGCTTTCCTTGGTTTTTGTGCTTATTGTGTATCATTTGCTTGTCTGTATTTTTATTTGCCTTTATTTCTTGGTTATTTGTTACCTTTCGTTAGTTTCCATTTGTTTTATGTCTGGGTCGGGTAGGGTTAAAATTCTTTGTCTATGGAGCTGAGTCTCCCCGGCTCCTAGCTTGGCTTGCCCATGCATAAACAAGGCTCATTGCATAATGATGATGTATCAAATCCAGAGATGGATATTGATAGAGAGGGTCTCATTAATGATGGTAGAGAGTTACTCATGATGGATAGTGATAAAAGGGCAGAAGAATATCTTACAAAGACATGTTATCATACTAGTCTAAACCTGAGTGTCCTCATTCAGCTACTTTTAATGATGGCTTTGGCAAGATTGAGTAGGAGCATGGAGGACCCACAGCCGATGGAGATAGAATGGATAGAAGGGGAGGTGCCAAAGTTGGTGATGTCGGTAACAGTTGAGAGGATAAGATTTCTCCTCATAACTTTAAAACTCTTTCTCTTTCTCCTAATGAGGATATGATCAAAGCCATTAGGAAAGAACAATTGCATTTGAGAGATATAGCAATTTTTTTTGTATGTTTGGATAAATATTCTCTTCCTTCACGCAAATTATTTGATGATTGGATTGCCAATATATGGGGGAGGAAGTTGGAGATTCAGGTAAGCTTCTGCAGAATGATTCAAAAAGGTTTCTTTGTACTTTTCTTTAAATCCCATGGGATGCAAGATGGACTTCTAAAAAGGAATTATTGGAATGTGGATCATTCACTATTTAGCGCTTTTCAATGGTCAGCTAAAGGGAATGTTGAATAAGTTGTGGCTTTCTCTTCCCCTCACTAGATTGAAATTAAAAACTTGCAGCTCGATTTTTGGCCTTTTATTTTTTATATTGAACAACTCCTCGGTTCAGTCCTGCAAATAGAAGATTCTAGGTATACCTTACCTCACATGAATGCTAGAATTTTAATTTCTCTTGCACCTGAAATTGAATTCCCACACATCATTTTGATGGAGCTTGAAAACAAAAAAAATTCATGGGAAATTTCTCTTCTTGGTAATTTAGGGTCTCGTTTTCATTTTAAAAAGAATCACCATACTAAGAAAGAATGCTCGACATTTAATAAATTACATAACCCTAAATTTGACAGTACAGTTAAAATCAAAAGGAGATGCTAAGTCAGGACAAACAAAAAAAAGTCAAGACAATATAGATGATTCTTTTAAGGGTGGTGGATTAGAAAATACTAATAATTCTAAGAAGGAACCAACATCCATGGTTAAAAATAATGCTTTATAGGAAACATTAAGGGAAACTGTAGATAAGGATAAATTTGTAAGCCTAAATAATCCCTTATTTGAAGATGAGATTGTGATAATACTAGGTTCAGGTAGAAATAATAGTGCTAATGCTCTTATATATGGTTAGAAAGATAATTCAAGTAAAGTGATTAATGTTGAGACTTATAATGATGCTCCACTCCCCACCAAACTTAATGATCAACAACTTTCTCTTAATACCATTAATGGAAGAGCTAAAAATAGTAGGAGGGTCTCTAGTGGACCTCTAAATAGATAAGGGGTTTGCTGAGCCAATATCTTTTACATTGGTATAAAATGTACTATTAATATAGTTGACAAAGTGACTGATGAGCGCTTTGCTGAATTTATTAGTAAAACTTCAAAGAAGAAGAAGACGAAGAGGAAAATTATTGAAAGACGGTCTCTCTCTAATGATAATAAACAATCAGGTAAATACATGCCATATTGTTTCAATAGATTATATAACAACTCCAAAAATTGTCAATCTAAATGATGCACATACACAGTTGGAATGTGAGAGGCCTAGAAATGTCTGATAGAAAATATATAGTCATAAATTGGTGTAATAAACTTAAGCTAAAAGATATTATTTGTCTTTAGGAGATCAAGATTTTTGGCTTTCAAGCTTATACCATATTAAAATTTCTTTGGGACCAATCTACTAGCTTTTACGCTAACCATCCTAGGGGTAAGGGAGGCACTGCCATCCTTGTTGGTCCAAAATGAACTGAGAAAATTATCTCTAATGGTTCCTCTCCCTGACACAAATCTTTATGGGTTATTTTTCAAGATAAGGATACCACAATCAGGGTATGTAATATATATGCTCCTAATGATTATAGGGACTATGCCTCCCTATGGGAATGGCTTTCTACTAGTCTTTCTAAAGCTCAATGGATATTTGTCAGGGATTTTAACATGGTGGAATATAAAGAGGACAAGATTGGGGGAAATATGCAATGTTGGAAGGGGAATGAATTATTTTTTTGGTTTAACTTTAAGAGGAAATTTAGGATTTTTGAACCTTTAGCTCTTAAGAAAGTATTGTTTTTGGACATATGGTACACATGGTATAATAATCAAGCTAGCCAATGTAGGGTTTACTGTCATTTGGACAAGATATATGTGGAAGAAGCCATATTTTATATTGAAAGTAAGAATGGACATGCTCTTGTATGTGTCTCTCCATATTCTATGTTAGATCATCACCTGATTTATGCTATTGTCTCTTTGGAACCCTGTTTAAATAATGTTAGCAGAAGGACTCGGAAGGGAACTTTCAAACTTAATACTTCCTTGCTTAATGATGGAGAAAATGATGATGCCATCAGAATGGTAACTAGTGTTTACAAATTCTATAACCAAGGGCTGAGTCCTAAGGAAATGTGGAGCTCACTGGTGGATTCATGGAGGAAAATATATCATATTATTGGTAAGAAGAAAGCTCTAGATAGATCAAAGGATGAACAAGTGTTGAAGATTTCATTAAATAACATTGAGAAGGAACTTCAAATTAAAGGTTTCGATCCCCTACTGGAGGAGAAACTTGTATGGGTTAAAGGGCATATTAGGATAACAGCATAGCATAAGATTGAGGGCCAGAAAACTAGAGCCAAGATGAACTAGATGAAGGATGGTGATAAGGGTACAAAATATTTCTTTAATATTATTAGATCTAAGCATAAAAGAGAATTGATAGAGGGCATTCAGATTAATGGGGATATTTCTAAGGACCCAAGCAATATTAAAGAAGCTTTCTTTAATTTTTATAAATATTTATTTGCATCAGAATACAATGAGACCAACAAGATTAATTTAGAGAAGTGTCTTAATCTTATCCCAAAAAAGATATTAGATAGTGAGGCTATGGAACTTGACAAGCCTATTTCTCTTGTAGAAATAGATGTTGTGATTCTCTCCCTAGCCAATGATAAATATCTTGGCCCTGATGGCCTACCGGCTGAGTTCTATAAACATAATAGAGAATGGATAAGCTCTAAGCTCCTGGAGCTCTATGAAGATGCTTTCCAACAAGGATCTTTGGGTACCAACATTAATAGATTTATTATTAAGCTCCTCCCCAAGGGTGGTGATAAGACTCAAGTCAAAAATTGCAGGCATATAGCACTATTGAATATGTCTTACAAGATTATGGCTAAAGTTCTAGCTTGAAGGATTGGAGGACCCCTTTATGGGTTCATCTCCTCCACCCAAATAGGCTTCATAAAAGGGAGATTTATATTGGAGAATCTGATCATGAGTTGGGAAGAAATGCACTGGGTTAAACATGATAGTCAAAATACAATGACAGTTCTATTAGATTTTGAAAAGCATTATGACATGATATAATGGCCTTTTGTTTTGGGTATGCTACAAGCTTTTGGTTTTCCCTCCTATTTCTACAAATGGATCAATATTCTTCTTGCAGACTCTTCTACTGCTATTAATGTTAATGGTGAGTTATTTGATAGTATCATTCTTCAGAGGTCCATAAGACAAGGGTGTCCAATTTCCCTAGCCCTATTTGTTATTGTAGTAGATGCCCTATTCTATATTCTTAGGGATCCCCAGCTAGGACCTCCTTTTAGGGGTATAAATCTTCCTAATCATGATGAGCTACTTAATGCTCAATTTCCAGATGAAATAAAAAAATTTATTGAGATGGATGAGGACAAATTTGATAATATATATAGTAGGCTTCATATTTTTTCTTGGTCTCTAGTTCTAAAGTATCTCCTCACAAGTATTATATCCTTGGTTGGCTCTCCTCCCCTCTAGATTGGATTGTGAATAAAGGATGGCAGTGGTTGGGTCCTAAATCAATTGTCATATATCTGGGTATCCCTTTCTCTATTGACCCATCCCTTAAATACATGTGGCATTGGCTCCTATCTAAAATTGAAAAGAATTATCTAAAATGGAAAACTCGCATACTCTCACTGGTGGGGTGAGTGAAAATGGTCCAAAAAGTTCTCTCTACTCATCATATTTATTTCTTCTCTACTTGGTTGTTTTCTAATCATCAAAATGATTCTTTGGAAAGGATAATGAGATGCTTTCTTTGGTCTGATGGGTTAGGTAACAAGAAACATCATTGTGTTAAATGGAAGTGGTGTTGCCTTTCAAAAAATTAGGGAGGCTTGGGTATCAAAGACTTGAAATCTCAAGGAATGGCTTCGGCATCAAAATGGATTATTCAGACACTTTCGGGTGATGAACCATGGAAAGTTCTTATTAGGAACAATATAAACAAATCGAGCATTAAAAAAGGTAAGATTTGGAATAATATTCCTCTATGTGATAAAGTTTTTGGGAATTTCCAATTATCCATTTTTGGCTCTAGTGTGTTCCAATCCATTTGGAAGGCATGGTCTTAGGTCAGAATTCTTATCCTTTTTAGGGGTGCTATTGGTGGGTCTCCTCACTATTTGGTGTTGGATAGATCAATTTTGTGGGGGGTGGAACATAATGATAAGCCTCTAGCATTAACACAAAGTTTCTCATCTAAGAGTTGGTCCAAATATGGTATTTCTCTAGTTAGAGACATAATGGTTAAAAATTGGTTGGGTCTTTGGAATGAAATCTCAAACAAGCAACATATCCTTAATACTCAAAAGAAAACATATTCTATTATTTCTAAGGTTGTGGGAAATTTGTTTCCTGGGAAGATTATGAACACTAATGATTTCATCCAAAAAAACAAATGGAAAGATAGCACTGAATTTTATAAGGTTTTTGTTTAATAGATTTACTCTATGCTTGCGGAGGATTGTTCCCCTCTTGACAGGGTGAACCATGGCTTGGGGGTGGGGTAGTCGGTTTCTAGATGGAAATTTATTTTTAATTTCTTCTGGAACTCTCCTTTTCAACCTAAGAAATCTTGTTTTAGGTGGCTATTGTTGTTGAGTAAACTTGGTGTAGGCACCACTTTTCCTCGTGGTCTAGGTAACCTCATTATGTTTGGTGTTTTTTCGGTCCCTGAATCTTTTGAACATTTATTTTTTCAATGTCCTTATGCTCATGGTGTCTGGGAAATTTTTTTTGGCTCACCCATTGTGTGGGATAGTAAACTTGGTCTTTCTTGAAGTAAAATTCTTGTTGGCTTTGTTGAGTCCTTTGATTTTAAAATTAACACTTTTTGGTTTGTTCTTACCTGTGAGATTCTTTGGCTCCTCTAGAAGGACAGAAATGGAGAGATTTTTCAACAGAGAAGGAGATAGCTTACTGATTTTAATTGTAAACTCATACATTTTCAAATCATGTCACATGTTCATTAAGAACATAAGCATTGAAGATAGAACAGTGCCTAAACTCAAGACCAAGGATGGAGGACTGGCCTTTAGTAGCTGATTGTTGGATTCTTTTTTGTTAGCAATTTTGAATATCTTTTTGTATTGACTGATCATACATGTATATAGGCTATATCATGATGTTATAAATGTACACATAAGTTAGCTGAATTAAGTGCTACCTAATAGATATGTAAACCAGAACTCTTTGAATACTCTTTTGAAGTGATGTAACCGTCTCAGTTGAACTATGTTAATACAAAAAAAAATTTGGTCATGCGGAAGAGTGTTGTCTTTTTCCGCTAAGAATTGCACCTCTTACCTTCAAAACCTAAATTCATCTCCTCTGATATTTTCCTTTAACTTTTTAGGCATCTTCATTGCTTGAGTTGAAATATTCAAAATTATACCACCTTTGTTTCATTTTTGATATTCCGTACTCCAACTACCTTAATTCTAAAAAAAGAATTGGACTTAACCTTTTTCTTCAAAGTTGATCTTTCCCTTTAAGTTTTTAATTTCTCTCTCTTGCATCAAAAAAATGGAAACACACCTCCATTACTACACTTTCAAAATTTTACACTCCGAACACTTCCTTTCTAAAAATGCATTTCAGCCAGAAGAGTTTAACTCTTTTAAGCATCTTCTTAGTGTCAATTTTCTCATCCAATTTCTTTCTTCTCTCATGAAGTTTTTCTATGCGACCTTTAGTCTGATCAAGTTCACTAGTAATGGCAATTTAGTATTTCTCTACCTTTTCATACTTTGTCTTTAATGTATTCAGCTCGCTTTACAAAGTTTACATCCTATCCTTTGTATTTGACAATTCATTTTGCAATTTTCCATTTACTTATTTTTTAGAATCAAGTTCTTTCATCAGGTTCAATTTTGTGATCTCCAATTCATCCTTCAAGGAATCCTTTTCGTGCTTCAACTTCTCAATCTGATCTTGGTCTAATAACTCTTCATTTATTACTTCCATAAGATCATCTCTCAATTTTATCTCATGTTCAAGTTGTTTCTTCAACTTCTTGATAAAGTCCTTTTCCTTCCTTACCTTGTACTTTAGATCTCTATCTTCATTAGCAATGTCCACATCTTCCAAAGACATTTCATAATTATTCTTCAAGTTTTCCAAATCCATCTTGATCTCCCCAAAGTTGTTAAGATTTTATTTCAAGGGCCCGATGCTCTGATACCAATTGTTAGGATTTGGTAACACTGAGAGGGGGGTGAATTAGTGTTACAGTACCTAATGGAATTATCAAACTTATTTATCTTCTTTAAGTAAAAAATAAATATATAACAGAAAATGAAAAACCATGTAACAAAGTTAAACATGGAAGAACTCATAACACCATATTTTCTTTTGAGAAAACCCTGGTCAAGGGAAAACCCTAGTAGGGATGGTACCCACAAAATTTTGCACAATGAATCTTGAAACCATGTTAGGAGTGCTAGCCCTATTAGGAGCTGATTAATACAATATAGGAAGATCCATATTAGGGGATGTATACAATGATATCCCTGATAAGGAATCAACCCTATTAAAGGTCTTATCCCTATTAAAGGAAAACAAACCATGTCAGGGGTGTACAATAGGTGCAACAGCACTTACAACAAATCTTGTCTTGAATACAAAAGAGTTAACAAAGTATTCCTAGAAGAACTCCTCTTGTTCTCCTTCCTCTTGATATTTTCTCTTCCTTTTAGATGTCTTCACAATTTGCATCTAACATCCATTGATGTCTTTATATCGTCGTCACACACTTTTACAAAATTGTCTATATACTTATACCTTGTTAGAAGTATAATTATAAAAGATAATTGGCATTACTCTAGCTAAACATCATATTAATTCAAGTACAATTGTATTCCTTATTATCATCCTTAGTCAGCCTCAAATCTAAGATAGCATCTAAAAATATCTTTCCAAATGCTCACAAGGTTCACCTCAATGATCGCTAACATGTTATGCTTTGTTTGTTGTCTTCACATACAATCAACTAAACATATATCTTTGATCCTTCAATACTAACATGTGCAACCTCACACATGTGTTCATTGGTGTCCTACAAGTTTGTCCTTAATATCTCAAGCCCTAATAAAATTTATGTAAAGCTCACTAAGATTCTCTTTCAAACTAGATTATTGGAGTAGTTTGTGGACTTAGACACTTTTTTGTTCAATAACTATATTAAGCATATTCATCAAATCCAATATGTGCTCCATAAAATTGATAAGTGTTTCCATAAATGACAAAATTCCATATATGTTCATGTGCATACATGTTCATATGTGTGCATATGTTGACCACTTGTTAGCAGAGTTGTTTATGTCTCATCATTTTCCTTTGCTGGCTTGGTAGGATTCTCAGCATCTGTAGGTGCAACATCAGTCACCTCTATCTCTATAAAATCCATTACTTATATGATTATTGTTCTTGTTTCAATAATCTTGAAGTAGTGGAATCATCTATATCCATGGCCTTTGATTCTATGGCCTCGGGAGCCATGACATTTTCATCTTCTTTCCTTATTCCATCAGAGTCTTGTTCATTAATATCTTCTATGATTACTTCTTCCTTGTTTGTTATCAATCCAACTGGCTTGGATTTATCCTCTTGAACTGTTACATCTTCAATTGTCGGTTGGTCAATGGAAAATATCTTTCTCCAAAGATCATTAGTATCCTTTATTCCTCTCTTTGTAAGGTCAGGTATTGTGGTTTCCATTTATCTCTCTCTCATCACCTTTTTAGCAGCAAGTGCATATTTCCATCTAGCATCTATTTTCTTATACAATGCTCCTTCTAGATAATTTTCCACTTCAAGTGGTAGCATCCTAAATTTGTCTAGTGTGGTAATGACTGTTTCTTCTATTTTATCCTTTTATTTATCATTCCTAGTGTCATATTTTAATTTTTTGCATGACCTTTAGTCCACCATACTTTTCAAGTGTCTTGAGAAAATCATCAAGACTCTTCAACTTCTTTCTCGATGCAACTTTGAATAGTGACAACTCATATGAATTGGTGTCACTTTCCTTTGCCAACTTTAATTTTCTTCTTGGCCTCCCCTCAATGGCCTTATTTTCCCTGACATATGTCTTTGTCTTTACAAGCTCTTCTTCTATTTTCTTCTTTCCTCTAGGTGTAGACGTAGACCGAGTAGATGGTCTTATATTAGCGGGACTAGGGTTTTCCTTCTTAATTTTTATTTTATTCCCCTTTATTACTGAAGGCTCAGCAACATCTTCCTCAGCTTTATCAACATCAACAATAAATAATTTCTTAGATAAATCACTAATCATTTTACCTATTTTCCTTATTTCTTTTAGTATCAATATACCTACTCTAATTTTCTCCTTCACCTCTTCATAGGTGCCATACAGAGTTGTAATTCTATCCATTGGCTTCTCCAAAAGTCCTTTTATTTGTACAGTGGCTACATCTATGTTCATCTCATAGCCCATAGGTGGTAACCACTATGTTCTAGGTTCTACTACCCTTATGATACACACATCGGTGTCCACTTCAAAACATAATTCATCTTTATAATCTTCTACTAACTATGGTGGAATTATATACCTCTTATGTATTCTAGATTGGAATTTATTGAAATAGTCATCCATTATGACATTAAAATTGTCACCCATAATTTAAATAAAATTACTAATTTTATAAACTATGGGTTTATCTACACTCCATGTGACTTCATCGATTGTTGGAAATGAGTTTTAAAAATAAAATAATATGCATACCAACAGTGGACCAAACTTCAGTGTGTTTGACTTTTCCTTCTGAATGGTATTCATGTTGTCATCTAATTGTTTCAATAGAATCTCTCACAAGTCAATCTTCATATCCTTCTTCACCATTTTGTATGCAATATCCATAGCTCCACAAGGTACATTGTCTACTCGAGATGATTGGAATATCTTGTATGATATTATATTTGATGCACATTTTAGTTCAGGGTCTTCAACTATAGAAATTTTAAGGCCTCTAATATCCCACTTAGCTTTTTTCAGCTCATAGAGTTTGTTCTTATATGTCTTCTTATTGTCCCTTGGTCTATCACCGACCATAAATCTAGTAACAATATGTAAAACATCCTTAGTTATCTTTACTAGTCCATCAAGCCACATAAATCTATCATGAACTCTACTTAATACAATTCTTATCCACTCATACTTGAATATCATCAGTACATGCATTATATGAACTAAACCCTTGGGATGTAGGTGTGTGCGATCACTTTTTAGATTACCATGTACACACAACTTCTTATATGATGAATCAATTTCAGTTTGACATATATCCTCGATCTTACAATGAATGATGGCATGAACATCTTCAATCAAAATAACTCTTAGTGGGATCAGGGATAGGGCTCCAGTTTTATCAACTTCTGCAGCAACGGCAAGTGGAAGATTTTACTTTGGGTTTACAAGGTTGATCTTCTCAACTACGACTGGCTTCTATAACTTAGGTGGCATTGATGTTCGAAAATAATTCAAAAAATTATAGGGTTCAAATAAAATAAAAATAGAATCTCTTAATTCAACTCGGTGAACTCTATAAATACCTCAAAAATTCATGCAGATGTTTAGAATGCTTGACTGAATGCTCGAAATAGCTCTTTGATCTCGTATTTATCACTGCTCAAATATTCTCGCAAGAATTTAAAGTAAAAATGAAGTGTCTTTCCCTCTATTTATAGTTTTTCCTTTAGGTTAGGGCTTCCAACAACTATAAATGCATTTAATGCTTCTTACCTAACTTTATTTTACCATTTAACTGAACTATACTTTATTTCACTGAATGCAACAGAATAACTCATACACTTCATGGATTAACATATGAACTCATAAATTCACAACTCTTATCCAAATGCATCTAGATATGATGATATGGATCTTTGTACAAAATCTAGGATCTGATTTAAGATAATCATTTAGGTTATCAGCTCCTATTCATAACTTGACAGATTAAGTGAAGATAGGTACACCCAGTCTAGAGGATGTGGTGCCATCACTAGTTCCCAATTTTGTTCCATCATCTTGTGAATTTCTTCTCCAAGTCTTATTTGTTTTTTCTCCAATTTTATTAATATTTACTAGAGTCTTTTCATTCTATTTCTTATCAATAGAATCCTTATTTTTGTACCTGCAATCCTTGGCAAGGTGACTGACTATTTGGAAATGGAAACAAGTCATTCCAATGTTTCTCCATGATTTCCTATTGTTCATTCCATGTATCCTAAAGTAGTTTGTAGCTATGTGACTGAATATTCCACATGTAGTACAAGTAATCCTTGTATTATAATCCCATGGTATAGTAGGACCTTGTCGGTTGTTATCAAAATTATATTGGTTAGGGACCCATTTCTCATTTCTTCTTCGTGACCTGCATTCTCCATATTTGTGACCATATTTCTTGCAGTTGTTATAGTAACCATAAAACCTTGGTTTCCTTGGAGTGTTCATAACTCTTGATCTACACTCAAATGCCTTATGTCCATATTTATTGCAATTATAACAATGACCTTTAAATTTAGGAGAATTTGGTGGATTACCTCTCTTCCTTTTGTAGATGTTATTTGTATTTCTTGGTTTCCCACAATAATAACATGTAGGCTTATTAGGGTTCATCGGGGTAGTAGATTTTTCTCGATGGGTTTTTGTTTAGAGGACTCCCCCTTCTCAGTAGTATTGTTTTCATTGAAACTGAGTCCAAAGGTGTCATTTGGTTGCTTTTGATTTGTCATTTTCTCATCCTGAATCTTCCATGCTTCTTCATTTCTTTTCAAGATTTCATTAGCATCTCTCTTAGCTTTCAGATCATTCTTCAAGTGTTCATTCTCATATCTCAATTCTGCAATCTCACCGAATTTCCTAGCAACATCTTGATTTTCCATAACAAGTTGATATGTCAAGCTGTAGTGAGTTTGTGTCAACCTCATGATTTCCATTTTATTCTCATCTAGTCTTGTATTCATTTGTCTTCTTTCTTCTTTAGCAGTTCTTTTGTCATCCTTATATTTTCCTTTTTGTTCTATGATTTCACACATCCTTACCGATTGTGCTTCTTGTTCTCTTTTTAGTGTTTTGACCTGATCAACAAGCATCTTATTCTTTTCAAAAATTTCTAATATGATAGCATCAGATTAATTAGACATGCTTCCCTCAGACTTTTCTTCAAGTTCCTCAACTTGATCTTGAGTATCTTTCAATTGTAGTGCAAGCTCTTTCCTTTTGTTGATTGAATTTTTCAGTTTCCTACTCAATTCTTCAATTTTCTCATTAGCCATATTCATTTATGTTTCCATACTATCAATTATTCTTTTGTACTTATAGCTTTCCATCTTTCCAAATCTTTCCTCTCAAGTGACTAAACTCCTTAATAAGAGATTGAGCTCTGATACCAATTGTTGGATTCAAGTATGGAAAGGTAAGTGTTGAGAGGGGAGGGGTGAATCAGTACTCCAAAACACTTTTAATCTTTCCTAATCTTCCTTCACATTCATTTACTGATTACTTGTCATTTTCATGCATGACATGAAATAAATAAAACATATGATAATCAACACATAACACAATTATTTTGGTATCACAAAAATCCTTGTTAGAGGATAAAAATTATGGTGGGGATGACACCCACAACACTTCACTACTATAGAATAAATTTTATCGTTTAGAGATACAATGCTTTTCTATTTCTAATAGCTTACCCTATTAAAGGCATTAACCCAATTAAGAGTTCTAAATACTTCTAAGTTTACTTTTTTAAGAGATTTCACAACTCTAATCTACGAATTGTACCTAGTTAAAGGATTTACAATTAAGATTTGTTAGGATCTGCTCGGTTAAGATACTTAATAATTTTTATTACTTATTAATCAATACTAACAAAATGTCTATCAAACATGCATCAAAAAATACTATTCAGACTCTATATGCTCATCAATTTATAACCTCAAACTGTGTATTCATTACACTAATCAATTCAGTACTCAATAGCTCTGAATCTCTTACTGTTCTTTGATACTCTATTACTCAATAGCTTCATTATTCATTCACCTTCTGCTCTGATCTACAATCTCTAATTTCTCTCCCCACATACATATTCCACCTTAATGATCTTCATACTCTGATCTTCTTATATACAAAATTTACGCGGTGCTAGATATTCTAAAATCTTTATTACAAGCGGTTCTAGCATTGGGTACACTTCCAATGCATATATAATCCTTAATTTCCATTGGCTAAACTTACCTTTTAATCATGTATAATCATTAGATTTCAATCTCCAATGTTTTGTTATATGATCTCAATGATATTTGTAAACCATTTTCTAATCGGTGGCAAGGTTCAATGTACTTAGAAATCTTCTAGTGTTGGCTTGTTCTACTTGGTAACATGTTTTATTTAACTCGGTAATTGAGTTCTCTTCTCGGTTAGGTACTCAGTAGAACTTGGTTCCTGGTGTCTGGTTCTTCCTCACCCGGTGCCTATAATTTCTTTCTCTTTATCGATATTCCCTATTTATTTATTCTTTTTACCAAATGCTTTCTCTACCTTACTGACTCGTCTTTTCTTCCTTACCAAATGACTTTGACAAACCTAATGGCTTCCTTATAACTAATGAAAAAAAATTAACTCTTAGGAGTATCATTAGTTTGTTAAACCCCAATGGAAACCTTCACGTTTGTATATTCACTGACAATAGTGCACCACACAGATGTCTTTGTGGCGTGCACACATCATGTGTCATCTAGGATGCATTGCTAGGATTTTGAAATGGATGATGATATGGAAAGGTAAACAAATGTAGGAAGATGATGTGGATTTTGAGTCTTACGCTAAGGTGAAGGTAATGATAAATGGTGATTTACACAAGGGTGAAAATTTAGTCCATTATAGTATTTCTTCCTTAAGATCTTTTCGCACACACCCCCCCCCCCCCCACACAAAAGAAAATTATGGTGATGACATCTTGTATTATACTGTCAAATTATTTTTTATATTTATATTCATCTATGATATCTTGAAGCTTCTCATTAAACCTATCAACTCGATTACCTTCTATCCAATGACACTTGAAACCTCCTGTAACTCATTTCAAAAAACCTCCACTTGAATCATAAATGAAATTTCACCAAGGATTTCCTCTTCTTCAAACTTGTGATGATCTTCTTGTAATTCTTCACCCTTGAGAGTTCTTGAATGTTTATCTTCACCTACTATCATTTCAATCTATTGCTTCCTTGATTTCTTTCTTAACACCTTCCCCTTATGATTTAATGCATGAAATTTCATCATCCGCTTGTTGGTCTTGGTCATTAAGTCCATCCATGCCATCTTCTTACACGTTATTTTCTTCTTCGTCGAATGAGGATGCAATATGCTCATCTTTTTTTGTCCAACTTGAGTATTGACTATTACCTTATTAACTTCATTCAATTCCAAACTCATTCATTCAAGGCATGCAATCTAAATTTTGTCTATATTTGGTTTCTCAGTGTCGAGCCATCTCATCTCTTTATTGGCTTTCTTTATGATATCCTGGCATGGTTGACAAGTTTATTTTGGATGTGCCACATTGTGTAGTGTACACCAACCAATAGCAACACACCGTCTACATATAGTTCCTCCTCACTTAATCACTTCTTGATCATCTCCTTTAAATTATTTGCAAACAAGTTAACTTTATCACTAGATTCAAAAAAAGGAATTGGCTTAAAGATATCCCAAAAGAACATATTCCTTTGTAATACCAACTCCACCCTTATCAAAAATGTCAAACAGTTTGACTCTTCACGCTCAATTGTCCCATTAATCCTACACTTGCAAGGCGATGCAAACTTGGAAAAATGTTGTGGATACATTTGTGCATTAAAATCCTCCTGAAATAGAGATATGTCAACTTGACAAATGCCTTGACCATCAAACTATTTTGCATCCATTGAGAAACCTCTTACTTTTTATTTTTTTAATTTTTTTGGATTTTTTGAAATTTGAAGAGAAATCTCACACGTAAAATATAACATGAAGTCTTGTACTCATTGATATTTACATGAATGAACCTTATTCATGCCCCCCTATTTCCATTTTTTTTATGTGAGTTTTATTCCACTATATCATGTAGAACTAAAAACTCAATATTTCAAATGGAATACCAAATCTTAAACTCTCTCTTGAATAAGGATGCTCATATGCTAAAAAATGTATATGAATTTTGTGATCAAATGGTACAACCTCAAGGTTCCTTCTTTTTGTGGACTTTAATTTAATTACAATGGTGTGATATGTTGGGTATTACAAAGGTGACTTACAATATTCATTTAATGGATATCAACTACTTCAACTTCTTCCAACCAAATAAACTACAAAGGGATAAGGGTTTACAAATTATAACTCTAAGAATGTAAACAATGGTGATTATGGGGAGACCCTCTAACCAGTCTTTGCTTCTTCATGTCAACTAGGCATAGGACAGTGCTATCCTCTAAGGATGTGAAAAATGGTTTTCATATTGTCAATACTCATTCAAATACCCTATGAAGGTGTAATCTAAATCAACATTTCCAATAGAAGTTAAATACTTTTAATTTAGATCTAGATTAACCTTGCAATGTTACTTATAATCAACAAGTACCAAAAGGTATGGATACTAGCTCCACCATTAATCACAATTCAACAATATCTTCCATTCATCTACTTCTACTTATACTTAACATGAAATCAAATCCTAATCTAAGTGAGGAAATGAAGGAACCATGCAATACTCCAAATAAACACAAGTAATCCACCATGAAGACAAACAATGAATTATCAATTACTTTGATAGGATTATGGAAACAATTTCAACAAGTCTCCTCTTACAAACAATAGGAGTGGGGTTTATATAGGAGCCCCAACTATAATGAATGGCCAAGATTGATTTAAAACAAATGGCCTAGATTAACTTATATAAAACCCTAATTAGGGTTTCTATAATCACTAAATACATAGCCAATGATAATGATTCACCACCCTATGGGTCAATGAGAAAATTACATTCCATATGCCCTTGAGGATGAACCAATGAGAAAATAATATGTTTCACATGTCCATTTGTGAATCATTCTGAGTGGATGATCTTGGAGATGTCAACCTGGATCTCTTTGATTGGTTGAATGGTGATTAGATGCCACCTCAGCTTTCTCATATTTGATCCTTTCTTCATTTTTTCTTCTTCATCCTCTTTTTTAATGAAATTCTCTCATTGAACTTTCCTTGAAATTGTTCTTAATTTTCTTGAAGTGATGGGTTTTCTCTATTGATCATGGACATGTAAAGCTTCATGTCCTTAAACCCTTGATGATGATAATCCTTCTTCATTTTTATAATTTTTCCTCCTTAGCTTTGATCCTCACACAATGTCTAGATCCCCTTGAATTCCCCTTGATGTGAATCCCATCTTTTGAATTTGAACCTTCTCTTATGTCCTCCCTTGAATCTTCTAGGTAGCCTTCTTGATGTCTCAAACCTTTCCTTCATCCTATAAGGGAATCTCCCTTTTCTCTTTCACACTCACTCTACCATCCTCCACATAGTCACCTATGGTGCAAATTTTCTTGTCATACGGATTGATTGATTTCACACTCCATGTTCAATCCTTTCTTTAACTTTTTCTCATCCTCTTGGTGGAAAATCAATACGCACAATGATAAAATGATGTACCTATGAAATGTCCCCTTACTTTGTCCTTTAATTAAATATTTCTTTGATCCTTATGAAAAATTGATCTAAATAGGGACAAGTTTTTTTCCCTATAAGATAGTCCTTATTCTTCAAGAATTTAATCAAGTGGAAAGATGTCTTACATAGGGACACGTGAATAACCTTTAATTTGAAATTGAACTTGTCCATTTAATCCTTTTTTTAACATCCAAACCTATCCATATTCCTTCTTGATAAAGGCTTGATATTGAATCCTTTAAGTCCTCTTCTTGAATGTATCAAGTTCCTTTTTCCTTGTTAGGGAATTATCCAAGTTGTAATTACTTTGATGAATCCTTCTTATTTCTTTATTCGCTTCCCTACATTATCTTGAAGTGTTATTCTTTCAACTTGATTGTTTTGGGTTAGTCCTTCTTTATTGTCATTTTGGGTATTGAGCTTGAACTTATCTTCTACCTTATTTTGTTCACTTCCTTGCAAATATCCCTTCCTTTGATCTAGACATGATTCTTGGTACAAAGTTGAAAGTTAGTATCTTGTAATGGATTAAATAAAGGGAGTAATTTCAGACTTTTATAACCTTTATTTTTATCCTCAAATCCAATTCCAAGAATTAGATAATTTTATAACCATGGCTACAAATGAAACTTGGGACTAAGGATAACACAACAATGAACGAATTAATCCTTAAATGCATTGAATCCTTAAGGAAAATCAAAACTTTGAATCCATAAAGTTTAACAAAATTATGAAGACAGTGTAAAAAGTAAGTCTGAGGACAATGACACAATCAGCCTTATAAGGCATTAAAAAAAATTCCTATATGACTAACTTAGACTTCAAAATGTAAATATTAGACTTTATCATTAAAATATTAACTCTAATTTTCTGAGGACAACCCTGTTAATATGATTTAGAACAATAGAGAGGGGGAGTGAATCAGTTGTACTCAAGTCCTGATGTATAAAATAATCTCAAAAACTTATCCTTAAATCAGATCCAAAACCAAAACATACTCGGTCATTACTGATTCAATAATAGAAACATCTAACAATGCAGTCCACTACCTAGCTGTAACTTAACTTGCAAAACATAGTAATGTTCAGATCAAAACATTCCCACAAGTATTAACACCAGGATTTATAGTGGAAACCCAACTTGGGAAAAACCACTTTGGAACATGCTACTATTATTTTCACTCTTCTGAAGTGAGCTCGATAAAGAGCCAACCCTGTCAAAGGTTACAATACACACTGTCAGGTGTGACCCGGTTAAAGGATTTCAATCACCCTGTTAAAAGTGAGCCTAGTCATAGGACTTACATACACTCCATTAGAATGCAACCTTGTTCAAAGGATTTAACATATGACTATTAGGTCAACCTTTGTTAAAAGGATTTTGACAGTTACAATGGTTAGAAAGTAGTAGCAGTATTATCTAAAAAATATACAACTCACTTTGCAAATATCAGATCCGATTCTGTACACTAATGCTAGTTTACTAACTTTGAAACTTTTCCATTTCGATCTCTGATATGCTCGAAACTTTTCTTCAAGCAATCACCATAATTGTCCTTCAGCCTTTTCTTCTTATTTAGTCAATAAAACTTTCCTCTTCCAGCATTCTCTATTCACCATGTGCATGCATATCAAAATTCTCAAGTTCCCTTATATTTTCCTCAATTAGGTTAACTCATCTTTTGCCGCTCAATCTCATTCATAGATCTTAGGGTTAGGTCAAATTCATTGAATCTACCTGCTTCATGTTCTTCATCTCCTTTTCTAGAATCATCTCAAATCTCTTAAATATTTACAATAAAATGTTTTACAATGTATTTAATGCTTCCAAACAATCAATAAATAAAGTCAACATGTTTTACATAATCCAAGAATTCAACAATGTCAGCTCCAAAATTAAATTCTCTTCAAATATAAAAGTGTTGATGCTCGGTCAATACTGTGATTGTTCACTCAGTCTTCATGTAGAAAGCTCGGTCATTACTAAAATTGTCTCCTCGGCTTACACTATCTTCCTCGGCAATTTACTGATGCTCAGTCGACACCAGAATTTTGCTCGGCATATACTAACTTGGTTGACACTAACATCACTCAGCTTAAACATGATTTTTCCATTCTTTTCTCAGTTAAGCCTACCAGTTTAGTCTTCAGTCTTACTAAGATAAACAATACATTATGTCATCACAGTGCAACATAGTCAAGTACACTTTTTAGTATCAAGATAACTCAACCTTTCCCTAGGTGCTATTGTTACCAACCTTGCTTAGCCCCTTAGCAACTTCAAATAGATATAGTACTTTCATAAGTAGCAACAATCTTACCAATTAAGGTTTGACATCAATGACAATACAACAATTGTTTCAATTGCAGTTTCCAACAATCTCCCTCTTTGGCATTGATGGCAACACCATATAATATCACCTGAATAACACATGGATTACCAACCAATCCAAAAACTTATTTGTCCATCAGAGAATTATTTATAATATCCTTAGCTTCATTCTGATTTAGAATCCTATAAACCTCACTTCTGTGACTGTCAGAAGTATTCAAATCTCCCTCTATCCTGATTCTTCATTTCAGTTCATCATCCTTATCTTTAGTTTCATCAGTTCATCTCCCATTAGTTCATCAGTTCATCTCCCTCTTACTTTTCAATATCATGTTTTTAGTATTATGTGTTATCATATCAGTTTCATTCTCCCTCTTTGACAAAAATGCCAAAGCAGCAATTAAAACATACATCCATCAAATGTAGATAATATATGTGTAGCTCAGTGTTTCTCCCTCTGTCATCTTGCTTATGATTGATTCCTTGTCTTTGCTTCTCTTCACAACTCTAGGCCAGCCCTAAAGTGTGACAATCTTCTGCATCAATTTGTCAAATTTTTTGTTGTACCACATTTGATGCAGTGCTCCTAGCTTGTCTAGGTAGCCTTGGTTAGGGGAAGAACTCCTAATTGACTTCTCAGATACTCATGAGCTTCTCTAGGTAATGCTTTAGTGAATATGTTTGCTAATTGTTCTTTTGTATTCACATATTCCATTTGGACTTCTTTATCTTGTACTGATTCTCTCAAGTAGTGATACTTGATTGCAATGTGTTTGGTCTTAGTGTGCATCACTGGATTCTTAGAAATATTGATAGCACTTGTGTTGTCACAGAAAATAACAACAGGTTCAATGATTTCTTCTTTCATGCCTATCAACAATTTTTTTACCCATACCAAGTTTGAATAGTTTACTGTGGCAGCAACATACTTGGCTTCGGCAATAGATTGGGAAATGCAATTTTGTTTCTTGCTCCTCCAGGAGACTAATCTCTATCCAAGAAAGAAAGCTCCACCACTAGTACTCTTTCTTTCATCTACATTTCCTGCCCAATCAGCATCTGTATAAACTTGGAGTTCAAATTTGTCATCCTTCTTATAATATAGACCATAGTCAGCAGTTCCTTTCAAGTATCTCATAATTATTTTCACGGCCATCATATGTGTTTCCTTAGGATTGGCAGAGAATCTTGCCACAATCCCAAAAGCTAATGCAATATCTGGTCTGCTATGTACAGCATACTACAATTTTCCAATCATGGATTTGTACAGAGTCTGATTCACTTCTGCAGCATCATCATTCTTAGATAACTTTTGTCCAGTAACCATACGAGTTCCCATTAGTTTAGCATCTTCCATCCCAAAAAAATTTAGTATTTCACTAACATACTTACACAGTGTAATGAAAATTCTATTCTTCCTCTGATATACTTGTAAACCAACAAAGAATTTGATCTTACCAAACATACTCATTTCAAATTCAGTTTGCATTTCATTTGAGAAATTTTTACATAATGCATCTTGTCCACCAAAAATAATGTCATCCACAAAAA
The DNA here is from genome assembly GCA_027943335.1 of Chamaecyparis obtusa. Classification (NCBI taxonomy): domain Eukaryota; kingdom Viridiplantae; phylum Streptophyta; class Pinopsida; order Cupressales; family Cupressaceae; genus Chamaecyparis; species Chamaecyparis obtusa. Next base: position 149,030 of record BSBK01005759.1, read on the forward strand.
AATTTTCCAATAGGATACCTTTACCTTCTTTATGTGTGTAGCCTTTGCATACCAGCCTAGATTTGTTCCTAGTGATTTCACCATTTTCATTCATCTTATTTCAAAATACCCACTTTGTTCCTATAATATTTTTGTTTTTAGGTCTCGGCACTAGAGTCCAAGTATCATTCTTCTCAATCTGGTCAATTTCTTCATTCATTACTTGTATCTAGTCTTCATTTTCCAATGCTTCTCTAGTTGTCTTCGATTCAAATTCACATCGTAGACATGTTGGATCCTTAGTCTTACTTCTGGTTTGAATTCCAGTATCTTTGTCTCCAATTATCTGTTCAAGCTTATGATGTCTTCTTACATATTTTGCCAAAATAGGTCCAATTGTTCTCTCCTCTATTTCATCATGTTCCTCAACAAGATTGTCAGATTCAACTTCAGAATGCTCAGAAACCTCTTCCTAATACTCAACAGCATTTCCTTGTAGCTCGGCATGTTCTTGTTCTCTCTTGGCACTATTTTTCTGACACTCGATAGCATCTGTTTGTCGCTCGGTATTTCTTACCCGAGACTCGGCATCAGGTGCAAGTATGTTACTTGCCTCTTCTTCTTCTTTAATGTACACAAAAGATCTATAATCATCTGGTTCTCTTTTGCTATCAACTTCATTTCTTTCTGCATACTCATCAATTTTGACGTTCACACTTTCCACAATTTTGTTAGTGTTACAGTTCAAACATTTATAAGCTTTACTTTTTATGGAGTACCCTAGGAATATGCCTTCATCACTCTTAGCATCAAACTTTCCATTCCTAGTGTCTTTTAGTATATAGCACTTACTTCCAAAGATTATAAAGTATTTAACACTCGGTGCATGCACATGCCATAGTTCATAGGGTGTCAAATTTGTACCTTTCTTGATCTGTACCCAGTTAAGAGTGTAGATAGATGTGCTTATAGCTTCTTTCTAATATTTTTGTGCCACATTCTTTTCAATCATCAATGTCCTTGCACAATCCAAGATAGATCTATTTCTCCTTTCTGCTATACCATTCTGTGGAGGTGTTCTAGGTGTAGACATCTATCTTTTAATTCCTCTATCATTGCAAAATAGATTAAATTCATTTGATGTAAATTCTCCACCTCGGTTAGATCTAAGACATTTTAGGTTCCTACCTGTCTCCTTTTCAACTTTAGCCAAATACCACTTAAATAATTGAAAAGCTTCAGATTTTTCTTTTAGAAACATCACATGCATCATCCTAGTATGGTCATCAACAAATAAGATAAAGTATCTAGCACCATAGTAACTTTGTACACCCATGGGTCCACAAAGGTCAGTGTGAACCAAATCTAAAATGTTTTTAGAAGTAAAGGATTTTCTCTTGAAACTTGACTTTGTCATTTTTCCTAACTGGCATTCCTTGCACATCACATTCTCAGGTTTCTTCAATCTAGGTAGACCTCTTACCTTTTTCTTCTTACTTATCTCTACCAGATTGTCAAAGTTAGCATGACACATCCTTTTATGCCATAACCAAATATCATCAAGCTATGCAATCAAACATGTTTCTTCAGATAGGTCAAGATAGAACAAACTACCTCTAGTCTGATCACCACTTCTAATCAGTTCTCCATTAGCATTAAATATTTTAGCTTGCTTGTGATGAAATTCCACTTGGTAACCAGTTTTGTTAAGCTGAGCAACACTTAACAGATTGTAATTAAGACCTTCAACCCAATATGCATTTTCACAAGATATCTTATCAGTTAGTTTAATCAAACATTTTCCTCTAATAGGACATGGTGCATCATTACCAAATTTTACACTTTTACCTCTGTAATGATGTAAGGTCTCAAACTTATTTTTGTCACCAGTCATGTGATGTGAACAACCACTGTCAATAATCCATTTATCATTCTTGTTCACATAGGATATCAATGCAGTTTTCTCATGCTCATCAGATTCATCTTTCATTGCAACATAGACTACCTCAATTTCAAAATCATCACTATCAGTGTCAGTCTCTTTTTCAACAATGTAACAAGATTTCTTACCTTTTTCCCTTGTCCATCGGTAGCTTCTATCATATTTTTTTGTCTTTGTGTTTTCTTTTCCTTTCATCATCTTTATCCTTCCTGTCAGGACATCAATAAATAAAGTCAACACATTTTACATAATCCAAGAATTCAACAATGTCGGCTCCAAAATTAAATTCTCTTCAAATATAAAAGTGTTGATGCTTAGTCAATACTGTGATTGTTCACTCGGTCTTCATGTAGAAAGCTTGGTCATTACTAAAACTATCTCCTCGGCTTACACGGTCTTCTTCGGCAATTTACTGATGCTCGGTCGACACTAGAATTTTGCTCGGCATATACTAACTTGGTCGACACTAACATCACTCAGCTTAAACATGATTTTTCCATTCTTTTCTCAGTTAAGCCTACTAGTTTAGTCTTCAGTCTTACTAAGATAAACAATATATTATCTCATCATAGTGCAACATAGTCAAGTACACTTTGTAGTATCAAGATAACTCAACCTTTCCCTAGGTGCTATTGTTACCAACCTTTCTTAGCCCCTTAGCAACTTCAAATAGATATAGTACTTTCCTAAGTAGCAATAGTCTTACCAATTAAGGTTTGACATCAATGACAATACAACAATTGTTTCAATTGCAGTTTCCAACAAACCCTATAACAAGTTTGAAAATGTCATAAATCCATCCAATCTTCATGAAAAACACACTCTAACCATTCTCCATGAGTTTTAGTAAGATTATGAAAGTGTCTTATGAATTTAATCATGAGAAACAAACCTCGTTTGTCATGAGACATAATTCTGATTTTCTGAAGACATGATCTGAAACACACCTCTCCTTGATGATTTTTCCATCTAAAATCAATGGATCAATGAAACATTTATCCCTTAACAAATAGCAATGAAGTCTGGTCTGATTGAACAAATTGGGAATTTTTTCTAATTTTGAAGAAAATTGCCCCTTTGGAAAAAGTTTACATTTAAGTCTAAAATTAATGCACTTCCAACCCCTTGGCTACTTCATGGATTTGGTCTTAGAACCTTGTTTCCACCCTTCAAATAACCTGCAACCAATTTTGACTTGGTGGGTGGAAAATTTTCTCTTTTTTTTTGTGAAAATCAACCCCTAAAGGAAAAATTTCAGGCTTAAGTATTTCTCATTAACTCACCCTTTAGATTCTTTCTTTGGAACCAAAGAAAATCTTATTGTTCTTTCAACACTCTTACAATCTGATTTCCTTTTTTACCTCTGATATTTTTCCTCCTTGTTGGGCTCAAATTTCAGCTCTCTTTCCTTGGATAATTTATTTATCAACGCTTTTCTTCTTTCTTTGAGCGCCTTTGACTCTTTGGAGCAAATCCCCTCTTTTCTTTGTATTTTTTTTACCATTGTTGGAAACTCTTTTAAAGAGGATTTTGGTTGAAATCTCACTCACACAACCAATGTGCGATCAAAAGATATACCACCTTGAAACTTGTGCATGAGGTAATTTATTTAATTCCCCTTTATAGTTTCATGTTATCTCATTTTCTTTCACCAAAGGAAAAATTGACCAGCTTAGGGACTCCATAATCCTTCAAATTTGCATTGTTCCCATTTAAATAATATTCCTTATGCATACAGGGGAGAATCCACCTTCATAGAGATTAATATAATCCCAATACACAATATTTTGACTTAACAAAAATAACCCTCAAAGGGAAAAACATCCCTCATCTGGACTTGGGGAAATTTAATGTTCATCTGGACAAAGGAATATTCTTCTTCCGGTGGGATTTTTTTGAATTTGGATCTCAAAACTTTTCTAAGTGTTGGATAGTGAAAAAATCATCTCCATCTAGACAAAGGGAAAAATCCATACCCATTTGAACAAACGGGAAAATCTAGACAAGATAAACTCTTCAAAATCTTGTAAGTATAGAGCCTCAAGGGATAATCTATGTGCATCTGGACTCTTAATTTTATTCCATGTTCTTGATATCCAAGAGGGGAAATTTGATCCTCATCTATAAAAATTGGTCCAACACTTAATTTTTTCATCGCAAATATCTCTTCAAGTGAGGAAGTTTTACCTAAGTTTTTTCATCACAAATATCTCTTCAAGTTGGGAAATTCGACCTCCATCTAAATTTACATGGGGAAATTTTATTTCTATCCATATTTTATGTATTTAAGTGGATAAATTCTATTTCCATTTGTATTTTATGTATTTTAAGTGGTAAAATCCTTTTTCCATCTGGATATTATGCATTTTATAAAGAAAATTTAATTTTCATTAGAATTTTTCACACTTTAAGTATGAAAAATAATTTTTATAAGGATTTTAATTTTGGCAAGTGGCTAACATATGAGCACATGGATATCATTATTGGCAAAACTTAGTCCCCAAATCATTGCAAGGCATTCTGATACTATTTTAGTAATCAATGATGTGAAAAATGCCTAAGTCCATAGTCAGTTCGTGGTAGAAAGTCTCAGTATTTTGGCCAGCAAACATGGTACAGACATACTTAAGTTATGAAAAGTTGTATTTGGATAGATAGATTTATGACGGATACTCAGGAAACATTGCAAGTGTATTGGATACAAGATGACAAAGATACAATTTGTTGAGTGCATGTGACGACATGAAATAATGCAATGGGAAAAGAAAAGAAGTATAAGTCTTGGTTGACTTATGTTATAATATTTATTGTATTGTATTGTATTTGTTAAGGGCCCAATGATATTGTAACATGGGAAAATCCACACAATGTAAATTTTATTTTGTAAATGTCTAAGGACATGATAGAAGGTCGACCCTAGGGACTATACTCTTAATTGGGTGTAAGTATGTAATGCTATTTTGTATGTCAAAAATAAGGTGTGTGAAGATCATGAGAAAAGTGTACACTCAGAAGAGACTAAGAACATAGATTGCATGACATGCAAAGGTGAATTTCTCAGGTACTTATTATATTATCTCTTGTAATACTTGACAAGAAGTCCAATTTTGTAAGTGTAGTGTGCACAAATTTTGTATACCTCTAACAAGGTTCAACATTCCTCTAACAAGGACCTACCTATTGTAATACTCAGCTACTAATAGGGCTAGGACTCCTAACAGGATCTCTATATTATAGTGAAGATATTTGTGGGTAGCATCCCCACTAGGGTTTTCTCTTAATAGGGTTTACTCGAAAATAAATAATGGTGTTATGAGTACTCATGTGTATGTACTTATTATGGATTGTTGGATTAACTTTGTTGTTTATTAAAGAAAAGAATAAATGGTTGTGATACTGACTCATCCCCACACCCCCCCCCCCAGTTAATCCTAATAATTGGTATCAGAGCATCAGGCCCTTGAAGGAAAAGCCTAACAGCTTAAAGGAGATCCAGATGGACTTTAGTAGTCTAAGGAAGAACTATGAAGCAACATTAGAAGATCTTGATCAAGTCGATGAAGATAATGTAGATCTAAAGTTCAAGATAAGAGGGGTAGAAGATTTCATCAAGAAACTCAAGGAGAAGTTGAATCATGCAAGAAGTTTAAGGGAAGAACTTGTCAAAATTCAAAATGAACCAAATAAAGAGCAATCTAATTCAGAACAGGTTGAAAAGCTTGAGGAAGAAAATGAGACACTCAAGGATGAATATAAGATCTCAAAGATACATGTGATTAAGGAGCTTGATGAAGAAAGAGATATAAATAAGAAAATGAAACATGAGTTACAATCAGCAGAATCAAAGGCAACAATACTTGAATTGTGGGTGAAAGAAATAAAAGAAAAATATCAAAATATTGATAAATACAATATCTTGGTGACTTGTGAACTTGAAGAAACAAAGGAACGCATCAAGAAACTTCATCAAAATAGTTTGAAAATTGATGAACAATCTAACATGCAGAAATCAGTTGGAGATAAGACCGGAGTTGGATTTGTGGAACATATCTCAGAATAAGGAGCATGCGGTCATCAATGTTGACTCACCTAAGAAAGATGAATCCAAATATGAAGGATCTAAGAAAGAACAGATCAAACCCTCAAAAGACAAGTGCCATGAGTGCAATCTGAAAGGACACAAGGATAAAAATTGTAAAGGTACAAGAAGTAATAAACCCTTTTCTAGTTATTGTTTTAATTTCTTTGATTATGGTCATACGGTAAAGGAATCTAGAAAACAAAACATGAGATCCAAAAGGCCAAGTTATTCTAATTTGAAAAAGAATGTTGAGAAAGAAGAAGAAACTAGTAAAATAGAAAAAACTATGAACGCAAATGAGAAATGGATCATCCAACCTAATGCGAATAAACCTAAGGAAAGTGAGCAAGGTGCGAAGAGACCTAGTGGAAAACCTAAGAGAATTATTTGTTACAAGTGCAATAACTTTGGACACATCACAAGATTTTTCAAATTGAAAATTGATTATAGTTAACTCATACCTAAAAGGAAATTTTCATGTTACAAGTTTAACAATGATGGACACATTGTGAAGTATTGCAGACTCAATGGACCATTGAAAAGAATAGGCAAACCCCTAGAAAGAAAAATGGAACTCAACGAAGATGAGAAAACCATAGAAGAAATGAGGGATAAATAAAAAGATAAGTGGGTCCAGAGTAGCGACCTAAGGGAAAATAATAACGAGCCAAAAAAAGAAGTGGCAAGCAATTAAGGAGACCCAGTAGACCCTACTGGATCTTCACATGAGGTTAATACCTCTTCATTAGCACGAAGGGCCATGCAAGTCCTTAGGGGGAGCATTGGAGCACATCACAAATATCTCATACTGCCCCTAGAATGAATAATGGAGTTATGGGAGCTTGTGTATAGTTGTGTATGAACACATAGTGACTTCAGTTATCATCACGTGGATTTATGTTGTTGGATCTGTCATCATAGGTGATTGGCAGATTACTTGGAAGTTTTCATCTCTATGGTTGCATAGGTTTTTGTACATTGTGAACTATAAGTTGTTGCACTTAATAAGTTTTTGACACCATTTCGATCATAGAGCAGTAGAGATCTAAGCTTTGGAGCTAGACTTCTGAAGAGATTGTGAGCTTGTTCGTGAATTCAAGGCAAAACATAGATCGCACCGGTTGTGAACAAGGTATTTGTGAATCTCCTTTAATTGTTTATCTAGGCACAAAAGAGATGGATGCACCTAAGCTATATGATATCAAGGATAGTAACATATATGAGTTTAAGAAACATCCGTATAAATATACAGAGGATGACCCTACGAGCACATTCTCACATACTCCGCATGAAGTTGTTCATGGAGAAGATATTAGGGCTTGCATCCATTGTAAGCATGAGAACATAGGTTCATTAGAGATATTTAATGAAATGAAGGATATGATTGATGAGGATGAGAAGCTCAAACTTGAATTCACCCACTTGGAAAACCTAAGAATATTGAACTACACAGAACACTTTAAGTTTGAGGAAGAAGAGTGGATCAAGATTGTGTTGAGAAAATTTCATGACCAATTCTTTTGGATAGGAAGAAATCCCATAATGATTACTAAGGATTTAATTCATGCAGTAACAGGATTACCTACTGCAGGTAAGTTGTTAGTCTCCACAAAGAATACCAAGAAGAAGGTGGAAAGACTAACTAGTTGCAAATGAAACAGAAGAGACACAATAGTCAGGGATGTGTTACAGAAGGATGTAAGAGTCATTTCTATGATTCTTGGTTACAAAATGCAGTATAGCGGTAGACTAAATTCAATTTTTGCAGGCTTTATTAACATGGCATATTAAATGGTTAAAGAAGATGAGAAGTATGATATATGTAAAATATTGAAGCAACAACTAAGGGAAAACATTAGAGCTATAAAAAGGAGAAGAACATCTTCTCCATTCATATTTAGATCATCGATCCTATATATTTTCTTCCATGTAACACAAAAATTTCCAGGACTATACCTATGGAAGAACAATGTATCAACTATGCGAAAAATCAATGAAGTATATAGAAAACAAGATGAGATGCAAAGGTATAGCAACCTCTCTGGTATATTCAAAGGATTTCAAAGGAAAATGAATGAGAGGGAAAGGATCCCTACATCACTTGTAGAAAAGTATAAGGATACCATTTTCTTTATGGTAGAGACAGATTGTACTTGCTTTGAGGTTGTAGAGAAAAGAACCATTTGGAGTACACCCATGGGATATGAGGTTGGTGAGAAACTTTTGGCTATTCATGTTGAACATGTGCTTGCACCACCTAGAGACCACAATGTAGAGAGATGGTGAACATATTCTGAAAAAAATCAATCAATACAAGAAGAGCTCACAAAAAGGAAGAGAGAAAATAAAGTTGAGATTTTTGTTGACCAACTTGCTGGAGAACATGGCATACCCAAGGAAGCAATGGAAAAATTAAGTAAGAAGACAGTTGAGTTAAGGGTTGTGACTGATACTTTAGGCAACAAGACTGAACCTGAGAAGGCATGACCTTCTATTTCATCTTTACTAGTGGTCAAAGTTGAAGAATCTTCTCCTACAGCCCCTAGGAGAACTTCACATAGGTAGGAAGCAAAAGCAACAACAAAGAAAGAATCACCCAGTCCTGTAAGGATGACACCAAAGGCAAAGACCACCATACCATAGCCCAAGAGAAAATAAAGTGAATCACCATCAAAGAAAACCTCACAGAAGAAAAAGAAGGGAGATGAGGATAAGATGAAAGAAGAAGAGAAGAACAAGGAGGAAGAACAAAAGAAAGAAGAAGATAAACTAGAAAACAAATGGAAGACAAACCTTCCCATGCTAGAGAAAATAATAGTTGGTCAAGGTAAGCTATTATTAGTTGACAAATACTATGAGAGATATAATAAAAATGATAAGGTCAGCATAGAAGAAATAATGATTAGGTTTATGTTGGCATTCAAGAAGAATCTAATAGAACTTGAAGGGAGTATTCCTAGAGACTTATTTGAGAAACTAGAGGCTAGGAAGAGAAGAGCCATGGATGAAGATTCTAAGATAAGGCAAGATGTCTTAAGAAGAGAAAATCTAGTGATGACAATAGAAGAAAATGAGAGGTTGCTTGAGAATATTAAGCCTCATTTAAGAACTGAGTTATGAATAGTCAAGATAATGGCTGGAATGTATGAGGAGGCACAACTGAAAGATAGATTTCATCACGACTGATGAACCGGGGAAAGTCACAGTTGACAAACAGTTGTCTGACTCCTTGATCGGGATTTGTTGCCATGTTTTTTCTGCTTTATGAAGGAAAAGATAGATGCATGCCAAAAGCTTTCCTTCACTTGAAGTTATCTACATGTTTTAATGTCACAAAATTTGGCATAAGATCTTTCAGTTGTGCCTCGCACTGATCATTTTGATAACACAAAATCTTCTGAATTTTGTGCAACAAATCCCGATCAAGGAGTCAGAGAACTGTTTGTCGACTATGACTTTCCCCAGTTCATCAGTCGTGATGAAATATTCATTGATCTGTTTATATCCTTAAGTAGTGCACAGGTAAGAACTTTCACCTATCACCATTCCTTCCTCTGTCTGTACCAGTTGCAAACTTGGTTAATCAGTATCCTCGGTTCCTGTTACCAGTTACCGATTGCACCTTCCTTCGTGACCGGTTGCTCTGATGATCAATTAGAGCCTTATTAGTAACAGAGAAAGTACCTCCTCTTTCTTGTTCTATGTCACCAGTCTCCAGACCAGTCTCTCCTTGCGCTTATTATTGTCAATTGTAGTCTTCACCAATTGAACACTGGTATCAACACCTGTTTGCCAATCAATGACAATACTTCTTTGCCTGCCGGTTACATTCTTACCAGTTAATGCCAACAATCTCCCCCTTTGGCATTGATGGAAAAACCATTACCAATTATCCACATTCCGATCTACATAGCTCCCCCTTTGACAATAATGCCAAAGGCTAGTCAGAAAGACCATCTTACTGAAATATGCTCCCCCTTTGAGTAGTAGTCCTATTCATCATTCTTGTTTAAGATGAGGCTAAAGCCCCTATTGAAGCACAATGAATTGATGAACATCTTTGTCTAATTACTGAAGATCAGGAAGGGGCTTCACCCCTAATTTACCTCTGAGATACTGAAATGTATTCTTTGGTAGTGACTTTGTGAATATGTCAGCAATCTGTTCTTTTGTGGGAACATATTCCAATCTGACTTCTTTATTTTGCACCTTCTCTCTCAAATAGTGATACTTTATTGCAATGTGCTTTGTTTTGGAGTGCATGACAGGATTTTTAGATATGTTTAGGTATTTGTTCTTGGATTCCTTCGAATATCTATTTGATCTAGACCACCTGTGTGCAATTGATTGATGCAGCAACATACTAAGCTTCTCTCGTTGATTGTGAAATTTAGTTTTGTTTCTTACTTTCCCATGACACAATCCTTTCTCCAAGAAAGAATGCATCTTCACTTGTGCTCTTTCTGTCATCAATATTACCAGCCCAATCTACATCAGTGAATACCTATATTCAGAAGCCTTCCTTGTGAGGAAACCATAGGTCATACTTCTCAGTGCCCTTCAAGTATCTGAAAATTCTCTTCACTGCTATTAAGTGTATCTCTTTTGGATTAGCAGAGAATCTTGCTACAATGTTTATTGCATGTGCTATGTCTAGTCTACTATGCACTGCATACTGTAATTTTCCAATCATAGACCGATACAGTGTCTCATTCACTTCTTTTGCATCATTTTTCTTTGATAACTTGAGGTTAGTTATCATTAGTGTACTAAGTGGTCTGGATTCTTCTAACCCAAAGGATTTGAGAATTTATTTGACATACTTGGACTGAAAAATAAAAATACCTTCTTTGAGATGATGGACTTGTAATCATGAAGAAATTTATGGCTCCAATCATGGATATTTCAAACTCTTTCTTTATCTCCTCAGCAAAGACTTTGCTCATCCTGTCATCTCCAAAGATAATGTCATCCACAAAAAATTTAGCAATCAGGTTTCCTTCTTTTCCAGTCTTGAGATACATATTGTTGTTATCTCATGTTCTTGTGAATCCTATTGTTAGGAGGTATGAATGCAATCTTTCACACCAAGCCCTTGGGGCTTGTTTTCGCCCATAAAGAGCTTTTTTCAGTTTACAGACCTTACCACCCTTCTTTGTGGAGAAGAAGCCTTCTAGTTGTTCTATGTAAACTTCCTCCTCCAATATACCATTAAGGAATGCAGATTTTACATCCATCTGGTATACGTTAAACCTTTTACGAGAAAAATAAGCAAGTAGGACTCTCACTCCTAGTCTGGTCACAAGTGCAAAAGTTTCACCATAATCCAGTCTTGCTTCTTGTGTGTATCCTTTGAAGAATGATCTTGCTTTGTTCCTTATCACTTTTCCTTCTTGATTCAATTTGTTTCTGTAGACCCACTTGGTCCCAATGACATTCTTTTCCCATGGTCTTGGAACAAGAATCCATGTTTCATTCTTCTCAATTTTCTCAATCTCTTCTTACATTGCCTTGACCCAGTTTTCATCCTCCAAAACCTCCCTAGTGGTTTTTGGCTCTATGCTAGAAAGTAAGCAGATACTTTCTCTAGCTTTTATCCTGGTCAGAATATTAGCATGTTTGTCACCTATACTGTTATCAATGGAATGATATGTGACATACCTTGGAGAACCGGTGGGTGTTCCCGGTCTATTTCTTCTGATTGAGCAATTTGTCCAGCATGGTCATGAACAATTTCATGTTCATCATCTAGAATTGGTCTTCTATTTTCAAGTACATTATCCTACTCCAAGGGTCTAGTTACCTACTCTTCTCCTTCATCAGCAGCACTCATTTCATTGAATTTTAAATTATTTTCAACACTATGATCCTGATGGATGTCATACTCATTATGATTGATCTTACTTCTCAGTTCTGAATATTCATCAATCTTCACATTGATACTTTCTACTATTTTTCATGTCCTCTTATTCAAACACCGGTAGGCTTTACTCTCAGCAGAATAAACCATAAATATGCCTTCATCACTCTTTGGGTCAAACTTGTCAAAATACATATCTCTTTTAATATAACATTTGCTACCAAAAATTCTGAAGTAGCCTACACTGGGAGTGTGACTGAACCATAACTTGTAGGAAGTCTTACTAGTTACTTTCTTAACTTGAACTCGATTCAGTGTATACACAGCAGTGCTGAAAACTTCTCTCCAGAAGTGATGGGGAAGATCCTTCTGAATCATTAGGGTTCTAGCAGTCAATCAAAGTCATGTTTCTTCTTCTTCCTGTGACTCCATTTTGGAGCAGACAACTGCATTTTTATTCCATGTTCCTCACAGTAGAGAGTGAACTCTTGAGAGGTGAATTCACCTCCTCTATTTGATCTCGGACACTTCAAGATTTTACCAGTCCCCTTCTTGACTCGGGCCTTATAGATTTTGAACATGTGAAAGGCCTCTGATTTTTCTCTAAGAAAAAGTGTCCACATCATTCTTCAGAAATCATCTACAAAAAGCATAAAATACATATCTCCATAGTAGCTCTTTATTCTCATAGGTCCACACAAATCTGTGTATGAGATCCAGAGCGTTTTCAGTAGAAAAAGATTTCCTACTGAAACTTGTTCCTGTCAGTTTGCCTAATTGACAATCCTTACAAATACCTTTGTCAGGTTTTGTAATCTCAAGAAGCCCTCTAACTGACTTCGTCTTACTCACTTTGACAATGTTGTCAAAGTTTATGTGGTAGAGCCTCTTATGTCACAACCAACTGTTGTCCTCTCTGGTTACAAGACAAATTTTGTTTGTTTCTCCTTTTACTAATGCTATGAGGCAAGCTCCCTCCATTGAGTTCAAGTAGAACAGGTTCCCTTTACTCTGTCTACCGATAGCAACATGAGCTTCTGAATGGTTCCTAACAACACAAGAACCTTGCCTGAACTCCAACATGTATCCCTTATTTTTTAGTTTAGAAACACTCATTAGATTGTACTTGAGTCCTACCCAATGCACATCCTCACATACAGCTTCATTGGCAAGTGCAATTGAGCCTTTACCTTTGATAGCACAGGGAGCATTATTACCGAAAGTCACTAATCCACCATCATTGAGCTTTAGGCTGATGAACTTGTTCTTATCACCAGTCATGTGGTGAATACATCCATTGTCAATGATCCAGTCATCATGCTGATGAGTTCTTGAGATAACTGTCATTTCACTTATCACTTGGCTTTCTTCTTTTATTGCAACAAAGGCAATTTTTTCATCTTCAGAATCTTCAGATTCATTGTCAATGACTCATTTCGCAAGGTAGCACTCTTTCTTTGCTTTGTTCTTGAATCAGTTGCTCTTTTCTTTATTTTCATTATCTAGACACCTTGTAGCAATCTGTCCTATCTTATTGCAAGAAAAGTATTTTAGTGCAAGTTTACCTATGTACTTCTCTTTTCCCCTTAAAAATCTCCTTGCGATGAGTGCTTCAAACTCATCTTGCTCCATCTCTTCAGAGAGCGGATTTTCAACAAAACTTTCAACCTTACTGGTAGAACTATTACCAGTTTCTCTTCATTTCTTAGTCGAAGAGGTATTAACTGAAGATTTAAAAGCAGCTTCTTGCATGGGTAGGCTGTTATCATAATGCTCAATTCAAATGCAGTCAACTTACCAATTAGTGAGTCAAGAGTGACTTGAGTTGTGGTCACTGATCTGAGCTCCTGTATGACTAAGATTTTGATGGCATATTTTGGCCTCAGCGTTCTTAGTATTTTGCTTATCACATCTTCCTCACTCAGTGTTCCTCTAGCACTTTTGATGGAGTTCATCACTTTTTTTATTCTATTGTTGTAGTGTTCAATATCCTCTCCTTCATTCATTCTCATATCATCATATTTGCCTCTGAGGCTTTCTACCTTTGCTCTTTGAACATGTGGGTCATCACCATATAATGTTTAAAGCGTAGCCCACATCTTGTGAGTAGTAGTCAGATTTTCAATCTCTGCATAGACATAGTCAGGTAGTGTGTTTGTTATCATATCCATTGCAGTTGTATGCTCTGTGCTGATCTTTTGTTCATCATGTGTCAAGGTGTCGGTGGGTTCAGAGTACTCATGAATTACATGAGTCTAGTATTGATCTCTAGTGGTTTTCATGTACAACTTCATTCTGTTACACCATAGAGTGAAGTTTTCCTTTGAAAACTTTGGTCCTTTCTCCCTCATCATTTGATCTTTTTCCTGTTGCAGTTAAGCAACTTAGAAAAAAAAGGAACTAGGCTCTTATACCAATTGATGGTCCCAACCAGTGTTGAGGGGGAGGGGTGAATCAACACCCACTTGAAATTTCAAAACAAATATGATATAATGTAACTAAAACTGTAAGCAGAACAGATTCTAACATAGAAATAGCTATCACACACTCAAGCAATAAACAACACTAGATTTATCACGTGGAAACTCAAATCGAGAGAAAACCATAGTGTGAGAAAACCTCACAAATTTTGCACTCTTCTGAAGTGCGCCCTGTAAGGAGTCTTCCCTGTTAAAGGATTACAAACGCACTATTAGAGGCGACTCGGTAAAGGGATTTAATGAATAATGTGTGTTAGGCCCTGCCTGGTTAGAGGATTTAGAACACCTAAACAAATGTCACCCGATTAAGGGATTTAATACAAGGAACCTATTAATGTCCACCCAAAATATCAAGATTTTGCTATTATAATTGTTAGAGAACAATAGAAGATTTGACCTTTTAAAAATAGTTTTGCTTAGCCTGATAAGATCGTTGTGCTATTCAATTGAGAATCATCACCGGTCACTACAGGTATGTTCCCATTGGTTGTTGTGCTTCTTTGCACACTCTACTCTCTTCTCCTCTCTTCACCTTAGTAGCTTCTTCAACGTACAGGTTCATTCTTTTTTTGGCAGAATGAAGAAAAATTGTATTCATCTCAAGTAGCGGAATATATAGACTTATTGCCCTTTTTGCTTTTTACATGCATGACTTGTTTAAAGATCACTTTGGATCCATCACCCAGTGGAGTCTCAATTCACTGAGAAAACATCTGATGCATGTCATGCTTTTTCCGCTTTATGAAGGAAAAGACAGACACGTGCCAAAAGCTTTCCTTCACTCGGAGTTATCTACATGTTTTAATGCCACAAACTCTGGCATAAGATCCTTCAGTTGCACCTCACACCGATCGTTTTGATAACACAAAATCTTCCGGATTTTGTGCAACAAATCCCGATCAAGGAGTTAGACAACTATTTGTCAACTATGACTTTCCCCAATTCATCAATCGTGATGAAATCTTCACTGATCGGTTTATATCCTTAAGTAGTGCACAAGTAAGAACTTTCACTTGTCACCATTCCTTCCTTTGTCTGTACCGGTTGCAAACTTGGTTAACCAGTATCCTCAGTTCCTGTTACCAGTGCAACAAATCCCAATCAAGGAGTCAGACAATTGTTTGTCAACTATGACTTTCCCCGGTTCATCAGTCGTGATGAAATCTTCACTGATCGGTTTATATCCTTAAGTAGTGCGCAGGTAAGAACTTTCACTTGTCACCATTCCTTCCTCTGTCTGTACCGGTTGCAAACTTGAAATCTTCACTGATCGGTTTATATCCTTAAGTAGTGCGCAGGTAAGAACTTTCACTTGTCACCATTCCTTCCTCTGTCTGTACCGGTTGCAAACTTGGTTAACTGGTATGCTCGGTTCCTGTTACCAGTTACCGATTGCATCTTATCAATTACCAATTGAAAATATCTCCTACTTATCAATTGATGAGCTTAAGGGGCTTTCTAATGAATGGTTCATAAGGCACAACACTTGGTGAAGGTTTTGCAAATGAGGATGCAAGTAGAGTGGGTTTAACCATGGAGGAAACTCCGTAGTTAAGCGCACTCGAGCTGGAGTAGTACTAGGATGGGTGACCTCCCAGGAAGTCCCGATGCTTCACCTCTGTGAGCATCACCTAGATCCAATGAGTGCTAAGTGTTCCATTTCATTCTCATGAGAGATGGGTTCGGTGAACCACTACTCATGAATCATGGGTCAATGAGTTTGACTCAAAAACTTCACAGTTAAATCCTGATAGCAATATCACAATTTGACTTGCTGTGGAAAATATCTCCTACTTATGCATCTTCCTTGGTGATCGGTTGCTTTGATGATCAGTTAGGGCCTTATTAGTAACAAAGAAAGTGCCTCCTCTTTCTTGTTCTGTGTCACTAGTCTCCAGACCAGTCTCTTCTTGCGCTTATTATTGTTAAGTGTAGCCTTCACCAGTTGAACACTGGTATCCACCTCTTTGTCAATCAATGACAATATCTCTTTGCCTACCTGTTACATTCTTACCAGTTAATGCCAACAAACTATCATCTCAATTGCCAAAAGCTAACAACTACGAGTGAAAAGAATGGTTTCTGTTTACAATGGGGCGATGGCGTGAAAAGTTCACCACACTGCCATACCACTGTGGACACACCTGAGAATTTTGACCGCAATGTAACATTAGGAAGAAATCAACAAGCATCAATGCAAATTAAAATCACAAATATTTAATGTCAAAATGGTCGTAAATGTGCGAATAGCCATACACTAAGTGAATGATCACGGGTGATTTGTTGGTGTCGAGGAGTTGCACAATTTGAAAGGAGGTCCATATATTTGACTTATACTTCCTACTTGCAAAACCAATCAATGTTCTATGAAAAAATGAATTCCTCTGATATGCCCAAGCGCTACCAACATTGCCTAAACATGGCAAGGCAAATAGAAATGATTCTTTTGCAACATTGTTAATTGGTCAATAGATTGAAGCAACAAGATTTTGCTTGTGACAATGCCTACAGCGAGAGGAATTTCTACCATCAAATTCTTGAATTCACCATTCATTTGAGTTTTAATAACATGTGGAGCAGCCTCGACTATGTTATTAGTAACAGTGCTGAAATTATGTATCCAAAATTGGTCTTTATTAAATGCATGTGTTGAAAATGGTAGAATTTACTAGAAATAACTGCCTGATGGTGGTAGAGTCTTCTATTGAAAATTGCCTTCATGATGACAAAGCACATAAACCCCTTCAACCTCACATCCATTCATTCCATAAAAAGCAAATTATTGAGGTGGCTTGAATAGCCTATGAGATTAAGCACATGGTGAAATTTATCAACCATGATGTGGTCTTCTGTTGAAAATTGCTTTAATTGTCACATAGCAGCACCTTCTTAACCTTTACCCATTGCAATGAATAATTATTGATATATGCCTCGAAGAGCTCAAGAATTTATAAATCAATGAATAAATTTTAATAAAATAACTGATTTGGTGTGGTATATTCTTCTGTTGATTAGTTAATATAAATAAGAGGATGAAAACAGATTGAAAATATCCGAGTCAATGACAACTACGGATAGCATATTCCCCATGTACATCCAATTTATCTTTCTCATCTTTTAGATAAGTTGATCTCTTTTCAAGACAAATTGAAATTTATTCGATGATTGGTAGATTGTTACTTTATTTATAGGGCATAGCTTTGATTCAATCTAAAAGAAGCTCAACAATGTTTTTTTGTTTCACATCAAAATGCATGGGAAGATAAATTAGAAAACTTCTATTAAGCATCTTAAATTGAAAATTTGACCTCGAAACCTATAAAACTGAATCAGAAAGTCACAGTCGAAGAAAATGATGTTTCTTTTTAACAGTGTACATATGTCAAACTCTTAAATTTGGAAAACATGCATTCAACACAACTCTTCCATGCATAGTTTGAGATTCTCAACAAGCTGGATTAAAGAAAATCCCAAACCAATTTAGCAAATGAAGATAACTTACATTGTAGAAGTGTTTAGAAAGATTCTCAACAAACTGGATTGAAGACAATCGACAATTTAACAAGTAGGATGACTTGGACTCTAGTCCATGTACAGAAATAATTTTTAAACCATTAATCAATTTATCTTGGATAATTACCAAACATGGAAATTCTCAAATATGTTGTAAGACGATGCAGCCTCACACTGCAAAAGAGGGAAATGCAACTGAATTTTGCAAAAATTTCTGCCAAAGTGTACCATTCATTTATCTTGGAAGTTGTGTTAATGATAAACTGCCCTTGCCATTCAAGGAACAAGTTTGATACCAGCAGCCCATAGAGAGGCCTCCTAGACCATCAGCTACATATGATGCTAACTTTTTGATGAAATGGAAAGAATGAATTGAATCACCCCTTGGGTAAATTTGAGACCTATAAGTATAAATAAATAAGTTTTATTTATACCTTTATAAATTCAACTTACAAGTGATCAAATTGTACAAAAGAATGAGTTCCAAAAGATATGATACAATGTTGCCACTTCTTGAATATTTTTTCAACAAACCCTCTTAATATCTGCCCAGATAATCAGTGCAATAAGACATCAGTTACAAAATTGTCTAGAAATAATGTAGCAATTATGATAGTGAAAGCTAACTATTGTAGTTCTCAAAAAGTAGATATACCACCTGAGTTTGTCCAGTCAATTGGTGACAATGCCCATATAACAATTTTCCAAATGAATGCCTTGCTTGTTCGCTGGGTTAAATTTCTATATCAGGAAGTGGTACTTTCCAGTAGTTCCATGAATTAAAAGCCTCCTGTGATATATAGTCAAAAAAAACTCAGATTTTGTGTTGCAACCATGAGATATGTAAGTATAGAGTTGATAGATTCACCTGCTCACATGTAGACATGGGAGGAAACATGTCATCAGCAAGTTTATGCAGCGAAGTGTATGACTTTACAGCCACAGAATGATTGACCACTACCTCCCCCTGTTTTCCAAATGGCAAAGTGCACACCATAATTATAGCCTCATCAAGAAGACAAATGCACTTTCCCAATTCTAAATAGAAGAAACTAGACAATTGTCAAACCAACACCAAATCCTCGTGTAATAAATAAATACCTTGGGATTAATGATAAATATTTTTCCCTTTGGTATTCCAACTTTCAGGTAACTAATCTCATCAGTGTCTCTATTTCCAAAACCAGCATAGAATGGATTGCAGTCAGGTGGAAACAGTAACCGTATATCCTGCCATATAAGAAATACAAACTGAACTTAACTTTTGCAGTAAAAATTAAGTAGCTGTAGAGTGTAGAAGCTTGGTATACACACTAAAAACTATTATTGATTTTAATAATCCACTTGCAAAAAAGGATAAGAAAATTTTGTGATAATGTTTATGTTTTTTAAATTATTATAATTTATAATGAACTCCTGCAATAATCGACAGATCAATAATTAAGGTTGGAAGGATTAGAGGAAATAAAGGAAACCAGCAGAGTATTACATATCTTCCAAGAATATTAGATAAAATGATCCAAAAGACCACCCATAATAGCATGGATGGTGATATTATATGGTATTGCTACAAGCAACAGTAGCTAACTCGCCATCTTATCTAAAAATAAGCAGGTATTTGTCGGTATGAAGTTGAAACCATTCAAAACTAATGCTACAGATGGCATCTTAACAGATCTAAACATTTTTCATAACAATTAATTGTTTCTATCAAGCAATTAAAACCAATTAAGGAATGTAAAATATAGTTTCTGGAGAAAATCCAAGGAATGACATTTTTGCCAGGTTACCCCGAGTTTCTAGGACAGGAAGATATGTTTCCGGAATACCAATTTTGGGGACGGCTATGAGACAGTAGGGAAATTTAAAATATTCATATGAAAACATGGATAAAGCATGCACGTATACATCATAGAACCTTAACATATAAGAATGAACAGAATTCTTACATCAAATTTGTGTTGAATTGAGAGTCAACGTCAAATTGCTTATAGAATTCATTGTCAATATGCAGAATTTATAGGGACATCCCCCTAGGGGTGCCGTCTCTGGGAAATCCAAAGGATGGGGATGCCTCAAAAAATCCAGGGACACATCCCCGAGTAACTCAGCATTTTTGTCAAAATAACCATTGAACAGGTCTCTCCAGAAACTCTATCCTACTATAAAGGACAACAAAGCCTTTAGAACTATATTAATGGAATACCAAAATTTAAGAGTTTCTTCTCGTTTCTGAACTGCTTACTTCTTTCAATCAGATTCACGGACATCTGTCCTATAGACCTACCATCCATTTTGGTGTATAGTTGTTAGTTTCCTGTCCAAGTGACAAAATAAAGGAGTGCATTGACCCACATTGCCCCAATAGATGCATCCTTTCAATCATGACATTTTATTTGAATATAGTATTAAATATGTGATAAGAAGGCAATGTGTAGGAAAAAGGGTCATGTGTGCCAGCCTCTAATTGTGCACAGTGCAACTATCAGAAGCTTTTACTCAACAAAACATGAATAAGAATGATGCAAAAACTACCATAGTCAATTAATTCAGAAAATAAAATCCACCTTAATTTCTTAGGTTCTAATACTCAAATACATTGAATGATATAATTCAGACTAAGATGTGTTAAACACACACAAGTATGAAAGAAAAGTATCAGTCAAGGATTTTAGGAATTCATTGTCATAGAATTACCTCTCTCACATAAAACACCACAGACCAGAATAGTTAACTTTTCTAAGGAGTGGGAACATCCCTACCTTCCTCTTGAAAATCTAATTATATATTGAGAATTAAATGTAGGACTCAAAAACAGACAATTCACATGGCTTTTCAATTTCATATTTTCTTGTTTTGAATGCTATATTAATATATGAACCAGGATAACTTCAGATGACTAAAAAGTTACCTCGAGGCAAGCAATCTTGAACTCATGAGGGGCCCTTCGTATAACTGCAAACATGAATCAAATATTAGCTTAGTGAAAAAATGATTAAGCCTTACTGATACATCCACTATCCTTCAAAATGTGACAAAGAAATTCATGCAGTACAAGTTGTCAAAATTGTTGAAGCAAAAACCTTTAGGGGATAAAATCAGCAAACTGAAAGTACGTTTTTTTTTTTTTGAAAAAATGGGATTTAAAAATAATTCAAAAAAGAGAAAAAGAGAAAAACTACTTGGTTTTTTAAATTTAAAGACATTTCCATAGCATAGAGATATAGAGAGAAAATAAAATAGAGTTTAGCTAATGAATTTCCAAATGAAAAGTTTCTCTAAAATAACAGAAAGCAGCATAGCAAGCTTTGCTAGTAAATGATTCTCTGGTAAGTTATGTATAATATTGATGAAGTTATTGCTAAGTTAATAATAACATTTCACTAAATGATATGTGAGTAAACCTCTAGTCTTGTTGTATGATGTGAGTGGGTGGTAAAATGCTACTAACAACAATACAATCCAGAATATTATTAATATCAACATGATGTTAAGTCATAATGACTGCAGTATCATAACAAACTCTGAAACCTTTGGAAATTTAGTACGATCTCAAAACAACTATAATAAACATGTTTGCATCCCAAAGGAATAAAAGAAAAACACATTTTATCGATATGAAATTCTTAAGTACGAAACTTCAGAGAAGGATAAAATGTTACAAAGACAACAATGATCTACACATAACATTACCTGTTCACTTCTAGTAATGAGACTGTAAAAAACTAAAAATATAGCATTGTCAAATTAATCAAGCAAAGCAATGATATGATACAGCGCCTAGCTTGGCATATTAAATTAAAGCTATTTAGCTAGGAATATGGATTATTTCCTTCCAAAGAACTGATTTACAAGACTAGCACTGTAGAAAAGAGAAACAATCAAATGCTATGAAACACGAGGATGTGTCCCCTGCCCCAAAACTCGGAATCCTCATCCACTAGCCATTTCAGGGATGGTGGGACACTGAGGGGACGTTCCCTTGCTACCCACGAAGCCTGCTCAGTTCTCAGAAATATCAGGAAACATCCCCAGCTGTTTGGGGACGGCTAGCCATCCCCATGATGACTAGGGAACATCCCAGGGACGGCTAGTCGTCTCCAAATGGCTGGGAATGCCCTCAGGCATTAAAAAAAAAAAAAAATGTTTTTATTTTGTTTGCTTCTATACATCTGTATGAGAAACAAAACAATATATTCAAATTTCAAACATATGAGAATTTCAACCAAAGAAACAAAACTCGGACTCGGCAAGGCCGACTCAACCCGTGACTCGCTGATGACTCGGCAACGACTCGGCAGAAAAAAAACCAGAGATTTTTTAAAATTTAAAACTTGTTTCAGGGACCCATTATTGAATAAAGCTTAAAAACACTATAACATCATCAAATAGAATCTAATTTGATCACATACATGAACATACATCCATCACATAAGTACAAACATAAATTGTAGCTGAAGGAAATAGAAAACATAGATATGCAGAATTATAAAATATAAATATTGTCAAATGTATATGAAATCTATGAAATCTATGACATCAATGATCAAATGTCCAGCAAATGGGGTTTGAGTGATTTTGGTCTGTTGGGAAGTCATACTCATGTTTGTCTGAGATTTGGGCGAGAGCTAATCTGCCTGTTATAGAGATGGGGTCGAAACCAAGTGACTTGTTTGACCTTAGAAAGCCAGGATGGATTGTGGGAGGTAACCCTGCTGAAGGCTTGCTGAATCCTGAAATTTGGCTAAGTCTGGAATCCCCAAAATCTAGAATCTGCATCTTAACTCCTATGAAGCTGGAACCTATCTCAAACATCCTGAAGTATATATATTTTATAATTTATACAAATATAACTTAAAGTATAAGAAATTAAATAAATCAAACTTATACTTAAATGTTATATTTGTATAAATGCTCCTGCCCCCCGCATGTTATATTTGTATAAATGCTCCCGCCCCCCGCCCCGCGAGATTGGAAACTCACAATCATAAGACTTATGCATTATTGTGTTTTTTTAATGCCCAGCCGGGTCATGAGCCTCGGACTCGGCGAGTCATGGCATGACCCGCTGACTTGGTGAGTCACGCGGGTCATGACCCATGACCCGCGGGTTGACTCGGCCGGGTCATGAAAACCCGGGAGCCACCGCTCAGCCCGCGAGTCATTAAAACTTGCGTGACTCGCGGCGAGTTATGTTACTCTGATTTCAACAGCTATTCTAATTTCAAATGTATGAAAATGAAATATATTCAATGAAGTACACATCAAAAGTTACAATTGTTTAATTTTCCAAGTCATGCCAAGCCCGAGTCTCAATACAATGCTTGAAAACTTTCATTCTTGAGTTTCCAAATTAAAATGATGCACTATTTTTTGTTTCTTTGTATGATTGTACTTCATTTTCTTTGAAAAAGTTTACTATTTGGCAATCACCATAGTGGCTGTCAATGGATGATCCACTTCTGCCAAAGGGTAATAGTGACTCAGATTGTTCTGAGTCTTTGGATGTTGATAGCCCAAATGAGGCTTAGTTTCATAAACTGTTGTATTTTGATGTCTGAGACTTTTGGATACTAACATACCATGGTTCTTTTATGTTTGAGACTGCTGTCATAATGCTTTATTCAAACTTATTATGCTGTTATAGTATTGCTCTAATGATCTATGTAAATATTGATATTGTCGTTATCAATTATTGACATATCATCGATTTCCTCCTCTCTATCTATAATATATTAATATATTTTGAATATATATCTTAGTTACTGGTTTGGGTACAGGTATAATTCCAATACATGGGTACGTCCAATTGTTTTTTTGGGGGTTTGGGTACGTGTGTGTGTGTGTGTTATATATACAAAAAAATTAAAGAAATATACAGAATTGTTAAACTAAATCATTTGATAGTATGATACTTCATCATTGATCAATGCCAAAGATAAATGTTAAATGCCAATTGAATAAACCTTAAAGACACAATAACATCATCAAATGCACATACTGTGCAAACTCAAAGTTGTAGTGCACTTCAAAAATCAAATGGGGGTTAGGGAGCAACGCCCCCAACGGGATCAAGGGGCAGTGCCCCTTGCGGGGGTCTGGGGACAATGCCCCTAGCGGAGTCAAGGGGCAGCACATCATTTTATGGACTCATAAAGGGTCATTTTAGGTCTGCGAATGACCCCCTTTGAAAAAAACCACCTGCCCTTCAAAATGTCAAAATGGAGACAAAATGAGTTGAGAGCAAAAGAGCAAGCAAAATGATATGTTTCTAGATTGACTGGCCTCAGAAAGGGTCATTTTATGGTTTTTAGCAACAAAAAAAAATTAACATTTTTTGAGTCACTTTAAGTGAGTAGGTCGCAGATGCACTCCAAATGTGTCCAGGATGTGCATCTTGGCCTGTGGATGTACGCCAAATGCACTGGTTGTGCATCCGGGCGCATCCATAGTCTAGGATGAGTACCATGGACACATCTGGACCCGATACCAAAACATTGTGGAAGATAGATCAAATGTTGATTGGACGAAATAACCAAGCCAATCTTCACAAGAACAATTTAGTTTCACAGAAAATCAAGATAAGTAAACACAATAATAAACCATGATAAAGTAGACATAAAATATGAAGTAGACCCAATGAATTAAAATTTAACCTCAGAATATAGACTACTCCACTGTCGTAACAGAAAAATATTATCTTTTAAGATGGAAGCCCCACCAAAATAGATTTGACATTTTTTATTTGTTAATTTAAATTGAAAAATCCTTGTGATGTACACATTGAAAATTTTATTTAACAACCTATTCATCTATCTATATGCAGTGGCTGAATTTTGTGTAAATACCATTTATATGGCAAGAAATTAACGAATGTATTTGTAGCAGAGTTACGCTATATAAATGCTGACATTTGACTCAAATGCACCACCTCCCAACTCCCTCCAAATTTGCAACTAGTTGTACCTCTTATACACATCTTGGTGAGCTCCCATCTGTAGCTGTGCCCTAAATATATCGTAATTGTGTTGTTTATAAAATATTTCACCATTTTGGAGGTTTCAAGGGTTTCACAAGTTGGCAAGAGATTAAGATTTCAAATGTGATTTTTATGCAATTTAAACATTAAAAAATTAGTTGAAAATCACAGTCAATAGTTTTTTCAAAAGATGAGATTTTTTGGGGAAAAATAGTTTGCAGATCAATTTGCAAAAATATCGGGAATAATCAGGATTTTTTGGAGATCCTTGCTTCTATGGTCAAAATGCTATGAAATTTTAATTGCACAATAAGACCTGTTGGTGTGACTATAACAGGAGACTTGCATACGAAAAAATATATATATATCATAAGCTGTATTTTATGTTTTCTGTCTCTCCTTTTATGTTTACGGTACCAGCTATTTCTCCTTCAGGTTATTTCTGTTGACTGTAGTTTTGACCCCTATTGACCTATGATTGTCTCCCAAAAGTGGGTTAAACCATAAAACACATGTTTTGATGGAAGCATACTTAATTCTATGATTCAAAACGTAGCACAGTCAATGTAGACAAACTTCTTGTCTTATGCAAGGAGTGTTTCATGAAGTAAGAATCCTACTTCACATACCTAGAAACAGGAGTGAAATACATAAACGAATGCACTAGTACTGAGAGACGACAGAAAGATAATTTCACACATCTATCATTTCACATGCACACATTCACAGATTAAATTTGCACTGACCTCACACCTTCCAAGTATAAAAAATGAATCAACAATTGATTGCAACAACTTGATGAAAGTGAAAATAAATTTTTATATAGTCAGTCTTAAAATTTCCAGAATTCATAGACAAAATAGAAATCCTTGAAGGTTGTTTATTACATCCAAAAGTCCAATCAAGTATGACTTCAGCTGAAATTTGGAAACATCTACAAAAGCTGCATGCAACTTCAGATATGGGCACTGATGGGATTAAGGTGTCCCAACCTTAGAGTCCTAACATGTTGACTTATTTAATTGTTGCATAGTTGATTTAACCTAAGTTATTAGCATCCTAAGTTGTCATTCACTTTGTGGGACCTCTTGGCGAGGCGACATCCTACATGCCAAGCGATGAGATGGCATATTTCTTATTTTCTAGGAAGTTTTGGGACGATATTGTCATATATTCCCATTTTGGAGTGAAAATTTGTTGGCAAGCGGCTAACATATGAGCACATGGATGTTGTCATTATTGGCAACACTTAGCCCTCAGATCTTCGCAAGGCATTCTAATACTATTTTAGTAACCAATGATGTGAAAAATGCCTAAGTCCATAGTCGGTTCCTAGCAGACAGTCTCAATATTTTCGTCAACGAACATGGTACAGACATAGTTAAGCTATGCGAAGTTATATTTGAGTAGACAGATGTATGAAGGATACTCAGGCAAGATCGCAAGTGTTTTGGATGCGAGATGAGAGAGATACAATTCTTTGAGTGCATGCGAAGATAGGAAACAGTGCAACAGGGCAAGCAAAGAAGTATAAGTCTTGGCCAACTTATGCTATGATATTTATTGTATTGTATTGTATTTTCTAAGGGCCCAATGATATTGTAACGTGGGAAAAGCCGCACAATGTAATTTGTATTTTGTAAATGTCTAAGGCCATGATAGAAAGTCAACCCCAAGGACTATACTCTTAATCAGGTATAAGTATGTAATGCTATTTTGTATGTCTAATTGTAGAAGAGAGATGTGCAAAGATAATGAGCAAAGTGTAGGCTGAGCAGAGAGTGAGAACATAGATTGCATGATATGCAAAGGTGAAGTTCTCAAGTACTTATTATATAAAGTTGAAGCTCTCAAGTACTTATTATACCAATTTTGTAAGTGCAGTGTGGACAACTTTTGTATACCTCTAACAAGGTTCAACAGTCCTCTAACAAGGACCTACCTATTGTAATACTCAGCTCCTAACAGGGCTAGGACTCCTAACAAGGTCTCTATATTATAGTGCAGATATTTGTGGGTACCATCCCCACCAGGGTTTTCCCTTAACAGGGTTTCCTCGAAAACAAATAATGGTGTTATGAGTACTCTTGTATGTGTGTACTTATTATGGATTGATGGATTAACTTTGTTGTTAATTAATTGGTTAAGAAAAAGCATAAACTATTGTGATACTGATTCACCCCCCCTCTCAGTATCACTTAATCCAAACAAGATTGATTTGACAATTTCCTACATTGACTAAAGAGTCTTGGCTTTCAATTTCTATTATGTATTGGAGTTGTACTTTAGCAATTGGCATTTATGGTGGAGTTCATTTTTGACAAGTGGTGTGAGGTAAGGAAGGTGCATATTCCTAGCCATAGTACTTTCTATGTTGTACTTACATTCTATTTGGCAAGATGACCATAATGGATGAGATAGATGTCATTGCCTTGGAAGTTGCTATGAGCAACGTGTCATGGGATTAGCAAGATGTTTGTTATGACACAACTTACCTCTTAGGCATTGACGATGGTTTTGGAAACTAAGGGTGACTACTTCTATGCATTGAGCTCAATATGTATATTGATGTCTTAGCTGATTTATGAGAGGAGAGTTCATTTCACAAGGGTTATGCTTCCAGATTTTCTCCGAGAGGAAACAAGATGTAAATCTCCATGTAAAGGCTTAGAGCCTAAAAATGTATGGTAACTAGTTGCTATTGAATAACATATTGGTTCAATGTTTTAAAGTGTGGGGTTTTTACCCAAAAGGGTTTTCCCCATGTACATCTGTGTTTTTTTCTCCTGTCTCATTCTTCTTGTTTCATGATTCTGAAGTATTAAATCTCTATGTCGTAGTTGTAATGTCCCCAATTTTAGGCCCTTGAGATTAGCTTATTTCAGTGACCCTTGTAAGCTAATCAGGTTGTCAGAGGGGGTCGTTAAGCAGAGCCAGTGGTTGGTTTCCACTCTGGAGATCTGAGATGTCAGGATCGCTCTTTGTTGGGGTTAGTTTGGCAGACTTACTATTTATAGTAAGTTTTATTCTTGGTGATTGTCTTGATTGCTATGTTTAGCAGAGCACCTGTGCATTGGTTTCAGTTCATGCAGGATTGCTTATGCAGAATCTCCAGTTTGAGGGATTTGCTATTTATAGCAAGTCTATTGTTGTCTAGTTACTATTTCTAGTAGGGCAGTGTGAGCTCAGGATGCTGTTGTCAGAAGATTTAATAACATCACATTATATTTGGGGTTATTAAATTAAGCTTGGTTAATTTAATAACTTATGCAATTACATGTTATAATTTGATGGTGTGTGAGTAAAGCTTCTTTAGTGAAAAGTGTAAAGAAGAAGACTTCATTTAATGAGATTTATAAAGCTTTGAGAGAAATCGATTTTCTCTACCTATTGATCATTTGATAAAAAATTGAAAAGTGTGTTTGGAGAAGGAAAGCTAGGGTTTGAGTTTGGTCTTCAACTTGGAGAGAAGTCTTCCAAAATTGTATGTATCTTGAATTGGAGGCTACATCAATGAATTGTGAGTTGCAGATTTGTTATTGCAAATTTTATTCAGAGACTGCCGTACAGAATTCATAAGAGCTGTAGCAGATTCAGGGGTATTGCAGTTGCATATGGTGTCGATTGCTGTTGTTCATTGGAGGCTGCGTGTTCTCTTTAGGTGGCTGTGTCAATTTCCTAAGGGTGGCATATCTTAATGCATGTGCTGTGATTTATTTTTTATGAGTTGCAAAGTCCCTTGTGTGCTGCGTTTCAAGGAAGTGGCTGTGTCATTGTTTGCAAGGCTGCAAATATCTTCCTCATTGGCTGTGATCTCTTCCATTGTGGCTACGTTGATTGCTGGGGAGACCGTTTTAATTGTTAGAAGGCTGCAGACCACATTCCCAGTGGCTGCAATTTGATTAAAGATTGATGTTTGCAGTCAAGGCTTGTCTTGTGTAGACAAACAGCTGTATTATCCAAAGGTGCCATTTATATTAAATATTTTGCTTATGATTCTTGCAATTATTGAATCAAATCTTGAGAGCATTTGAAATTAAAAATTGCTGTTGTTCTTATTACTTATGTTGAGAAAAAATTTAAAAAAATCATATATGTTTTGAAAATACAAAAAAATTGCAATTAAATTAGAAAAAAGAAACTAGTTGCAATTGAGAGCCATTGGGTTCATCACAGTAGTGTTGTTGCAATTTTTTTAGATCTGTAAAATGCAATCGCTTTCCTCAAGGTTTTAACCATGACTATGTCTATTTCCCCTTTTATGGCATAGTAGTATGTGCTTGTATTAATTTGTTGAAATCCATTTTAAAAAATCATTGGATACTGGATGTACATATTGATCTCATATGGCTTTCTGGGATGCCCTCATTTCTCTTCAATCAATATCAAAGCTCAGTTCTATGATTTCCATATTGCTTGCATGTGAGGATTCAATGTGTTTTTGGTTCAGGGTATTTCTTAAGATTTCTTAGCTTGGAAAGATTGAAAAAATTTGTTTTGAAGGAATCGGCTGATAATTAATCCTTTGATGAGTGGAAGTCTTGTAGTTGATTTAGTTTTACAAGAGATAGTAGGCATTTGAAGGATGGTGAAAATGGAGTTTTGAGGAGTTGATCATATGCTTTCATTTAATATGTTATTGATCCAGAGCTCCTCTTTGACAGTGTTATAACCCTAACAGTACACTTCATGGTTGTGGGCAGAAGAGTTTTCATATTGGGTGTTTGTTTTAGGCTCCTCAACAATATGGAGAAACTTGGGTTGTCTAAACTATGGTGTTAATGTGCATATATTAGGTGCTTGTTTTAGTCCTAATATTGGAAGGCAATGTTTCATTATTCCTAAATGCATGGAGGCTATGGAGTTGGTCATTGGATGATATGGAAGCTTCTGGAATAGCCTATCTCCCTCAGATGCATGTACTAATGGTGATTGTGGAGTTGGCCTAGAAATGGGACTGGAGCTCTTGAACTACTTCTTCCTTAGGGATGATTGTACTTGCATGGCTTCAATTCATGTTCCTATTGGGAATTAGTGTTCACATCTAGGTATTATGAATATTAAAGTGCATAAAATAATATAATATTAAGTTGTTAATAAACAACTTAATATTATTAATAGTCATGCATAGTTTGGTTGTTTGTTTGAGTTGTTGAAACAACTCAATAATATTAGGGAGTCGTTTTAGGATGGTTCCTATAATATAGAATCTGCATATCATATATATATGAAATGTATTTGATTGAGAAATTGAAGCGGTACAGATTATCTTGTTGATATTATTTTAGCTTCCATTTAACTCTGTCTAAAATATTTGATTTGGTATCAGAGCGATGCAGATCTTGTGCCTCTTATTTTGTGATGTGAAGAGCTTATTGGCCCTGACGGAGGTAAACTGTAGCTTCTCTGTTTTGATGAGAGCTTCTCTTGGATAGAGTTCCTTCCAGTTGACCTATGTGGCAAATCCAATTATTTGCTTGGCCGCAGTGATTGGTGATGGATTTCATTGGCACCTCCCATCCATAGATGGTCCTCTGTCTTCCAAGTTTTGTGGCTTCAAAATCTTGCTTGGAGGACGATGCCTTCTTTCATTGGTTCAAGAGTTTTGTTTTCTCATCACAATTGGTTGATTTGTTAACCTTTTTTTAATTTCTGTGTGGGGCTTATTTGTTTCTTAGAATCAGCGTTATTATATTTGATGGATCTTTGTTGAGATTTGCATGTGCATTGGGGGGCATTCCAAAAAGGCATTACCGTGATTATTTCACGATCTGGCAGTTTGCTCCTCACATTGGCAACTTCATATTTTGATCACATTACTTTGGAGAGGCCTGTGCATGGTCATCAGACTTTGTCCGGATCTTATTCTTACCAAGACATTGTGTGCAGTAAGATTGCCTGAGCATTGCTGGTAATGATACAGCCCGTGGGGAGAGCATCCACGATAATAGCGATGTATGTTTGAGGAATCGTCTTTTGCAGAGACACTCTGGTGAAACAGCTTTTGATGGGTGCAGCGCATTCTTCTATTGGCTCTTTATCTCTGTCAGTGAAGGCGACTTCGAAGGGCATCATTATGTTGACTTTGATTTGAAGAACAGAGAGCCCACGCTCCTGACAACCAATTCATCTTTCGATTCATCACAACACTCTGAATTTGGAGCGATCAGGGAGCAGTCCATTTGTTCTATCTGACTCTTCATTTGTGCAGCAGAGGAGGCCTATCTCACATTCTTGTGAACTATCAAGCAGAGCTGGTCGAATGTTTTCATTCCAATCTGTGTGTGAGCTCCCTACATGTATATGAGATCATTTGCCAGAACATTCACCTACCTCAGTGTGGCACCTCAGTGCTTGGATTTAGTCACATTCACGCTGATGAAGTATTGTTTTCAAAGAGCACCAACTCAACAACTCCACTTTGATCAATGATATCTTTTCCAGGACTGTTAATATCTGCATTGTAACTACAAATGCTGCTGAGGTAAATGTTGCAACATGTCAAACAGGGCAGAGTCCACATGGTTGAGTAGAGTCATTTTATCTTATTTAGTCTTGTCTTTTTAGAAGTCTTCATATATATATTATTGGTCTTAGTAGTTCTTAGTTTAAAAATTAAACAAAATATATATATATATATATATATATATATATATATTGTTTAGTGTTAAAATAGTCGAAGTTGTATTATTTCAAGATGGTCCATTTTTTCAAGCTAATTAGTGGCATTGTCATCTGTCAAAATTTAAAGTGTCAAAAATAATTATTGTAATTGGATGCACTCTCATTTGTATGCAACATCCATTTTCTGGGGGAGAGTATTTCTAAAATTGAACTCCAAAGTCAAATTTGCTAAGTAGCAAATTTATTGGAGGTTGGAGGAAATTCGGCATCCTCTCGTCAGTCACCAATGACAGGGTCACTTATCAGTTTTGCTGGCATTTCATTTTCTTTTTTCTTTTTTTAAGTGTGAATAAGTGGAAATTTCACATTGTGGGGAGCAATAATAGTCAATGTTCCATTTTCCATTTCATGCCAAAAAGACTAAAGCAAAGATCAGTTTCCAGGTGGCAGCGGCAACTGTCTCATATCATTTGTGATCAAAGAGGCACTGATCTACAAAGGTGACTGCATATGCAACAACAAGGACTTGGTTCTCAAACCTTTTATATTGTGGTTGGATGTGTATGTCCCCAATCACATTTCTTGATTATTAGTGAATGGATGTGTTTGTCTCCATTCACGAGAAGATGTAAGGGATTGGATGTGTTTGTCCCCAATCACTATTGTTGGTTGTTTTATTAAAATAATATCTTTCTATTTATTTAATGGTTATCTATAATGTAAATATCCTGTAGATATAGTTTCTATTTTTACGACTGTTTCTTATTTAGAAACATCGTCTCTTGTAAATCTATTTAAGAACTAATTTGTTCTTCATTCAATAAATTAAATTTGTTCTTCATTCAATTAGCTCTTAGCTTACGCTTTAATAGAGTTGTTTCAACTTTTCTTTTCTTTTTTCATTTCGTGTATTAGTTTAGTCATTCTTATCCATATTGCTGAGTCTATTGCAATCTTATAAGTTTTCCCTCCTTATTTCATTAAGTTGAATATCTTGGTAATCTTTTTATCGTCTTTTTCTATATATTAATAATCGTTTACAAATATCCTACTTATGCAAGTATCAACATGAAACCAATACAAGCTTTTGCGAGCACAAGAATGGGACTAATATCATCTCATTTTGAGAAACCATACTAAAAATCACCTATGGAACACTAAGAGTCGCAACTTAGGAATCCATTCATTTAGAAACCACATCTACGCTAGAAACCATCTATAGAAGACGAAGAGTCACAACTTAAATTCCATTCAATTAGAAACTACATCCACACTAGAAGCCATCTATGGAAGACGAAGAGTCACAACTTGAATTCCATATTAGATGTCCCTTTGGGATTTAAAATTGGGTCTCCACAATGAGAACTCAATGCTTCTACCAATTAAGCTCAACCCCTTAGACCGATATGCTCTATTTTCATAATAAAGATCACTTCTTTAAATATGGATTATTGAAAAAAATTGATGACATATGAACACATACATGTAGAAACCAATTGATAATAGATGAAGAACAATGCTTTTGCCACATGAAGGAATCTGTCATGTTCTTCAACCGAGTCTTGGCTTCCAAGACGACCAAGAGGATATAATCAGTCAATTGAATACTATAGCTTGGTGCACTAGGAGTCCTGAAGATTATAAAAGGGCAAGTTTGGTATTATAGCGAGAAGAGGATTTAGCTGCCAACTTGAGATTCTTGCTAAATAGGCAGAGGAGAAAACAAGCTGAAAACCAGATTAGAAACCAAGCCCCCAATTGTGAACAGCTAAGAGACCAAGCAAATAATCCCTAGTTTGGTCTATCAAAGTGGAGTCTAGGCCGTATACCCGATCAAGAAGAAGAGGAGTGATAGACTCCATTTTTCAAGAATTACAAAACTTAAGCTCTGCACCAAATCTTACCCCTAGAAGATCTAGGAGCAGGCCTCCCCGACCACCTAAGAGTCTTGTTTCACCAGTGTGTCAAGCTCTAACATTACATGGCACTGTTTCACCCATTGTTATCAATCTTGCACCTCCAGTTAACACAATGGCTGCACCTCAAGCTCAAGCTCAGCCATGGGGAGCAATAGTGGGGCCTTTGAACCTCCAAAACCATAATCCTTTACCTAAAGGAGCGAGAGATGTCTTACCTAAGTTCACCTAGGATGGCAAGGTCTCTGTAGATGAACATCTAAATGCTTTTAATGTAGCAAGTGGGATCCTGGCGATCCAACATGAAGATGTAGCCGTGAGGCTCTTTGTGCAGACTTTGACAAAGGCTGCAGCAGAATGGTTCTATCATCTTCCCACTGGTTCAATTCAAAATTGGTACCAGATGAAAACAGCATTCGAAAATAGGTTCAAGAGTGCAGATGACGAGCATACATTGTTGGTTCAGTTAACCCAATTGAAAAAGGAGATACACGAACCAATGAGGGAGTTCGTGGCAAAGTTCAATGGCTAAAAGACCAACGGCTGAGAATCAAAAAGGTTTCTTCCTAAATTCCATGCCTCCGGATATTGGTTTCCATCTTAGGAGGGCCCGAGTGGCCAACTTGGCAGCAGCTCAGGCAATGGCAATTGAGTTGGAAGATGACCTCATTACTGCAGCGAAATGGCAAAAAGAGGTCCAAACACCAAATCTACAACCTTCCTCTTCAGATTCGGTGATTCAGAGATTGGTGAACAACATGATTACCCTGAGGAGGCAGATGCCCAAGGTGAATACCTCTTATCAGCAACCATATCAAGATATTGGTAGAAAGCAATTCAATCAACAAAACCCTGAAATAACACTGCAACTTCCATCTTCACAACAGAGACTAGCCATTGAAGAAACCCCTGGGAAAGGAACTATGTGTGCCTTCCACCTCACTACTGATCATGATGGAGAAACTTGCCTGGATATGCTAAGATACCTTCAGATAGAAGCTACCAAAGACATGTTGGGAGAAATGAAGGAAGAAGAGAGGAATTCAGAGCGGCCTAGCAACTCTAGTATTTCATTTCCTCGAATACGAGTGCGACTCAGAAAGAGGTGGTGAAATTTTGGTCACTCTAGAAGACCCCTCATGTACTGTACTCACTAGGAACCAAAAGGGTCCCAAATTCTCGGCCAGTGCAGCCTCTCCTAGTACTCCAGTCAAAGGTAAAGAACCTCTTTTTAAAACTCCAATTGTCAATTCCAAAGGCCCTGAGGTTAAAATTTTACAGAAGAACAGTTCTTCATCTCCCTTTGATATTGTAGAGTTCTATAAATCTTCCACAATTCAAATTTCTCTTGCTAAGTACCTAAGACTCAACCCTAAGGAGTTAGACAAACTAATTAAATATGTAAAGGGCAAGAAAACTCAAACACAATCTAATAGTCAGCAATTTGTCAATAATGAACCTCTAAGTACTGAATTACCATTCTTTCCTCCTGAACCATCCCAAGATGAACCCGAGTTGATTGTCAATGCCCTTGGTGAATCTTCTGAACCGTATGACAAAAGGCTCGATCCATTCTATATCTCTTCTTTTGAACAGTCACAAATTGAGTAATTGCATAATTGATTCAGGAGCCTCGGACAATATCATGCCTTCTTCTGTGGCAAAAGCATTGGGTTTAACACTAACTAGAACCTTTGGTCGATGTTATTCCATGGATGGTAAACAAGTTCCCTTGCTAGGGCAGGTCAAGGATGCATAAGCTGTGTTAGCAGCTTATCCGAATAAGAGGTTGAAGTTGACAATCCTAGTAGCAGACATCCTGACCAGTTACGGTATGCTATTGAGCAGAATATT
This sequence comes from Chamaecyparis obtusa, assembly GCA_027943335.1. Lineage (NCBI taxonomy): Eukaryota > Viridiplantae > Streptophyta > Pinopsida > Cupressales > Cupressaceae > Chamaecyparis > Chamaecyparis obtusa. The sequence goes on from BSBK01005759.1 coordinate 184,258, forward strand.
CTGTAAAGATTTTGGCAGGGAAATAAAAATGGACTGGTCGGAGGCTATGATTCAGGTTGGGAAGAAAAAGGTCAAACTTGAACCAAAGACTAAGAACAAGTTCACAGTGTTTCCTTCAAATAACCTGAAGTCTCATATATTATATGAAGAATGTGAATTCGGGAATTATTTGTTCTTCTTAGAGAAACCGAAAGAAGAACCGATTGTAGCATGGGTTGGAGATGCTGACCCCTGGGTCATGGAATTTGATGGCAGTTGCTCGACATCGGGGTCGAGATCAATAGTAGTTCTGATATCACCGCAAGGTGATAAATTTCCTTTTTCTTTCAAACTTGATTTCAAAAACACCAATAATACTGCAGAGTATGAAGCTCTGTTACTTGGGTTGCAAGAAGCGAAGGCAAAAGGTGTTAAAATACTCAAGGTGAAGGGAGATGCAGAGTTAATCGTGAAACGGGTAAGATATATCTTCACTGTAAAGAATGAAAGCTTAAAACATTATCGGAATAGAGTATGGGATGAGTTAGAATATTTTGATGCATTTTATATTGAAGCTATCCCTAGAGACCAGAATTCCAGAGCTGACTCATTAGCAGTTTCAACTTCACTTTTGTTGCCTCATCCTGACTTTAAGGAAGAGACTTACTAGATAGAGGTGATCTACAAGCCCAGTGTGTCTGATAATGTTGAGCACTGGCAAGTTTTTGAGGGTGATCCTCAGATCAAAAAATTTATGGAGAATACTCAGTCATTTGCAAATTCTTACTTTGAGGGGTTCAAAGCCACTTGCAAGGAATTTTGCCCTAATCCCTGGATTGAGATTGATGAAAATATAATTCAATTAAAGGGAAATAAAATCCGAAAAGGTCTAGTCACTTTAGAGAAACTTTTCACTCGAAGGAATGAAAGTATTATGAGGAAGGATGCTCAAAACTCAAACAACCAAAATGAATGTGAAAAGTTTAATATTGGCAGCGAATCCGATCCTAAAAGGATATCAGTAGGCAAGAATTGTACCCCAGAAGAAAAGAGTAGGCTATGTGAACTTTTGAAAGAGTTCAAGGATGTCTTTGCCTGGAATTATGATGACTTGAAAAAATTTCAGAAATAAATGGTTCCAACACCGCATTCCTCTTAAGCAAAATGTGATCCCCTTTAGACAGAAGTTGAGGAACTATAACCCAAAGGTTTCTGAAGCCACCTACAAAGAAGTGGAGAAAATGCTTTAAAAAAGAATCATCTACCCAATCCATCATTCTACATGGATAGCCAATATAGTGCCTGTGTGCAAGAAAAATGGCGAGATCAGGATGTGTAGATTTTAGAAACCTACACCAGGCCAATTTAAAAGATAACTATGCTTTACCAATGATGGATCATGTGTTGCAGACAGTAGTTGGGTTTGATATGATGTCAATGTTAGACGGATTTTCTAGGTATAACCAAAAAAGTGTAGCCAAGGAGGATCAGCACAAAACAGCATTCATCATACCATGGGGGACTTTTGCATACAATAGGATGCCTTTTGGCCTAATTAACACTAGAGCTACATTTCAGAGAGCGATGAACTCCTCGTTCAGAGATTTGAAAGACAAGATAATCATTATCTATTTGGATGACTTAACTATATTTTCTAAGAGGAAGAATCACCTTAAAGATTTGAAAGCAGTGCTACAACAGTGTAGAGATCATGGGATCTCTTTGAACCCAAAGAAGTCGACCTTTTGTGTCACAGAAGGTAAACTGCTTGGGCATGTGGTTTCTAAAGATGGTATTAAGATAGACTCGGAACGGGTAAAGGCAATTCAACAATTAAGTCTCCCTTCAAGTCAGAGCAGGGTTAAATCGTTTTTTGGGAAGATTAATTTCTTGAGGAGGTTTGTTCCTGATTTTGCCAAAACCACAAAACACATAATTGGGATGAGTGAGAAGCAGGCGTTTAGATGGAGTGAGGAAGCAAAGAAGGCTTTTGAAGGCATTAAAGGTGCAATCGCAAGAACCCCTACCCTCATCAACCTTGACTTCAAAAAGGATTTTATCATTTACAGCCATTCTTCAGAGCACACTTTATCGAGTATCCTTTTACAGAAAGATGAATCAAATGTTGAGGCTCCTATTGCATTTATGAGTGTTCCTTTGAAGAAGCATGAGCTCAAGTATTCCCTCACTGAGAAACAAGCTTTTGCGGTCGTAAAGGTTGTCAAACAATTCAGGTATTACATCCTACACTCTCACTTGATAATCTATGTACCTGACCCGGCTGTCAAAAGCGTGTTGACCCAACAAGAGGTCATTACGAATAAAAGGGCAACTTGGGTGTCAAGGATTCAAGAATATGATTTGGTTATCCGACCAACCAAGTTGGTCTGAGGTCAAGGCCTGTGTAAACTAATTGCCGAAAATAAAGTGGAACAAGGAGAAGAACTTCCAACCGTCCTACTAGTAAGCCTTCAAGACCCATGGTTTTCAGATGTAGCCTACTATTTGACTTATAGGGATTGTCCAAATCATCTAACGCCAAAAGGGAAGAGTAACTTAAGATTAAAGGCGGCCAAGTATGTGATTTGGCAAGATGTTATGTACAAGAAAGGTCTGGGTGGGACGTTCTTGAGATGCATGGATACGGAGCAACAGCAAAATCTTTTGAAAGCCTTCCATGATGAAAGCTTGTGGCGGGCATTTCTCTTCCACGATGACCGTTTTCAAGATTCTTAGAAATTGCTATTATTGGCCTAGGATGTTTAAAGATGCATATAAATGGGTGGCCAATTGTGAGAAGTGTAAAATGTTTACCGAAAAACCTCAACTTGCAGCCTTACCCCTGAGACCTATAATAATTGAAGAGCCATTCAAGCAATGAGGCATAGATTTCATCGGGCCACTTACCCCCCTTTCAAGTGCACAACACACCTACATCTTGACTGCAACAAATTATTTAACTAAGTGGGTGGAAGTTGTACTTGTGAAGAAGACCACCTCTGAAGTTGTTTGCGACTTCCCCAAAAACAATATTCTGGTGCGGTTTGGTGTGCCGCAGAAGATTGTGACTGATAATGCCACCTATTTTTCTTCCCAGGAATTAATGATGTTTTGCTATGACTATAGCATTTCCTTGTCTCACTCTTCAGATTATTACCCTTAGGGTAATGGACAAGCAGAATCGAGGAATAAGAACCTGATGAACCACTTTTTGAGGAGTTCAACAAGTTCATTGGATACAAAAGGCACATGGATTTATTAAAGGGACAGATGTGACAGTTTAAAAAAGGAAATAGCCATAATTAAAAGGGGAATATTCACAGAATCTTTAGTAATTATGAGTTGATGAACTTTTTAAGTCAAGAGTAATCATTGTATGGTAAGATTACGTAATGACATGAAAGTTAATAAATGTTCACGCCGCAAGAAACATCCTATCATGTTAAATTGGCACAGATTAACGGATTGTGAAATTAAATCCCAAGAATTTGTTCTTCGGCGAACATTTTAAAGCTCATATCATAGTTAAAGAAGTATCAGTTGATCATCGGAGGCAAAAAGGACTGGAGGTAAAAGTTGGGTTTTTCATACACAGAAATTGCAAGAATTTCAATTCATAAGGTGATTTTCAATACTTCTCTTCTATTACTATTTTTGTAGTACTTGTGATGTTCTTGAGGAGAAATTGTTAACTAATTAAGTAAACTTGTAGCCATGAGGTCTGCATTTCAGATTTTTGATAACGTTGCTAGCTTAGTTTGTGATTCCCCAAAGTTGGGTGATACGTCCCTTATGTATTATGACTTGGAAGAATTTAGAGAAAAAATGAAAAGCACAGCAGAAACACCATTTATTAAGGAAATTGCCGAAAGTGGCCTAGTTGAAGCCATCGCTTTTCCTCTGGTTATTTTGTGTCCCGAGCTAGTCAGTGAATGCATCAACAGATATGACAATAGACATCAGTGTATCCGAAAGGATAATGGAGAAATTTTATTGTCAATTGATAGGGAAACTATTGTCTTTGTGTTTAAGAGACCAAAAAAGGGCACTTCTCTGATTTCACTCCTTCCCTTTCAGTTAGTCGTTTTAGTGAGAAGAAGAATCAATAGTGTTATAGCTCGAAAATGGCTACTCAAATTTCAGGAGGGTGGTTCCAAATTGCCAAAGCCTCTCACCAGAGAACATATGAAACCCTATGTGAGATTTAGTGGTGTTGCATAGAGTCAGGGGTATTGCTCAAGCTTACTATTTCAAGGACTGGATGTATTTCTTTATCCAAATTATCTTGCAAGGAACTCAGTATTTAGATTGGGAGAAGTCATAGCCGAAGCTATGCAGGATCAGTTAAACTTAGCCCGCCTTGGTCTTAAAGATTTTTATATGTCTTCATATCTTTTGTACTGCTTGGCTTGCACCAGAGATTGGATCGGTATCCCACACGAACCCTGGTTCCAAGGGATTAGGATCTATGAGTATTATCCCCTTCTACAGAAAGAGAGGTCCATCGAAGATTATAGAAGGGTAAATGAAGTCTTCACTGGTAGACTGCTTCATGAATTGACTGAGTGTTAAATTAAAGGATGTTTGAGGAGGCGATGCAACTAGTGAGCATTTAAGGTAGTTATTATATTCAGTACCCACATTTGACATACATTTGAGTGGGAGGCTACGAAGGTGAACCGATGAAATTACCAAGGTATGCCTTAGACTAGTTTGTATTAGCTGAATTGTGCAGGCAGTTGGCACATGTTAGTAAGAAGTATGTACCAAAAGAAGATCGGGAAAATCCTTTTCCTATTGAATTAGGCCTATGTTCGTGTAAGTCCATTTCTAATGCTCTGAATATAGGCTTTGATTTAAAGAGATTTGATTTCACGTACTACAAAGTCAGGAATAGCTTTGACAATAAAGGTTTTGCAAGGCAACACCTGAAGTTGGGTGGTCAATTTTTGCCCATGCCTCATCTTGAGGACTACTAGGAGGATTGCCTGGATGAAATGGAGGTGAGAAGAAGGCATTGGAGCAGGTTCTCTCTTCAACAAATTGCCACTTTGGGTTTAAAAATGGACATAAGTGGCGTACAAGGAGATGAGGAAAGTATAACTGATCCTCAGTTTGAGGCTTTGAGTAGATAAAGGACCAACCTATCCCTGACGTGGAACTGGATTGAAACCGAGAAGGATGATATTGAAATGAGGATATTCAGTGTAATCAGAAGAACTAAAAATTCGCTCAGAGAAAAGAGGGTGAAAAGAATCCCAGATTCTAAAGCAACAGTGTCTAAAAAGACTAAGTGGTCAACTACGAGTAAACAGTCTGCAAGTGCTACTATTACATGCTCAACTGCACGAGTAACCATATCTAAGACAAAGGCAAACAAAAATAAGGAGCCATGCAATGAGTGGGTGATAGATTTGGACTCTGGTGAAGGAGAGAAAGGAAAAAGTGAATAGTTCACCACTTCCCAATCAATGGATTCAAATCAACTGACAAATAGCCTCCTAGACCTAGATGATTCGATGGTAATGGTGAACCCTATGCCTGACTAGTCTATTCCTACTAAAGGTTCAACTGATGGCACTCCAAAATGGTTGAAAGCTTCCATTGATAAAAAGCGCAATATAGTCTCGGTCTCCCTCCCTCTTGAAGATATGGTAAGCAAATATGTTGTCAAGACTCCCAAGTCTAAAAAGTTGAAGACTACCTCTAGGTTGACATTGATCCGGTGATAGGTAACTAGGTGACCGAAGTAGCCAAGCCAACGACAGATGGAGAGGTTGTTAACCCCACAGCCAAAGACTAAAATGTGGAGAAAATGGACCTGGGTACTGCAGATAGAGAAGCAGATAACCATCACTTTCAGGTTTTTGCTAAGCGCATGTTATCTAGGTCATGGAAAGATGGCAAAGAAAAAAAGGAACTAAAGCAAACAATCAAAGTCATGGCCAAATATATAGACGCCATAAATAGTCCTAGTCCACAATCTATTTCTCAAGCTCCCCAATCATTTGATCCTAACTCTCCTCCAAGCCAAAAGCTACTAAGCCAAATTCGGCGAGGAAGGGTTTTATCAAAAGTTTTTGATGAGTGTATGGAGGGAGTGATTCAAGATGGCAGCAAATTCATCCTCGATTCTAAGAAGATATATGATGATATTGCTGCATTGACTGGTGAATTACAGATGCAAGTTCTTGCGTGGGAAGCCGAAGAAACTAAATGGATAGCAATGTCCCTTCAGATGTACGAAGTTCAGAGGTATGGGGTTATGAAATTCTTGTCTGAAAAATCCTTCAAAAATATTGATGAAGGTTTGTTGTTTGCCCTCAAGAAGAACCATGGACTAGAGGAACTTTGTGTACAAGGCTGGTTGGGGGGAGTTCGCGAAATTAGAAAAAGAGCTACGAGGCCTCGCCCAGTGTCTGTTAAATGACTTAAAATGTATCAATGCTACATATGTTTGGCATGACGGTGTCGTCGACCATGATATGAACACAGTCATTAAGGTATCTAGGGATGGAGTGGAGCAGGTGAAAAAGGAGACGAACCCGGCAATCACTGATTTCTCGAAGATAGCAAAGATTGAGTCCCTTCTTTACTTGTGTGTTGATCAACTGCCTAAACATGCTGAAAAAGTAGCAGAGATAAAATGGGAGAAGGAAACATAGAAGCAACGGATCGTACACATTAAGATTCCCAATGTTCAAGGAATACAGGAGTTCATGAATGCATACAAAGAATGGAAAGTGTTGCGTGGCAATCCCACGGACCATAGCCAGCCAGTGAACCTCGGATCGCCCACTGCTGCCTTTTTTTTAGTTTCTTTAAAAACTGGAGACACTCTGATTGGTTTTATTTTCAGTTTTAAAACTTACTCAGAAACTCTACCCTGAGGTTGGTTTAAAACCTCAAGTGTTTTAAGTTAGTTAAGGTTAAGCACTATATATGGTTAAGCAGTTGGATGTAAATGGTTCCAAAAATTTTCTTTTTTAAACAAAAATCAATAGACAAGTCAATATATGGGTTTTGGAAACATATTTTTGAATGCATCTTTCTGTCTGTGAATGGGAAGAAAGTTAATCTGTTGAATGAATTTGGATCTGTGCATCTGATTCTGTCAGAATGGTTTTTTCTTTGTGAACCATTGTTCTTACTTCAGTAGATTATCTTACATTCAAGTATATGTGGATGAATGTTCATTATATGTTGGTTTGTTGAAAATATAGTCAGATTATTTTGAAGTGGCAGTATACAGAAAACAGTGATTTTCTGGAAATGGTTGTTTAATTGATTCAGAAGTGTGTATTCATTTGCATATGGATGAAGTGAATGCTTAATGCCTTACATGCTTTCTGGTCAAAAGCATATATATGTGTGTTAGTTTAGGAATAATTCCTTGAATATTCAACAAGGGAGCTGTACCTTTTCCAAAATTTAGAAGGAAACAGATGATTGTTACCCAACTGTTGCCATTAGATTTGTTTTCGAAAGAAGGGGTTAGAGTCAATGATTGTAATATTTATTAGAAGACAAAATCTGTTTGCCAACACATATTAAGGTTTGTTTACAGACAAAGGAGTCCGGTCAAGAAATTGGCACTAGACAGTATTGTTTCATGTGACAGCACTCTTTTGTCCAGTAAGTGGTCTTTCCATACCCCTTCATGTTAATATGACAGCACTAAACTGAGACAAGCAGATGGGTGGAAAATTGTCTAATTGGGGGTTGGCCTAAGGCAGGAGTCCTTTGATTACCAAAAATAAATTTAACTCTAATTGTTGAACAAATGAGGATAAGGGCTTGATATAAGCTACTATACTCAGCTGTAGAAGATGCTAATACTCCCAGGAGATGACTATTAGAGTTTATAGATAAAGCTCATGAGAAAATGCAATTTATCCTGGGTCAATACCATGATCTCCCTTCAATGTAGTACTCTCTAGATTTCATTTGGGTGAATTCAGCCCAAAAGGAGTTTTGAATCATAAATGTCTTTGGTTTGAACATAATGCAAGAATCTTTTGAGGGGCAAGACTATCATAAGCTTCAAAACCATATCAAAGCTGTTATAGAGGGACTAATTAAAGTTCAATAGAAGCACTTCTCACAGAACTGAGAAAACAGTCAAACAATTCCAAAGAAATCAAATTTGATGGTCCCAGCCTCTGGAGGCACTGTAATTCTGCATCAAACTAGTAATGTTGCTATCACATCTTCCCCAACAGATCTACAAGTGTCATTGCAATTGTAGAACCCTTATCATACATAGGATGGTTTCTCTTGTTTTTCTTTAAAGTTGAATACTCAATGTTCTCATGTGCACCAGCACCTCTGCAAATCGTTTTATGAAGACATGGAATTAAGATCTAAAATTTAAACCCCAGTGGCATAGGGAAACAAATAAAGTAGTAGAATGGCTAACCAATTAGGAAGTAAATTCTCTATCCATTCAAGGATATAAAAATTCATAAAACTCTAATTTTAAATGAAATTTCTATGTTCATCTTACACCTTTATCTGTTATCCTAAAAATGGCTTACATTCTAGGCATGATCAATCTTGGGAACTCCAAGAATGGCAAGGGCCATGTAGCCCCCAAGCGTAATGTTCATTTGATTTTAAGATATAACAGTTCGAGCCTTACAAAAAATATCTGCTAGGCTATATGTTATCAATCTTCAGTCTATTAACACCACCTTATAGACACCTGAAATTAACACATCACCATTTCAGGCCATTACCCAACTTGTTCCTCTATAATTGATTGAACGAATCTCTATTTATTCAGTTAATCATCCAGTTTTCATCCCATTATTAATTAGTTAATATTTAATTGATAAAATCACTAGTCACCTGATATCACCTCTTTCTAGCCTCTATAATATTATATCATTAATCATCCTTCTTCTATAGTCCACCTAAGTAAATAAATCCAAATATTTATTTACCTATCTCCCATCCTCATCCCAAAAAATAAATAGATATACCTATTTATTTAATTGCCTATTTTATCCACTTTTCATTAAGTGGACTAAAAATCATTTAGTCCACTAATCCCCCACTTGCACATTCCAAACTCTCATTAATCCCCACATATCATGCACGTCCACCAAAAGAGTACATAGGCATGGGCCTTGAATCTTGATACACAGATATGGGTTCTCTGTATATATGAAATGGGTCACATCACATGGGTCAAAGACTTTCCCATACCCAAAAGGTACTCCAAAGTACCCTTTCAATCCTCACCATCCACTTTTTCCAAACAATCCTCAACTATTGATTTCCCTTTAATTTTGGACCCCTTCATCCTCACCAATCACTCGGAAACACCAGTCCTCTCCTCATCAACCCAATCTTCTCAAGCAATTTGAACCCTCGATCCCTCAAGTTGATCCTAACCATCCATTTCTTCATCCAAAAATCTAAAAATTGACCTCAATCCAAGGCATTTTCATGATAAATCCTTATGCAATGTTAAGCTTCTGGAAAGGGGTAATCGCATATCATCTTCAAGCACAATCACCATAGCTTGGTGAAACAAGGGCTGGTGCTGATGATATTATTTGTTATTTTCATCAATGTTTTACTAACTCTAAAGCTTAATTGCAGTCTTGCATATATTGTGAGTAGGATACATTTACTTAGTATCCTCTTGTGACTGCATGCTTACATTTTATATGCACACACCTCAAGCATAGATGCTTCATATCAAAATAGCCTTTACCTACTAGGAACTGTAAAAAGTCTTTAGTGTTCAATAAATCTGATACACTCAGAAATATGTTGTCTGTCCCTTTCACTGTTTCATTCAAGCTGAAATTTAAATCTACACACATACCACAAGGTAATACAGAGATGCATAGGTCATTAAAAAGGTCTCCCTAGATTTGGAATAGTGCTCTGGAAAAAGGTTTATTGTCATCAGAGTTCTACGGGCACAACTGGGATGTTGATGTCATATTTGATTTATATGATATATATTTCAAAGTTTCTGTGTGCTTAAAATTTAAAGTAGCAAGCCACAGCAAAATTACCGTTTTAATAACTTCAAACCATTTGTCAAAGTTCTCGACATCATAGACACATATTATGTTTGTCTTTAAGATGGTCCTTGAACATCGTTTGGTTACCCAGATGCATAGCATCATCTTATTAGACATATTTTGTCAGTGTTCAATTTGTGGTATTCATTAATCTCCTAATTTAAAGATTAATTGTTAACAAATCAATCAAACTCATCTTGAATCTTTGGCTGGTTTATTAACATGTCTAGGTACTGCTCAAAAGAAAGATAAATACAGATATGATAGGCAGGAAAAACGGTTAAAAATAATAAGAGATGGGAACCAAAGTACCTTCTCGGTATAGGGAAGGAAACAGTCCATCAGGAGATATTACAACAGGTCCATCAGGTAATGCTTTCCCATCCTGCATCAAACATACACATCAAACATTGATACCCTGGTTCACAGGTACATTCAAGTCTTGAAAAACACTTAAACAGATTGAGAGATGTTTTTAACCTCATAAGATCACATACAGGGAAACAATTCACTTGCAACATTCATCAAATGAATATTGTTTAATATTATGCAATAACATCAGTACTAAACATAAATTGATACCTGTTTAAGATTAAGGAGAAATTGTCTTGTCAGATAGGCCTGAGCAATGGCACGGGCACTGAGAAATAGTAATTGATAACCATTTTCCTGCAGAAATAGTCAATGTGAGTTCCTTCCAACATGAATTTTTTTTCATAAGCCATTAAGGCAACAGAAAGATATGAAACCATAAAACATTAATAAACCTAAATGAACTGTTAGTTATCACAATTGAACTACATTTTGATAATATATTGAGCTTTTACAGAATATTGGAAGACTTATCATAAGACTAGTCATCACAATTGAACTAAATTTTGATAATATATTGAGCTTTTAATGAATATTGGAAGACTTATCAGTAGCACTCTTAAAGTCTTAACACTTTCTCACACTTTTTTATTTGACATTGACATATTCAAAGGAAATATATTGCTGAAGAGCAAAAACTTAAATATAAAATTTCCCTAAGCCACTTCTGACCTCCTCTTCTCTAGTGCTAAAATCACTCAGATGGTGAAAGACCCATTTCCTTTGCAATTCTTGCCGCACCTTTTGTACCTTACCCTGCATATTTGATATTGATGCTTTGGTACATGATTTTGACAGATGGTTAGTGCTTTCATATATGTTTTATATGGATGTTTATTTGGCTCATGAATATATGATACTCAGACAGCACCATTGATTCTCATTCAACTGATTAATAACCCTGATTTCCATGTTTTCTCTAGAAAGAATATTAGTTTGATTTTAATAGTATAATTTAGATGGTTGATAAATGTCATGAAAACATATGGTTAAATGATCAATTAGAAGTGGATCTGGTTTCAATATAATATTAAATTACTGTTCAAACATACACAGTGATTTAAGAAACATTCAAAATTGCTATGAATTATTATTGTGATATGCACAAGTGTTCATGATGAGACTGAATCATGCTGAGCCATGATTTTGAAGCTAATTATGATGATGAATCACGATTCTTGTATATGTGATTTATCTAGATTGTTGCGGCTAAATAGTGCAAATTCAATCACATTGTGTTGGTTATGTATGTTCTTGGTGTATTGGATGTGCACAATAAGTGTGTAGATACATTTACATATTGCTCAATGGAAGAATGAGAGATAAATCAAGAACACCAATTACACTTCCTGCTTCACCTCACAATGTAATGGGAACTTGATTGTGTTACCTATTTATACCAAATGTCTTACTCTATGAGTATGGTACTCTTTTGGAGTTGTTTGAGGGTTGGTCAAGCTTAATATTCATCCAAACCCCTTGAGAATAGCATGTCATTGAGAAGCATGGAAGGTGTCAATGTGCATTTTCCAAGTCGACCCTCTTATCAGCCAAAGATTTTTGTAAGTGGTGTGTGTGCCCACTTCACCATACCTTACTTGTGTAGGAGCAAATGGAGGCATGGGTTAGCATTTATGATTTGCAAGAGATGGTTGCACGCACAAAATGGGAGCCCATGAGTTCAAAAAATATATGACATGGCATCCTCATTTAAGTCACAATATTTAGCATTTGCAAGACTAATTGCTTATTTTCACATTTCACATGTAGAGATTTTGGGACTAAATGGAAATTCTAGAACTCTCACCATTTTCATGTATTTCTAGATTTCGAGAGATAAGAGATAAGCCTAGGAGAACTCTTGTTGTTTTTGTGTGTGTGTATGTTTTGGAGGCTTCTTGGCGTGGAAAATTTCTTTGTGTGAGTATGCAGAAGGTGAATTGAGCAAGGAAGAAGTGTCTTCCACCTTTTTCAAGCTACCCTTCTTCACCATTTCATTTTATGTCTATTACTTGCTTCTTAATATAAGAAAGAGAAAAGAATGTTTTATTATCATGTGTATGAATCATAAATGAATTTAAGCGATGTCTTGAGTAACTTGTGGATATTTTATGTCTGTAATTTTCCCACTCTTAACTTAAACTAAGACTAAACCCTGAAATCATTTGGCAATTCTATTTGGGGACTACAAATGTGCTTCATTAAATTCAGTTTCAACATTCAGAAATATCAATAATTTATTAAGAGTTTGAAAGAGGATGTAGTTAAGACTAATTGTTAACTGACAAAAGTGTTAGTGTAGGTTTTTATTTTCCTAGTGGGTTATTTATTTTTTCCCTTAGTCCTAGGTTTTTCCTACACTTTAATTAGGCTTGCTTTAGTTTCATATATTGAGTTTGGCTAGGATATGATGTTGAGGTGTCCCCTTCCATAAAAGATGGTGCCCCCTTATAGGGTGGGCATTCCAATTTTTATACTACTTTCTGGTCACACCTAATTGGATGGATTTGTCACTTCCATCCTATCCTTAGTTCTATACAAACTCATTACCTAGCTTGTCTTTTCAATCTTTTGCATACATTGTGATGCTTTTGCATAGGTTGACATCATGTACTTTGATTCATGTAAACATTCTTCTGCAACATCTCTTGAGCTCCTAATTCAATCTTTTCATCTTGAGATTTGCAAATCTAGTGGAATCATGGGTTTGTAACTGCTTTATTACATTTAAAAGTTGATAGCTTATCTCTCTCATAGAAAGGTCTTGGTTATGCATCTATTTCAGATTTCTAACACAGTTATCACAGCTTTTCTCCAGAGAGTTCTGCGTACTTGAATTCCTAATTGAGAGATTGGAGTTTTTTGGTATGATCATGTAATTTCTTGAATGCTCTTTCTCTTGTGCTGCCATGCAAACTTGAGAATCAAAAAGGATTTGTAGAGATCTTTAAATCCCGCATTTGCACGTGTTTTTGGTGAAATTTGGTGATTGCAGTTGTTTTGGTTATTGTGGCAACATTTTAGCTATCTCGCTGCATTTGGAAGGCTTCTGAAAGTCAGATCTAGTTTTTGTTTCACTCAATTTGGCCACAATATCACACATAGCAAAAAAAGGGTTTGAAGCTCAGATCTGGTGAACATATCTTTATTGGAGCAATTCTAGCCCAAATGGATACTTCCATTTGAAGTTTCAATGAATGTATAGACTCCCCCACTTTCTGTGGTTAATGTGACTGTGGGGAGAGTCCATTCAATGTATTATATGTTCCATTATGTGGCTGTATGCAGGGTTATGCAAGAGGATGAAGATGGAGGTCCCTGATTGAGACAAAGTGCTGATTGGGGTTACATGGTGGTTGGAACAGTAAAGGTCTGGAGATTCCACCCACATGAGGGCCACATTTTATGGAATAGAATGTCATGTTAGGACCATGTAATGGTGTTTGATCCATTGATAGGATCTAGAAGTGATTGGAGTGGTCATTTTGGTAAAGTCATAGTTTTATGCACCTAGGAAGGAGGGTTTGATGGTTGGGTGAGTAGAACTTGGTGGTATCTCCTTTGAATGTGAAAATCCATTGATTTGGATGGTTTTACAACTCTTTTTTTGGGTTAGAAGGTTTGGGGATGTGATCTCTTAGTACGTGCTTTGTAAATGGAGGGTTAATAGGAGGGCTAATTACAGAGCACCAGCAATTGTTTGGATATTTGGTCCAAAGGAGTAGCATGAACCCTTGAAGTATGTTATGTAACTTCGAAAAGGGTATCCAGATATGTTTTTATATTTCTGATTGTTTTGGGAAAAGTTGGAGAAATCCTTGAAAAACCAGACTGGCAGGGCTACTAGGGAAATAGGCCTAGTGAGCAACCGGTAAGGGATAGTTTGTTGATCAGATTGCTTGGATGAATCCATTGGATGGATTGAGGGACATTGGGATTATTTCAAAGATGTAGAACCTATGGTGGCATAAGGAGTTGGTGTGCACTCTGATAGGTTATGGAGTTGGCTTGGATCAAGGAGAGTGATCCTATGAAGATGCTTGGTTGGTGTTGTGAGAGCACTATGGAAGTCCCTCTCGTTATGACTGATTGCAAGTCCACCTAGGGCCTCTGCATCATAAACCCAAACGCAGCCTTGTATAGAGAATACGGCTGCCCAAACATGAATGCACACAGCCCTTCAAACACACACGCTGCCCTTTAATTTCACTTCACAGCCATAAAGAAATCGCTGCTTCCTCCAACGGTGACATCCCAACCAAATTAGATCACCGAACACCCTCCAAAAACACAGTGTGTAACAGAATTGAAAGGGAAATGAGACGCCAAGAAACCCTGGTCAAACTTGCAGCAAATAATGACAAATTTGGTATACAACAGCACCAAATTGTAATCAGAATTAATTCTCTGATGTTCAGAGCACAATTCACCACAATCTTTCAATGATTCAAAGTGCAGACAAAGAGGAATCAGTCCTCACAAAACCCTTGTTGAAACGCTTCAAATTCTTCAAGAAAATAAAAACAATAGTCAAGAATGTGATTCGAATTCTCATAAGGTTGTATATATAATATTTAATTCAATAGCTTCTCAATGACACTTTTCACTTAAAAGCCACTTGCTTTATGGTTGCACATTTGAATATTTCCCTCCACTTTAATGATGAAAATGACCCTTTTATTAAAATAATGTTATTCTGACACATAGGGTCCCTGTTTTATGTGCTCAAGATTTAAAACTTCTCAACCCGGTTCCAACGAGCTATAACACCAAGGTGCCCAATATACAATCCCAATAAAAATAGCAACCTTGGCCAATTTAATTAAATAATATTCAAAATTCACTCGTCTTGTGAAAATGACTGAAGAAGCATCAGAATCGAAATCTGATAGCACAGGCTTGATGCTAATGATGAAAGACGATGAATGAACCTGACAGAGTGACTTTCTAAAAATAGATTCTCCCTCCAAGAAACTTGGCGCCCAAACCAGAAGCCGAAAACAAAAACTGAGAGCATCATTTAATTCCTCTAATTCATCTGAGCTCATCGGAACCAACTATTGACTTCCCTCAAAACAGGCCAAAACCCACATCAGGGCCCTCTAATCACCAACATTAGCCTACAAGGACCCAGATTAACTCAACTTGATAGAGGTATTAACTCAGTTAATACCATAGAGGTGCCACCATGTGATAGCTCCCATGTTGAAGTCATTTTGGTCCTTTATTGCAACTGAACTAAGTTTATCTCCCGAAGCAAATAAGCCAAATTCTAGCCTAACTTTTTTATGCATTTCATCATCTTGGAAGAGTCTTGCAAAAGCTTTGTAGCACCCATTAGCAACTTCTTCATCTGCATATGGTGCTACTCTATTTGGCATAGCAAGTACTTCCTCGCTATAGTACCTCAAAGATAGGGCATATGCAAGGAGGTGCAATGGGGTAGTCATCTTTTCCCAACAATAATGAATGATTGTTTCCAGCTTATTGCATAAGGCTTTAGATTGTGTGGGGTCATTCTCATGTGTTTGTATGGAAAGTTTTGCCTTCTATACCATTATGTCCATGTCATCATAGACATCCCCCAAACAAGGTTTATCTATTCAGCAAAGCGGAGCATAGTCATGATAGGCTCCATGAAATCCAATACAAATTGCACATGAGCCCACCAACTGTCATCCATCAATGCCTTGACCTTTTGGGCCCTCTCTGAATTCAAAGCCTTCCATATACCCCACTGGCTAGAAATAACCATTTGGCTTAATGCCCCTTGCACCTTGACAAGTTGTCTCATAACGATAGTATGAGATGCAAATTGGGTCTCAGCAAGCTAGGCAAGTTAATAACAATATGTCAATAAATATTAAGCAAAGTTATATACAATTTGATAATTGAACATGAAATAAAATTTATTCAAGTTCAATAAATTAATTAAATTTAGTAATTACAATTTACCTTCAACAACTCCAATTTGGAGAATGATCTGAATATCGATTGTGACATGTGATGGTTCGTCACAAACATCTATATCTCCTCCCCCTCTTGGTATATTTGCTTCACCCAATCTATTTGAGTGCCAATTTGTTGCATGATCAAGTTTAGGGAGTGTACAGTGCATGGTGTCCGAAAAATAAGGTCATACCGGCCCTCAACCAAAGCACCTGCACCCCTACAATTTTTGGAATTGTCTGTAATCACCTGTGCCACATTCTCACTACCCACCATCTCTATAGCCTCAATGAGAATTCTGGAAATGAACTATGAATCTTTCACTTACCCTTCACAATCAACTACCTTCAAAAACATTGCCCCTTTGGGGGACACTGCAATCACATTAATCAATGGCCGGTTTCATTTATCTTTCCATCCATCAAAAACAATAGAAACACCCGAAGTTTTCCAAGAAGTTCTAATTGGTTGAAGAGCTCTCTCTATAGAAGACTTCTCTTTTTGCAACTGAGTGGTACGCACCTTTTCATACCCGAGACTTGTGTAATTTGTAATGTCCCCTGTTAGGACTAATGACTACAAGTACCAATTTGCAATGTTTTGACGTTGTTGTGATGCAGATTATACACAATATTGTCTTCCTATCCCTGATTCGATCAATACAAAGTCATATCTATCTGTACCATAGGTGATATAAGAAACCTTTATCCTTAATAAAATATAAATGTTGTTATTTAGTATTAACTCTTAGTTGTTCCTGACCATAATGAATGACTTATTTCCTTTGGTTTACATATCTCCTCACTGACAAGGTACCCAATGTTTTTAGGTATTTTCCTTTAGGTTTTCTATTTGTCAACGATCAAATATATACTCTAATCCTTCCCATATATATTGAAATTGATATTTATATTTTCAATAAACTTCTACTTACTCCTCCTCTAGGTTCGTAGGTCTCTCTCACTAAGTAGAATTGATTCTAATATGTACTTATGTATATCTCCAAACCCCTATTGCTAACGCTAGATCAATGATGTGGAATTTTGTAATGACCCCTCTTGGGTAACGATTTCTTCCTCAACTTTGCCAAAAAAATCTCTCTTTTTCCCAACTCAATGCAAGGACATTATATCAAATAGCTTAATGGTATGTGTACCACTTGTTCCAACTTGTAGTTTTGAAGGAGTGAGGGAGTTCAACAAAAATTGCAATAATTTTCTTCAATGTCAATTCAAGTGCAAAAATAAGTATACAATATATTCAAAATTCATCTTGCAAATTGATCTTCATTGCCCACTCAATAATTAGAATTTCCTAGTAAGATTAGCAATAGACTTCCTTGCCAAATGTCCCTTGATGGATGCCTTGAAGGATCTGTGGGTCTCACTATTTTGTTAATAAACTATTCTTCCCTTTAGGTCACAATCAGTCGGTGAATGTATTGTGATAGGCTTCACATACCCCTCTATTTAATTCAATATCTTGCCAGCTTTTATATTTGTTCACGTCCAATATACACAACGTATGAATGGTGCACCCTAATTTGATGCGTCTGGTAAGAGTGATTGACGGTGAACAACTCAGGTCCCTTTTGATGATTCTCGGATGGTCTAGTTGTTTACTAATTCTTCTTAATTTGCTATCAACTAGTAATGTCTAGGATGCTTGCTCAATTAAAGCCAATCTATGTCAGTTATAAGAGTTATGAATAACCTAAAGCGACTGCCAATAAGTGATTCCCATTAATCTCAAACTGTCCTATGTTCTCTCTGAGTCGACGCCCATTTCTATGATGTGTCGCTTGTTTCTACAATTTTATCTCCAATTCCTCTGTGCTTTTCCCGTGATGATTGTTTCATTAAGTCGATACCATATTTATACGCTTTTGAGTCATGGGTCGCAACCTTAGTCATCACCGGTGTTTCATATTGCGGGAAAGTTGATTAGTGTGGTCCACTTGTTACTATTATCGGTTCATAACAATATATCGTTCCTTAACGATATGTATAAGATTATCAATGTGGCTATTAATATGAATTATATATATTAATAGTAATTATAAATCAATATTTTAGATTACTATTAATAGTGTTGTAGATTTATACATTACAATGGTTAGATTATATCGATATTATTAATTGATATATTATAGATTAAATAATATTACTTAATTAATAAATTATTCATAATATATAATCTTTATATATTTTAATATTGATTAATATTAATATCAATTAACTATATTGATTAATTAAAACGATTGCTCATTAGTTGATTAATTACTCTTAAAATAATTAATTATGGTTAAGAAGAAATTTACGATAATCGAATATTCTGGTGTCTGTACATATTTTTGGCTACCATCTTGGATGGTCAAATCTATGCTGACTGCTCCTCTCCCTTCCAACAGCCTTCCTGCTATATCCAGCTGTTCTCCACCCATTTTAAACCCATAAATGTAGTCCTACGACTAACAATGCAGTTTATTCACGCTACCCTGTCATTGACCAGGCATCCTTTATTCAGCCTCCTCCTTTTGAGCAGGCTACTGATTTGCTTGATGTCTTTTACTACCACCAATCTCACTTGACCAAGGACCCTGACAATTCATCAGTAAATACTCCAGGGTTTTAACAACATAAGGAGGTTTCTTCCAGATACAATATTCCAAAACTAGTTCCTCTGCAGGAACCAGTTGCTTTAATAATGTTCACCCTATTCCTTCCAAGCATTGCATGTTTTCATATGGTTCTTTTCCATTCTCCAATTTGCAATTTGATGAAATGAAAGGGATGGGAACAAGTTTATAATACCTAAGGAATTTTCTTTACAATCCTGAAAAGAATCTATCATTGTGATGAGCTATGTCACAAGGTTCCTGTTCGTGATCGAGTTCAGCAAGGTAAAGATTTGAAACAAGATTGTAAAGCAATTAAATTTGGGAAAAGATCATTATTAAATTCTAATAATAGATATCTATAAATAATTCTCCCTCCTCTCCATCCTCCTCACTCTACTGAGGAAGATTAAAATTAAATTTGGAGGCCTCTCACAGTGGTACTGACAATTCGGGAAATAAACACTGGATGAGTGAACTAGGATACAAAATGCAGGGAAACAAACACTGGATAAGTGAAACAGCTACAGGGAAATAAATGCAGGAAGCAAAATGTGTAGGCTACGGAATTCAATGCTAAAATGTGTAGGCTGCAGAGTATCAAAGCCTGCAGGAAGTAATGGAAATTATTTGTTGCAGTAAATAATTGTGCAAATAAACCGATCAAAAAAATAAATTGTGCACATAAAGAAAAAGGGCAAAAGAATCTGTGAAAATAAAATTTGTAGTATTCGATGAGAACAAGATTTAGTGTAAGGAGAGACTATATAGCACTGTAGTGTGAGAACCAGAAAAATGAAAATGCCTTACAACCAACTTAATTTTTCTTTGTTATTCATTTTTTTATATTTAAAAAAAGCATTGATGCCCCTAAACACTTGTTGCAGAACCTTTACATTTTCATTTTTGCAAACTGTACATATCCAATGGCATTTTTAAACAAATTTAAGGTTTTTTAAAATGTTTGCTAGATTTTGAATTTCTCTTATTAAAAGCAGCAAACTCTGTGACATAGATGATGAATATGATTCTTGCAGAGATTTTGTTTCTTATAGAGTCTTAGTATTTCTGTGTGTTCATGTTATTTTGTACTTGCATTCAGTCATAATGTCCAGCTTTCCTTTACTTTTCAAGGCACAGATCCAAGAGAGCTTATTTATGTCTTCGAGGCTCAGAAATTGATTATTGCACTGTAAAAAATTTCATTTTGATGATTTAATACCTTGATAGCAGAAAATAGTCGTGCCACACCAGTTTGTGTCCAGTCTTTTCCAACCAAAGGCATCACCTGCCCCAGCACATCTGATCTGCATAGAAGTCACAAATACAAGATTATAAGGTGGTGTGCTCATTTTGATTGCTTGTAATCATTATAACAGTTCAAAGTAAAATAGTCAAATAATTTAAATACAAAAGGATGTTTACAACATGCAGTTTTTGATTGTGCATGTGTACTCGTTCCATGTCATGTGCTTTGACTAGCATTTCTCATTAAGCTACTGATTACAGCACCACCAACCAGTTGTGAATTTCAAAAACCAAAGTAGTAAAAGCCTAGTAAAAAAGAGTCTTCATTACAATCAAGTGAAGGATACTGACAAAATCATTCAACACTGATCCCACTAATTGTGAAACTAGATGTATAGGTTATAAATATTATTTTTCCCAATAACAATCACCACAAGGCTCATCAAAATTATCAATTAATTCATGCAAGCACTAGCTGTAGAGTTCACGAGATAATGAAGGATAAATCAATTACATATTTGCAGATGTCAAAAGTATTACCAAGCTACCATACAGTTGGAAAGCTAATTAAGTTCAAAAGTTTCAAAAAGATTGTGAATCGTCTTGCCAAACACAAAATTAGATTTATAGAAGAGTCAAGTCAATCACACTTTTGACAAGAGGCTATCATTTCCATACTTCTATAGGGACTACACTAGACTCCACAAAGAAGGAAAAAATAATCTGACAAACTGAAAAACAAAACAATTTGGTGTTGTCTAACATAGCACTTTATGTTTCCTGCGAGAAAAAACTTGGCCTTTTCTATCATGGCATGTTAGTGTTTTGAAGCTGCGTGAGAGATCATTCTCACCAGTGTGATTACCGTTATGTGTTATCGGCACTCTTTCATCTTCGGTTATCAGTGTTATTATGTATTCCTTATTCATATCTGGAGTTGGAGGTTATTGCAGCATGCTTCTTTCTTATGTCGGGTGACTCATGTTTATGGTCCGCGTGACTTTTGTGTCTGTTGTGGACTGGAAAAGTCATCAGTCCTCCTTCCTTTAACACTTACGGGTGTCACTTTGTCTTCATTTGGCCACCGGATTTGTGATGACATGGCATGGGTATTCATCGTGTATGAGTTAGCTCACGATATGTCTAGTGCGGAAATGCCCGACTCTTTATATTCGTCGGTTCATTAATGTGGGTCGGTTGGTGTTCAACAATATAAGTCTATTCAGTTTTGTTCATTTAGTGTATCGTTTTATCATTCCATGGTTTTTTTAACGGAGATTGCTGAGCACGAAGGGGGCTGTTTTCTCGTGTCTGAAGAATAATTTTCTACTGCTATAAGTGTGTTATTTTGATACAGTATTATACTGTATATACTCTGTGAACAGAAGCTTATGCAAGCGACATTTCTTATTGAATTTTGTATATGTGAGATACTTGAAGAATATTATATTCTGTATTAGCATTGCTAAGTGATCGAACTTTGTAGAAGGTTGAAGGATTGATTGTTAAGCGTTAACAATCAGAAAGTTGAGATCTCTGTATTCTGTTTTGCATACAATAAAGGATATTTCTTGGTGTGGCTGGGTTTTTCCCTCGAGTAGGAGGGTTTTCCCAGGATAAATAATCGTTTCATCTGTTCGTGTACTTTTCTGGTTTTCTGTATATTGCATTTATATTATTCTGGTTCAAAACATTAACATGGCACTCTTATCTTTCCTCTAATGCCTAAGGGAAAAAAGTGAGCAAACTAATGGCACTCTTATCTTTCCTCTAACGCCTAAGGGAAAAAAGTGAGCAAACTAAATTTATACAAGTCCAGAACAACTACCAATGTATTCATCCCCCGAGCATTAATAGTCACAAACAGGAGAAGAGATCCGTTTATAATTATACAGTACACATTTAAAATAAGGCCAACTCCTATGATAGAGCACTTACAAATTACAATGAACCTCATTCTGCCCATTTGTAATCCTTAGGAATATCTTGTTGTGGGTGTGTATGTTATTGACTGCATCCATTAGCAGCACGTTCTTAATTTTGGCCTATATATAGTGGTTTCTCATTGTTTTTCATCAAGGCATGAGTTTTCCATGGAGATATACTCCCATCTCTAATCTGTTTTCATCAATATAATGTCCTACTTGTTTTTAATTTTCATTAATTTTTACCATGCACTACTTTGATTTTATCATGAACCACCTAAGCAGCAGCAACAGGTCCTAATAGCAAAAAGATCCTTTCCCTTGTTTCAAGTGTCTGAACACACATTTCATGGTCACCACCGTAGTTGGACTAATCGCCGAGTCCGAGTTTTTGCCGAGTTTTTCAGCTGGGCAAGTTTTCCAGAGAAAAATTGCAGGAACAAATCGTACAGTTTGGAAAAACTCTCCTGCACCTGTCCTCCTGTGTTAAAATGCAAAAAATGGCATTTTTGGTCATTGTTTTTTGTTTGCAGCGATTTGGTTTGTGAGTGGAGAAGTAAAAGAGGCTTCCAGGCCCTTAATAGGTGATTGCAAAGTATTGGAGGCAGATTCAAGTGGAGGCACAGTCACGCCCAGCGCAGAGTTCTACTTCTAAGACTAGACCCCGTAGTTCCTCTCCCTTATTTGTTAGTAGATCTGGGAAGAGGAAGATGTAATTGTAATGATGTATTTACTTTTAGTTTTATAGCAACTATTTACTATTTTGCTTCTAGCCATCAGCATTCCACATGGGAATGCGATTTTGTACCCACTTTGCGTTTATAATATTATATATATCTAAACTCAGCTTGTTTCTTTTTTGTTCTCATTAATTAACTCATTGGATGCATCTTCTCATTGAGTTTTACAAAATAAATGCATTTCTAATTAAATTTAAGCAGTTTTTTAAGTTCCCGAGTTTTTTCAAAAACTGACCAAGTTTTCCCGATTTTTTGGGGGGGGCTTGGCTAGTTTTTGCCGAGTCTGAGTTTTCCATCTATGGTCACCACAAATTATTTCGGAATGGATTGAGAGCCACCACATTTATAAATTAAATAAACATCGTCAAAGGCTCCTCAATATTAGTGTTTCACAATTTATTATTGTGTTATCCTAAGACTAGAAATTAAATAGAAATTACCATAAGCATGTAAGTATGGGTGCTTTATAATTATATTATAATATTATTTTAAAATTATGACATAACAATTAAATATATTACAATTTCGCAAGGCCGAGGACAGCACAATTTACAAAAACAGGAACTCGCCATGATGATATATTGTTTATAATAATCTATATAAATGCATCTTCATTCCGCCTGGGAATGCGATTTTGTACCCACTTTGCGTTTATATATATCTAAACTCAGCTTGTTTCTTTTTTGTTCTCATTAATTAACTCATTGGATGCATCTTCTCATTGAATTTTGCAAAAGAAATGCATTTCTAATTAAATTTAAGCAGTTTTTTTAAGTTCCCAAGTTTTTTCAAAAACTGGCCGAATGTTTCCCATTATTTTTATTTTGGGGGGGGAGGGGGGGTTGGCAAGTTTTTTCCGAGTCTGAGTTTTCCATCTATGGTCACCACAAATTATTTTGGAATGGATTGAGAGCCACCACATTTATAAATTAAATAAACATCATCAAAGGCTCCTCAATATTAGTGTTTCACAATTTATTATTGTGTTATCCTAAAACTAGAAATTATATAGAAATTACCATAAGCATGTAAGTATGGATGCTTTATAATTATATTATAATGTTATATTAAAATTATGACATAACAATTAAAAATATTACAATTTAGCAAGGCCAAGTACAGCACAATTTACAAAAACAGGAACTCACCATGATGATATATTATTTTTAATAATCTATATATGTTTTTATAGTTTTATTTCAACATCTATTTTCTGAATTGCAAATTTATACTAGTCAAATTTTTAATAGCAATTTTTTTTTTCAAACTTTATCTTTGCCAGATTTAGTCCAATTTTTATTTCTGCTGAGCTTGAATAACACAAACTTTGTGACATAAATTTTCTCTATAATTGTTCAATCAGCATCCATCCAAGATAACAATTTGAGTTTCACTTACTTGGTGATAGTTCCATCAACATCTGATATCACAATTCGGGTGTTCCATTTCCACAAATAAATCCGAGCATCAACCTGTCCAAGTTTTTAAAAATAGCAACCTAATTAACTACATCAACTTTTGCCCCAAAATCTAGACCAAAAAGTGAAATCTGAAATGAATTCTAACCTGTTGCTTCCCCCATATAGTAGTCAAAAAAGTAAAGGTGATCATGTTCTGGCCTTCCTTAAGATTCAGTGATGCCAATTGTTCTGATGTCGGAATATTTGTCTGTACCTTACGTTTGTGTGGTGGTTTGCTTGAACCATTTTTAAATTCCACTTCCTTATCACAAGAACTCTGCAAGGCCATCTCTTGGTCAACCACTGACTCAACCTGGGAATCTGATCTTCCTGACATGCTTTTTTCAGGTGTCTTAAGCCTCCTGAATGTAAAAGGCCAAAGTCTCCAACGTCCACTGGTAGATGGAATAGTGTTTGATGCATAATCATTTACTGCTTTTGTTTCTACAAGGTCTACAGAAATTTCACCCTCCACTTCAGAAGGAGCTTCAAGACCAAATGCAATCATACCAAGAATTATAGGCGCAGCTGCAGACCAAGGGTAATATCGGCTGCTAATTTTAACAACAAGCTTTTCATTTTTTATTATCTCAGCCCCTGAAGTCTTAAACATTTCTCTTGATACTCGTTTAGAATCAAAAGCTTCAGCTGCAGCCTCAGCCCCCATTCCCTTGAGAAGCAAATCTCTACAAAGAGAAATTTCTACACCTACAATATATTCAATGCCAGCAAAAATTAATATAAAATAATGGAAGCGAGAAGAAATCCTATGAAGCGCATATTACTCAACAGAAAAGCAAAAGTATCATTCAGCTAGCTATTTATTATAATGCGTCTAGTGCCGTACCAGTAACCATATCAGGTTGCACACTTTTATTTGAAGTATCTTTGTTGTCCAAACCATACACCTCAGAAGCTCCAGCTGCTTGATCTTTCTCCTTTTTAAGAAGATCAGGCTTTGTGTTTTCAAATCTTGGAGTGTATATATCACTATTTGGAGACCGTTTGCAGAAAGAAGAATTGATGTCAAGAGAACGACTATACACACCCTCAGTGACTGCTCTTTCCATACCGGCAGAAGGGACCCTCAAATTTGGCAGTGAACCAGATGCTTGTGCATTGCCTCCTCCTACTTTTGTATGCGGTCCTGGAATATGAATAGGTCTGGATCTATGCATTGAGATGTCAGGCATGCTGCCAACTGAGTGTTGAAAATCAGATTTACTCGAAATGTCTCGTAACTGTGAACTTTCAGCAAGCAATGCTTGAGGATTATCAAGCTGCAAAGCAGCTGAAGAATGTTCTGTTTCATTCCCTTCACTTCTTCCCAGGTTATACCCTTCATCTTTCTGCAAAGCAGAAGTCAAAGTATATTTTTTTTCTTCCTCCCATGCAGCAGGAGATAGCTCATTAAGGGCAAGGCAACTTTTGAAAATTTCATCATCATTAAATTGAAACTCAATTTCACTTTCAGTTCTTGGCATTTGAAGGGTGTCTAACTTTGATTGGACACAACACTCATCGGATTCTTTGCAATGATTCTCAGTGTGAACCTCCAATTCTATTTTATTAGTGTTGTCCGTAAGCTGCTCTATTTGTTTGCATTCTCTCTCTGAACCAGGAACAGACTTGGAAGTGCCAAAGCCATATCGAGTCTGCATGATGCTCTCCCCTGTTCCAGTAGATGCAGCATTCTGCCAATTATTACTAGAATTAGTTGCTTGTTTGTTCTCCAAGCCACATTGATCTGCTCTATTTTGAATAGAATTATTGCCCAGTGTTTCTAAAGGGTCGAAATTGTCTGCAGACATATCTCGGGTTAAATTTGTACTTCCTACATGCTTAAATGATGAAATGGGTGCTGTCATTACATGACCATCCACACTCATTAAGACTACTTCTGAGCTACTTTCCTCAGCTTTTCCAAAGTCCAAAACATCTTCTGACTGTGGTAGCTCCATATTTTCAAAATCATAAGTACTGTATCTAGAAATTACAATGTCATCAGTTTGTGAGCTGCTCCCTCCAGCCAGGCCATGAGTGCTTGAGCTTTCCTCCATTATGAACACTGAGGTATCTTCATATGAATTCCACCCATTGCCTAAAATTCTGCCTTGATACTCAGTTTGACTGACTGTATCTATCTTGACAAAAGTACTCTTCATATGCTTCACCGTTGAAGATTCTAGGTGGCTAGAAGCATTTTGTATCTCGTTTCCATTTGCATATTCTCCTTGCAAAGGAGTAGCTGGTCCTTCGTGTTGAATACTAGCATCGTCCGTAGGCAAGAGAGCCAAATTGGGTTCTCTGGCATTATTTCCATCCACTAGTGAAGAGTTTGAATTGCCATTCTCGAACTGTTCATCTGACAAGTTAGAGCTGTGCCCAGGAAAGGAAATGAATACCTCCCCATTGTTTTGACGAGCCATTGAGATGCCATCCACATCCAATGAAGCCTCGATTTCACTTTCTTCCGTTTCGTCATCTCCATACCCACCAACGCCACTATCACCTTGATCTTCTATGTCTACACGAGATTCAGCAGACTTGAAGCTCTCTCTGCGGCTCGCAATGGCCACCTCATCTTCTACTGACGAATGTGAACTCCTGTCTTCTTCATCAGAATCCTCTTCCCTCAAGAAATAAGCCTGGCCATTATTAAGCAAATGCATACGAAAATTTGCTTCTACCCCATTTACCGACACCGTCACAATTTTCTCGTTAAGCTTCAGAACACCTTGAAATTTACCAAACCTAACGTACCAAGGAGTGCTTTTAAAAGTTCCATCCTCCTGCCGCACTACAATTATGTCTACAGCACCACCAAACGGGTGGAACGGGGCAGCTACAGAAGAAATGTAATTGCTGAGCCTTCCATACATATTTACTGGTCATAGAATTTCTAAATTTCCTTAAAAATAGGCTAATAACCCAGACTATCTTCTCCTGAGCACAAAACCTAAAATTGAACCATCCTAAGGGCGGAAACTCAACCCATTGATCAGAGTTTCCAAGACACAACCATTCAATCGGAAAGAATTTTTCCTGTTTGATTGACAAGAACAATAATTCAGTAAAACATACTAATTCAGGCCCGGAAGAACGTTCTTCTAAATTTGAAGGAGAAAATTCAAGACCTGGTTGAAGAATTCGAAAAAATCCAAATCAATGTAGCAATTAGAACTTAAGAATCCCAAACTACAATATTCAACAAAGACAATGGTCCAGCCACCACCACAGCCGTGTATATGTCAGCTTTAAGAAATCCAATTCTGCTCGAGACTACTCAACTGCCGTGTCAAACTCCTCAACAATCAGGGCTTCGAAACTTATGGCATAGAAATCCTCTGTAACTAGGGCTTTCTGTTCTGGAAAACAAAATTGCCTCAAATGAATTAAATTCTCTGAAGAAAGAAACGCCTAAATTCCTCATCGGAATCATAAAACAGAGACATTCCCCAAAATGCAAACATAGAAATCCTCTGTAACTAGGGTTCCCCCTTGGAAAACAAAATTGCCTCAAATGAATTAATTCCTTTGACGAAAGAATCTGCTTCAAACGGAGCTCAAATTCTTCATCACAAGCTAAAACAGAGACATTTCCGCAAAACTTAATCGTAGAAATCCTCGGCGGCTAGGGTTTTTCTCAGGAAAACAAAATTGCCTCACATTCCTTCCAAGGAAGAAACAAATTCAAAAGGAGCTGAATTCTTCACCGGAAGCTTAAAACAGAGACCTCCCCGCAAAATCTACGCATAAAAATCCTCCTTAACTAGGGCTTTTCTTTGCAAAACAAAATAGCTTCACATTCCTTCCAAGGCAGAAACAACTTCAAAAGGAGCTGAATTCTTCACCGGAAGCTTAAAACGGAGACCTCCCCGCAAAATCCACGCATAAAAATCCTCCTTAACTAGGGCTTTTCTTTGGAAAAGAAAATCGCCTCAGATTCCTTTAAACAAAGAAACTACTTCAAACGGAGCTAAATTCTTTATCAGAATCCCAAACCAGAGACGTTACCGCAAAATTTAAGCACGGAAATCCTTAGCACCTAGGGATTCTCTTTGTCAAAAAAGAACTGCCTCAAATAAAAAATTGATTACTTTGAAGAAAGAAACTGCTACAAACGGAGCTGAATTCTTCACCGCAACCTCAAAACAGAGACGTTCCCGCAAAATCTAAGCGAGAAACAACGAAACCAAAACCAAATTCTTGTGTATACCTGAAACAGAGACGTTCCCGCAAAATCTAAGCGAGAAATAACGAAACCAAAACCAAATTCTTGTGTGTACCTGACATTGTTTTTTCCGTGAACAAACAGGCTGCGATGGAGTGCAGAGCATGATATGAGAATTTATACGCCGGAAATTTAAAAGGCGAGAGAATTTATGAGAGCATATTCTCGAGCATACTACCTTGACAGCATAAACACGCCTCTAATTTCCCTTACGAATAAAATAGCATAGCTGCTTGTGGTTGTTATCGTCCACGCATGCTGATAAAGTTGAACCAACTCCCTCCGGTCACGTCCGCGGGCTTGGCCGGTGGAAAGGGGAATATTCTAAGGCCAGGACAAATATTTGTCGGGACTCGGAAGACTGAACTGAAAGACAAGTTTTGTTTCTTGTGGGATCGTTTTCCGCGAAGCGTGAGAACTGAGAACTGTGCAAAGTAAAGCGACTTGAAATGAATGGATAATTGCACGTGTTGTGTTTTGCGTGGCGTATGATCGGCGGCGACAAAATCCTGGTATATTACCTGCCCAATGAATGGATGATGATGATGAGTCATTGCATGAATGGATTTCTGTAAATGCAATGGGAGATTTGAGTGGAGTTTTGTATTTTTTATGATAACAACAGGGTGGTTGTTGAGCTTGTGAATGATTTGGTGTTATTTTTTAAATTTTTGTTCATTAGTGTTAGTGGGTTTATGTAAATTGGATAAGATTTGTGGGAGAAGGTGCTTATTGGTTTGGTTTTTTAAGGCAATGTTTTAAGACATGTTAATTTGATATTTGGTTGAAGTTAGGTGTGTCTATTTAAAGATTGATAGAGTTTGAATATTATTGATTCATCTACGTGTTTGGATTGTGTCCAAAAATATTAGTCAAAGTTTTCACAAGGCGTATATACCTTACCACTTTGTGGGATTTGAACTTGTGACCTCTCTTTCAAGAGTACAAGTTCTCCACTACTAGGCCAACTCAGTTGTACAGAGAGTAGCTATGTTCCCACCAAAATATTGGTAGGAATGTTTGAAATAATAATTCAATTGAGAACTCAAAATTAAAACTTCAAAAATTAGAATAAGAATTTTACATGAATTTTGATATCAAATGAGAGGAAAACTTCTCTAATAATAATAATAATAATATAAAAATTTCCATAAATTCTAATAAAATTATTTTAAAATTATGTTTTAATATAATAGAGTAAATTAGTACTTAATTTATATTGACTTAAAAATATAAAATGGTTGAATTTTTTAATGAAATAAAAGAGCCCAACTTAGCCCACCATTGAAATATATTTAATATATAAAAATAATTACATAAGTGGGAAAGGGAAAGCAATATTTGTTTAGATGATAAGTTCAGAAATAAAATATATAAAATATAAATAAATTATTAAAAAAGTAAAAATCTTCAATAAAAATATAAAATTGTAGATATCTTAAAAGTGCTATTGTGTGATTTAAGTTTTTGATGGGTGTTCATATTTATCAAAATAAAATAATTATTATTATTAAATTAACTAATTAAACTAGTTATTATAATGCAGTAAAATGATCAAAATAATAGTTGTTTACAATACTTAAAATAGTTTTAGAAACTAGAAATAAGAAATACATAAAATAAGAAAATTAAAATTAAAATACTAAATTAAGAAAAAACAATAATACAATTCTTATAATATATTAATATAATTAATATTAATCTCTTGGAAAAATATGACAAATAAATAGAACTATACTAACAAGTGCCACCTAGTGGCTGAGTACTTGCCTTTAGTTATAGTAGAAACTAAAGTAGAAATAATAATACATTAAGTTTTTAATTATTATATTTTATATAGTTATAGTAGAAGTAATAACTTTTTATAATGATAGTTGAAATTAAACTAAATAATTATTGAAATTTATTTAATATATTATTAGGTTAGGTTAAATATTTAGTTTATAGTTATGTTAAAGTTCAATTAGAGATATAATTAATTCAAACTTTAATTTATATGTAAAATAATTTTTTAATCTTTTTATAATTATTGTAAACCTTTCTTAAATATTTCAATATTGCACATTACCATCTCAAAATATATATTTACTTTAGTTTAAAATATAAATATGATAAATGAATGAATTCATAAATATAATATTATTATTATATTTTAAATAAGAAAGAGGTAATATAATTGACTTAATTTTATATATTTGATATTGAAATATAAAATTAAAAATAATAATATATAACCTTTCATGCAAAACATTGAAACATAGACAAGGTATGTGAATCTTTTTTAAAATGCTACCTCCTTGTATTTGATATTTGTCTTTCTGAAAAACAACAATGTAAACTTTTGGTTAGTTGAGAAAATAAGTTCTTTCTAAGGCACTATTGGTCAAAGATCAAATAGGATAATATAGGGAAAAATTGAGTTATATAACAAAATTTTATATATCATATATTATAAACTTTGAATATGATTTTGGAGGAATACATTAATATATTATAGATTATAAGCTTTGAATACAATTTTGGAGGAATAGATTAATAGATCATAGATTATAAACTTTGAACATTATTTTGGAGGAATAGATTAATTGTGAAAAGTGTGATGAAAACATTATATACCTTTAACAAAATAACTAATTCTATATTGTAAAAATATCTAGTTGTAAAAATAGGGATGAAAGAGGAATGCTATCATTAGACAAATAAATGTTAGGAAACTAATTATTTGAAATAGAAAATTGATTCAAGTAAGAATGGAAAGAAATATATATGCAGATCAATTTAATTTCTTGAGGAATGATATCATTAGGCAAATAAATGTTAGGAAAATAATTATTTGAAAGAAAATTGATTCAAGTATGCATTTGATTTACAAGAATGAAAAGAAATATATATGCCCATCAATTTAATTTCTTGAAACAAGATATTTTCTTATCATTGGTAAATTTTTCAAGATGTTAAATAGAATCCATATCCAAATGATTATCTAAATGTTCACATTAAAATATATATGCTTCCTACTTATTGACACTAAAAAATAGTTGAATTTCTTTTCAAGAAATATGTTCCATAATAACGAACTACTTCATTAGATAAAATTAGGAGTGGTCATTAGATTATTAGTCACTAATTTAGGTATAATAATAGTTAGCTTGAAATTATATAAATAAATGAAACTATGATATTCACAAGTTTAAAAATGGAAAGTGTATAAACCAAAGAATTGATCCACATTATTATAGAATATATTTGAAAATACTTCATCAACACTTTCTACAATATAATTGGACAAATCCTATTACACTAAAAATTTAATATATAAAAATAATTTTTTAAAAATATTAAAAAATAAATAAACATATAATTAAATTTAAATTACTATCATTAAGTATATTTGTATAATATTAATACAACACATATTTGTAGAATGATAAATTAGAAATTATCAAAAACTCAAAAAGTGATACAATAGTACTTAGCCTACCAAGTACTAATAATAAATATATATTAAAAAGTCATATAATCAGTCACATAACTTTGTTCAAGGAAAAAGAATTTTTTAAGTATTAGTGGGTTTATGTGGATTGGATAAGGTTTGTGAGAGAAGGTGCTTATTGGTTTTGGTTTTTCATGGCAATGTTTTAAGACATGTTAATTTGATATTTGGTTGAAGTTAGGTGTGTCTATTTAAAGATTGATAGAGTTTGAATATTATTCATTCATCTAGCTGTTTGGATTGTTTTTAGTCCCCCTAATTTTTCACCTTTTTAACATTAGTTTGCATCGAAATTTGTGTCTTAAAAATATTCGTCAATGTTCCCAAAGTCTAGAGTCTCTTTATTTTTATTTTCGATTTTTGTCAGAATATTTCTTTTTTCCTAATTGGCCCTTTATATTTATTTATTTTTGGCAGTTTTTTCATTTTCTCATTTAAAAATTTAAAGAATTTTTCCACGGCCAATCAAAAATAAACAGAAGAAAATATTTATATAGTGTTAATGTTTTTAAAACACTTGTCACTAAATGACATGTAGTGTCTTGTACGTCAGAATTACTACTGATAAAAATTCGAACGACGCGTGCCAAGCCTATCTGACACTAAGAAATCTGAAAGTTTGACGGGATTAATATTTTTTATTAAGTTATTGCTAGTATTTTTAATTTTCATATTAATATAACAAACTTTCTTTCAAGTCCCTTCTACCATTTGGATTAAATTTGTTTTACAATTTGTATGATTGTTATATCTACTAACGAGTTCATATTTTGAGTTTTTCCACATGTATTATAAAATATTTATTTTTTATTATTATATATTCGATTTAATTAATATTTTATTTAAAATAAAATATACATCTTAATATAAAATAGAATATTAGCTAAATATAATTTATATAATTTATATAATTTTAAAATTAGATTATATTTTATTTGATTATAAAATCTATATATTTATTTTTTATTATATATTCGATTTAATTAATATTTTATTTAAAATAAAATATATATCTTAATGTAAAATAGAATATTAGCTAAATATAATTTATATAATTTTAAAATTAGATTATATTTTATAAAATCTATATCTTTCAATTTAAATTAATTCTTTATTATTATATTTGAATTTTTTATTTAAATTAAAAATTCCAACTTATTAGTATTTGGCATTAGATACTATTGTAATAAATTTCTCTTTATACTGTTAACTAGTTATTAAAAAGTTTATTATAGATAAATATTTTTTATTTTTCAATTTCCTTCTATCTTTGTAGAGTATTATAATTTTTTTACTAAAATGCAATATATAATTAGTATAGTAGAATGTGCAACAATCATTAAGATACATTATGGTCATTTATTTTGAAACATCAAACACAACATTGAGAAGCTATCACAAACAAAAACCAACTCCTTCATTCTTACTAAGGTTAAAAAAGAATAATCAAAATTTGAAATTTGTTTTAGCTCATTGATTGGGGATATTAGAAACAATTTGTTCACTATTTGAATCTTCTATTCTAATCACTTCACTATAATTTTAAAAAGAATTTTTTTTTTTTTTTAATTTAGAAATTAGTTTAATTTTTTTAATTGTGAAGTAGTTACTTATATTTACATATAAAAAAGCATTAACAATACTTATTTTAAAAATATTAGTTTATATTCGCACATACAAATGCATTGCTAAATATACAGATTAAACACAAAATTTAAATAAAACTTTAAAAAACTCGTAAGAATATTTAAATTTAAAATAAAAATATTTCAAATAGACCTATTTTTTTCTTAATTGACTTTCCACACATATTCAACATACCCATTGCACACTAAGGTGCGATTGCTAGTATAGTAATGTACAAACTAAACCTCGACTATGAAATCCTAACACTTAGAGCTTCCAAACTTTTTTTTTAGGGATAATAAATGATGAATCCCCTTAGAGAAACCAATATACCGAGGTACCACTTCCTTACTTCAAAATTTACAAATTCACAAATAGAAATGGAAAAAATCTTGACCTAAAATCACCACTTTGTCCAATTTAGGAATGTTGAAGATGCCTCAAAAACTATTAAAGCCTCTCCACCCTAAGCTAAATTATGGTCCAGATAACCCATGAGTTGTTCATCCCCATTTTCAAAAAGTAGAGGGGAAGACAAATCACTATCCAAATTATGCCATACTCCATCAATCTTTCTTAGTGTGATCTAGTGTGTGTTGCTCAACAAACCACTCAGTTTCCTCACCTTCTTATTCAACATGATTCATGTGAAGGACTGATTGAAATCCATGGAGGAAGCGGTGTAGCACACCACTTACTTTCATTTTCTTTCAATTGCATCATATAGAACTTTGATATCACTGTTGGAATTAGGAGAGATAGGGTACTGAGAGGGGAGGGGTGAGTTAGTGCCCACAAAAACTTTAACACATCAACCTTTCAGATCTAAAACAGCAAACAGTAGTAACCTTGCAAAATAACTTGTATCTAATGCATGTATCATTCATCCATTTAACTTGTGAAAGTAAATAACATGAAATCAACAATATAACAGTCCCATAACACAAGTATTTTGGTAATGTAGAAACCCTTGTTAGAAGGTAAAAATTGCAGTGGGGATGACACCCACAAATTCTTCACTACTGTAGATAGAAAAGGTTTGCCTATTAGGGCTACAAGTTTTGATCACTTCTGGTGATCTTACCCTATTAGGAGTAACATATTAGATCAGCTAGATCTACCTAGTTATAGGATTTTAACAATACTACTTGAGTGTGTACTCAATTAAGAGATTTACAAAAAGACTGTCAAGTCTACTCTATTAAGAGATTTTACCAAAACTCTATTACAATGATTAGAAAGTAATAGGTAACTATCTGCTAATGACAACTCAAATCGTCTGATATAGATCAATAAAGTACTGAATATATATCACCTTATACTATGTGAATCTCTGCTCTGAACTACTTAGTTAGCCTTCTCTGATTCTGCTCAATTTGATTTCCTTTGAATACTATTATGCTCTGTCAACTGATAATCTTGAAGGTTGGCTAGTGCTTCTTCGCTCATACATCAGTTCACATAAAAAATGATGTAACATACAAATATATAGCAGACTACTTGTATCGTCTTAAAATGGAAGCACTTCCATGATAAGAGCGTTTAGCCCTCCAAGTAAGTGGTTTGGGGTCATGTTAAGCACCTTGATCAGGTCTTTGCATGTATCTGGCTTTTCCCCATGTTTTGCTTCCTTTTGCACCCATTTTTCACTTCATATCTGCATTTCATAACATTTTGGGTCAAGATCCTGAGATTTTTGACCATAAGGTCAAAGTCGACCTTATGGGGTCAAAGTCAACCTCGACCCTGACTTGGTCAGGATCGACCTCAACCCTAACCTGGTCAGTTCCAACCTCTTCCTTGACCCCCTGTCTAGATTTCAAATTTCCTTGATTTCTAGGTGTTGGGTTTCGGGGATATTTGTTTTCCCACCTCCGGGTCGGCCATTTCAGGTTTCAGAATGGTAAATACTTAAAATGCATTTAATCTAAGTATATTTTCTAAAGGTTAGGACCTAATTGGGATTTAATCCTCCAAGGTGACCTCTCTAGAGGATTGTGCCCTAGTTCACTATAAAAGGAGGCCTTCCTCTCTCATTTCAATCCATCACTCAATCAAGTTTTCATCTCTCAAGCTCTCAAGTGAATTCAAGCATTCAAGCAAGCCTTCAAGCATTCAAGTGTTCAAGCATTCATCCATCAAGGAGATCCATTGTTAGCCATTGAAGGATTCAATCTCTTTGGAGCCCCCTTGAAGATCCATCCTTCTACATTCATCTAAGCCTCCTCATATGCAAAGATCAATTCAAGATTTGTGTTGAAGATCAAATGTCGTTGATTGGAGACATCCTACATTCATTCTACATCCGTTGAAGCATTCCTACTTATGGATTTGAGGATTTGAATCCTCTACAAGGACTTCAACATAAGCAATGTTAGCTTGTGGTGACTAATCAGGAAAGTACTATCCAGGAAAGTACTGTACATTTTTCCTCCTGACCTCGCCAGGGTTCGGGGCCGAGCTGGGCCCCGAGCAGGGGTTTGGGGGTGGCAGCCCCCAAGAGCAGGGGTTCGGGGGTGCAGCCCCCGAGGAAATTTTTTTTGAGGCCGACTACTTTTTCAGTTATTTGGGCCGACTACTTATAACTCATTCTAACCCTAAAGCGGGAAAAATATTGTATAATATGGCTTAGGGTTAGGGATTTTCATGATGTATGATTTTAGTACTTGCGGTAGAATTGGGCTGTAAGGGATTACGGATTGTAATCAGGTTGTAATCACTGGATAATAATAATATTGGACTCGTTGTTGGTGGACGTAGCCCAGGGATTGGGTGAACCACGTTAAATCTGTGTGTCTTGTGTTCTATTTTGTGTGGTTTATTATTTTCTGATATTAGTTATATTTGCACATAATTGTTATTTCTGCCTTGTTAATCCTAACAAGTGGTATCAGAGTGAGGTTATTTCGTTCGTTCTTTCATCTATTCTCTGAAGCAAGTCTCACGAGTTAGTGGGAGAGTCTCTCGATTAAGTGGGAGAAATGGCAGACGAGGGTAGGCTGAAGGTTGATAAGTTTAATGGGCAGAACTTCCAGTTATGGAAGATGCAAATGGAGGATTATCTCTATCAGAAGGATCTATGGCGGCCATTAGAGGGAGTAGCCAAGAAAGAGCAATCAATGTCTCAGGAGGATTGGGATATTTTGGATAGGAAGGCATTGGGGAGTATTCGTCTATGCCTGGCACAATCGGTGGCATTCAATATTACTGAAGCAAAGACAGCTAAAGATCTGATGGAAACCCTAGCGAAGTTGTATGAAAAGCCTTCAGCTTCAAACAAGGTATTTCTTATGAAGCGTTTATTTAATATGAAAATGGTAGAAGGTGGATCAGTTACTGATCATTTGAATGAGTTTAATACAGTTACAAGTCAATTAACCTCAGTTAAAATTACTTTTGATGAAGAGGTTAGGGCTCTCTTGATTTTGTGTTCTTTGCCAGAAAGCTGGAATGGCTTGGTAATGGCCGTTAGTAATTCTGTTTCTGGTTCTAATACCCTAAAGTATGATGATGTTATTGGTGTTATATTGAGTGAGGAAATTCGTAGGAAAAGCTCAGGGGCATCCACATCGGGTAGTGTATTGAACACAGAAAGCAGAGGCAGAACAAGAGATAGAGGAAACCACTCTGGAAATCGTGGGAAATCAAGAGGAAAATCAAAGGGAAAGAGGTCCAAATCTAAAGGGCCAAATGATTGCTGGTACTGTGGAAAACCAGGTCATAAGAAGAAAGATTGTTGGTCTCGGAAGAAAGATCAAGGAGACAAAAATGATGGAAACAAGGAGGCAAATGTGGTAAGTAACAAATCCGAGGAGGATGCTTTGCTCTTGTCCTTAGAAAGTATTGATGATTCATGGGTTTTAGACTCTGGGGCTTCATTTCATGCTACACCCCATAGAAGTTATTTTGTTGATTATGTCCAAGGGGATTTTGGGCTAGTTTATTTGGGAGATAATGAACCCTGTCAGATTGTTGGAAAGGGAAAAATTAAGATTAAGTTGCAGAATGGGAATCATTGGCTACTACAAGAGGTAAGACATGTTCCAAGGCTGAGTAGGAATTTAATTTCAGCAGGGAAACTGGGTGATGAGGGTTGCATAGTTACTTTTAATGATAAAAATTGGAAGGTTTCAAAAGGTTCCTTAGTAGTAGCAAAAGGTGTGAAAGTAGGCACCTTATATCTTTGTATAGGTCATACTATTCCTTCTACTTTAATTGTTTCAGAAGATAATGAATGTTTAGGAACAGTGGCTGCAGTTGAGCAGGAAGAACATCAAACTGTTGCTGTAGATTCTGACACAGCACTGTGGCACAACAGACTCGGGCACATGAGTGAAAAAGGTATGAAATTACTTCATTCAAAGAAAGTTTTACCTGGTCTAAAATGTGTCAATATGGATTTCTGTGAAAGTTGTGTTTATGGAAAACAAAAGAGAGTTAGTTTTGTGAAGAGTGGGAAGGAAAAGAAAAATGAGAGATTAGAGCTTGTGCATACAGATGTATGGGGACCAGCTCAGGTATCTTCCCTTGGTGGCTCTCTGTATTATGTTACATTTATAGATGATGCAACAAGAAAAGTATGGATTTATTTCCTTAGACAGAAATCTGATGTATTTCAAACTTTTAAGAAATGGAAATGCTTGGTTGAGAATGAGACTGGTAAAAAGATAAAATGTCTCAGATCTGATAATGGTGGTGAGTATTGCAGCACAAAATTTGAAGAATATTGTTCCTCTAATGGTATTCGTAGGCAGAAAACTGTACCAAGGACTCCACAAGAAAATGGAGTGGCTGAACGCATGAACAGGACAATAATGGAGCGTGCAAGGAGTATGAGGTTGCATGCTAGGCTGCCCAAAAATATGTGAGCAGAGGCAGTGAACACTGATGTTTATTTAATCAATAGAAGCCCCTCTACTCCTTTGGACTGTGGTATTCCAGAGGAAGCATGGAGTGGTAAGAAGGTGAGTTATTCTTTTCTCAAAACCTTTGGTTGTGAAGCTTTTGCACTTATAGATTCTGAAAATAGAACCAAGCTGGAAGCTAAGTCAAAGAAATGTGTATTTGTTGGATATGGCATTGATGAATTTGGTTATAGGCTTTGGGATTTTGAAAATCATAAAATTGTAAGAAGCAGGGATGTCATATTCAATGAGAAAGTATTGTACAAAGATCTGTTGCTGCAGCATGAGAAGAAAGAAAATGACTATGTAGTACTAGATGATACTCCACAAGTTCATGTTCCAGTAGTTCCTTATGCTCCGCAACAACAGCAACAACAAATACCACACACCCCAGTGAGTGTTAGATGGTCAACAAGGCTAAGTAGACCTCCAGAAAGATTTTCTCCATCTTTGTATTCTATTCTGTTAACAGATGCTGGTGAACCTGAATGTTATAATGAAGCTGTGCAGGTGGATACAAAGCTTCAGTGGGAGTCTGCAATGATAGATGAAATGGACTCTTTGCTGAAAAATCAAACATGGGATTTATGTAAGTTACCTGCAGGTAAAAGGGCTTTACAGAATAAATGGGTTTACAGGATAAAAGAAGAGGATGGAGGTACAAAAAGATTTAAAGCCAGATTAGTCGTAAAAGGATTTGCACAGAAACATGGTATTGATTTTGATGAGATATTTTCTCCAATTGTTAAAATGACTTCTATTCGTACTGTTTTAAGTATTGTGGCTACTGAAGATTTGCATTTAGAGCAGCTTGATGTTAAAACAGCCTTTCTTCATGGTGATTTGGATGAAGAAATATATATGGTTCAGCCACAAGGATTTGAGGTCAAGGGTAAGGAGAATTTGGTGTGCAGATTGCAGAAAAGTTTATATGGCTTGAAGCAAGCACCTCGGCAATGGTATATTAAATTTGACACTTTTATGAATGGGCATGGATATAGTCAGTGTTATTCTGACCATTGTGTTTATTTTAAGAGGTTGGATGATGACAGCTATATTATTTTATGTTTATATGTTGATGATATGCTTGTAGCTGGGTCTAACATGGATCACATTAAGGGGTTGAAACAACAGTTAGCAAAATCTTTTGCTATGAAGGATTTGGGGGCAGCAAAACAAATCCTTGGTATGAAAATTTATAGAGATAGGAAAAATAGGAAATTGTCTCTATCTCAGGCTGATTATATTGAGAAGGTGTTGCAACGTTTCTCTATGGAAAATGCCAAAGCTGTCAGCACACCTTTGCCTGGTCATTTGAAATTGACTAAGGATATGTGTCCCAAGACACCAGAAGAAGAGACTAAAATGTCTAAGGTACCTTATGCTTCAGCTGTAGGGAGCTTAATGTATGCTATGGTATGTACTAGGCCAGATATTGCACATGCAGTGGGAGTCGTTAGCCGTTATATGAGTAACCCTGGTATTGAGCATTGGAATGCAGTCAAATGGATTCTCAGATATTTGAGAGGCACATCCAGTAAGTGTTTACACTTTGGGGGTTCTACTACTACTGTACAAGGCTATGTTGACTCAGATTTGGCAGGAGATATAGATAGCAGGCAGAGTACTACAGGTTATATATTTACTGTTGGTGGGACAGCAGTGAGTTGGATTTCTCGACTACAAAAGGTGGTTTCTTTATCCACTACAGAGGCAGAGTATGTTGCTGCTACAGAGGCAGCCAAGGAGATGATATGGCTTCAATTCTTCATGGAAGAATTGGGACATCCACAAAAGGATAATTTTCTACATACAGATAGCCAAAGTGCCATTCATCTTGCAAAGAATTCTGCTTTGCACTCAAAGACAAAACACATCCAGTTGCGGTACCATTTCATTCGATCAGTTTTGGATGATGGACAGTTAAGGCTGGAAAAGATTCATACTGATGATAATCTAGCAGATATGTTTACAAAGGTAGTAACAAGGGAGAAGTTGAACTCATGTTCAACTTTAGTTGGTCTTCTAGACTGAACAAAATAAAGGAACAACTGAGTCCAAGGTGGTTCAATCCAGTGGGAGCCTCATGTGGGTAGCGGTATTGCTACAGGATCAGTCTCCAAGTGGGAGGTTTTTTTAGTATAGTGTGGATACTGATCAGTCACCAAGTGGGAGATTGTTAGCTTGTGGTGACTAATCAGGAAAGTACTATCCAGCAAAGTACTGTACATTTTTCGGTTATTTGGGCCGACTACTTATAACTCATTCTAACCCTAAAGCGGGAAAAATATTGTATAATATGGCTTAGGGTTAGGGATTTTCATGATGTATGATTTTAGTACTTGCGGTAGAATTGGGCTGTAAGGGATTACAGATTGTAATCAGGTTGTAATCACTGGATAATAATAATATTGGACTCGCTGTTGGTGGACGTAGCCCAGGGATTGGGTGAACCACGTTAAATCTGTGTGTCTTGTGTTCTATTTTGTGTGGTTTATTATTTTCTGATATTAGTTATATTTGCACATAATTGTTATTTCTGCCTTGTTAATCCTAACAAGCAAGGTGAATTGTTTCAATTGCATTGTTTATGCACACTACATTTCAATTCAATTTCAAGGTTAATTCCTAAATTGAGGTTTGACCAAGGCAAACCCCCCATACAAACAAAACCCCCATTTTCTTGCAAGTACAAGTGTGGAATTTTGGATCTGAGAGTGGATTTGGATACCCTTTTCGATGAACTTTCGAGATCTATGAACAAAGTTAGAATCGACCTTCAAATAAAGAATGTAGCCTTTGACCTTTTATGAGGGTCAAAGACTACTTGCTGTTAGAAAGACAAAAGATTTATGGGTTTTCTTTGTCTCGGCATTTCCAGTCTGAAAAAGGTTGTAGAATTGGCCGAAAGAACACACAGACATTAGAAATTGGCATTTTCTAGATTTGCCCTAATTTTAGGTTAGTATTTGTATTTCAATTATTTCAAATTTTAAGCATAACTCTCCATAGGGAAATATAGGGTTTTTCTCTCTCTTTCATATTCTCCATAGATTGATTCGATTGTGCATTAACCTTTTGGTTGATCAAATTAGATCTGTCCTTTGGGAATTTGGATTTAGGAGTGGATCTCATATTTCCCCATACACATACATCATATACATTTGAATAGGTGTGATTCCATTTTACCCCTATTCACTACTTTATGCCGCTTATACAAAATTAGGTTTCAACAACTTAGAGAAAAACTCTAAGATCTATGGTGTACAAAAATAAACTAGATCTAACATTTACAAATGATCTTCAACAATAAATGATCCTCGATCTTGGTAAAATGTTTTCTGATTCTGTTGTAACCATTTGCATAGAAGAATGTGTCATTCCTGATTCCTATGTCATTTTTTGTGATCCTTGGTAAACACTGTATAAACTGTTCGGTAATTACTCTGATGCTCGGTGTTTACTGTCGTTCGGTGTCAGTGTCTGATGCTCTGTAAAATTGTCTGGTGCTCGGTATGAAGACTTAACTAACTAGCTTGTATTGCTTACAGTTACTGACTGAGTTCATAAAAGTAAGCGACCGATGTCTTTGACTTCCTTTGATACTAATGACAATCATTAATGCTCAATAGAGATAACAATCTCCCCCTTTGGCATTAGTATCAAAACTTGAGTGTATATAGACCTTATGTCTCAAAACTTATATCTCCGCCATATTCATATACATATCAAAAAAATTCTAAATACTCCCCCTCGGTGCATGCTCTAGTAATGTGTAGTATACTTAGCAAAAAGTTACATATTTGGCATAAACATGTTATCCCCCTTTATCTTCATCTTCTATATACATGTTTTCCCCCTTTTTGATATTAATGCCAAATAGAAAAAGTGTATACTTACAACTTGTCAAAAATGTGATGATGGGTTTTCTTAAACGACTCCAAGAGGTTTTCCCATTCCTCTTTCAAGTTGGTGAGAGCAATGTGCTCAAGACCAACTTGTGCATGCATGTCTAATATGTTGTCCAACACAGAAATCTTTGGTGTTGCAACAAGCGTTTGTGCCCTGACAATATGTTTCCCCAAAATTTGCAGGTATGGAAGGAGTTTTGTCTGCAACTCAGTAACCTGATCAGTTATCCGCTCTTCTTGCTTCTTGAGATTTGCTATCAACCACCTGAGTTCTTGAACTCTGAGTATATGCTTTGAAAAAGCTTTTGGCTTGGTTGTAGCTGCATTTTCACTGACTGTGATTTCATTCTCAAATTGTTTAATCTTTTCACTGATCTCTGCAGTGAATGTTCTGATAGTGCATAGCTTAAACAAGATTTGGCAAATAGAATTAGTAATACACTAGATCTCAGTTATTACCTCTGAAAGTTTAACCTTGTTAATAGCCACTTCTTGGCTGATTCTTTCAACAAGTTTATCTTGAATCTTGGACATTGCCCTTTCCTCTATTCTTTTATCAGCTTCAATATCTGGTTCATTTATCTTCTCGATAAGTGTTGCAAGTTGATCCATGATCGGAGTATCTTCATCTATGTTTACCTCAGGTACTACCTATTGTAAGATATCCTGAACATTCTCTAATACTTCCTTGTTCTTATTCTCTTGCTTCAATGTCTCTTGTGCTTCTTTTCTTGTACATAATTCCCCATATTTTCTCAATTCCTCCAGGCTAAGGGTCCTCGGGTCACATTCAAGTATCACAATTACTTCATCTAGAGTGATCGACCCTTTTCCTTTATTCTTCTTCTTCTTCTCTGGTGCAAGTGGTGACTTCTTGGCAATGGTGACAATAGCTTTGTCTTCTGCCCTCGGATTGTTCTGCCTGGTTGACACACTATCTTCCTTCTTCTGCTCCTCGGTAACCTGTGTGTCAATTGAATGAAGTGGAGCCTTAGATGTGGTGTCAGATGGGGTATCCTCAATTTCCTTAGGCTCTTCTTGTGCCTTCATTTCTATTTGAGTAGCCTCTTTTCCTTTAGGCTCATTTGTCTCTATAGGTATCTCGGTGCTTTGTTCCCCTGTTGTATCTTTAGGTTGCTTAGGGTCTGAGCCATCTGGTTGTTCCTGAGATAGAATCTCTATGGCTTCAACAAGTACAGGAAGCTCACCCAGTAGTGATGGAAATGCACACTTGGTAACTTGTGCTTCATTTTGTGTGTTGTCTTGTGCATTATTCATATCATCGTCTTCATCCTTGTCATCAGGATCACTGTTTGTGATGTCCTCAATGAGTACATCCTTGTCATTTGTATCCTCAATCTGAATCATTTCTAGATTCGGTGCATCCTGTGAACTATTCTTAATTTCTTGACCAATTGTTGTATCAATTACCTCGGTAAATGATACCTTTGACTCTTTAATCTTCTTTGCTACATTATCCTTAATGAATATTCCTTTACCTTTTGAATTCTGTCTCTTTTTAGACAAATTTTGAAATGCAACTTTCTCATTATGCCCTCTGATAGCTAAAAGTGAACTCTAGATAAGTTGACTAGACTCATCAAGATCTGCCAGATTCTCATCTATTATTTGCATAACTCGGTGCTTGACTTTGAATCTCTGCACATAAGTATCCATAAGCTCTTTAATCTCATTAAGAGATAAGTCTGGTGCAATCAATACAAGGGCTTGTTCCCTCATCCACTTCTCGGTGTCCAAGGCATATCACCA
The DNA here is from genome assembly GCA_027943335.1 of Chamaecyparis obtusa. Classification (NCBI taxonomy): domain Eukaryota; kingdom Viridiplantae; phylum Streptophyta; class Pinopsida; order Cupressales; family Cupressaceae; genus Chamaecyparis; species Chamaecyparis obtusa. Next base: position 228,529 of record BSBK01005759.1, read on the forward strand.
CTTTTGATTTATTCAGTCCTCTAATATCTTGGGCAGTGATAATTCAAACTCTAGTGGAACTCGTTTGAAGCATATCATCATTTGGATGACGGCTTCCTCAATTTTTTTTTGGTCTTCATTTGACATACTATCAAACTTACTAAGTTCCAGATCTGCAAGATTTCCATTCTCGATTATGTCTGCAGCAACCTCATCAATTAACCTATTCTTATTACTGACAACCTTGAATTGATTGTTGTCATCTTTGTCATCCTCAAGGTCTTCTTTGTTTCTTATCAATTTTCTCCTTTTCTTTGGTGCCTCTGCTACATCCTTGGGTCCTTTCTTTACATAAGTCTTTATCGGTGTAGCAACCTTTCATTTTGCTGCCTTCATAGCTACCTTCTTTTGTGGTGGTGAAGCTATAGTTGATGACCTTGTGCGTGCACCTATTTGCACTAGTAACTACCTCTTCTTTTGAGCTTGAGTGGGAGAAACCGGTATTGGTTCTTGTTCTTCTTCGAACTTAGTTTCTTCACTATCATATGGTTTGTCAACCAACATTATCTGACCTTCAGTTGCAGTCTCAATCGGTGACTCCTTAGATGAGTCAAATGCATTCCCAAACTTCTCAGATAAAAACTTCTTCATTTTCTTTTCTTTCCTTGTCATTTTACGAATGACCAAGCCTATTTTAATTCTAGTCTTAGCTTCTTCAAAGGCTCCAAAACTTTTGGCCTTTATGTCCTTCGGTAATGCTAGCAGTGCCTGAATAGATTTCAAACTAAAATCATGATCCATTTCATAGCCCATAGGTGCTAACCATTTTATTCTTAGCTCAACTACTTTAATTATAGTGTGGTCAGTGTTCACTAAGAAACAAATGTCCATCTCATATTTTTTGACCAATGAACTCAGAATTCTACTTCTTAAATTCATCTTTACTTTAAAATCTTCAAAATAACTATCTATTACATTCTCAGCATTATCTCCTAGACCTTTCATAATCTCAAAAATTTGTGAAGTGATTGGTGTGTCATCTATCCAGTCAGTGTGACTGACAGAGGGAAAGAATTTTTGGAGATAGAAAAATAAACATACAAGTAATGATCCAAACTTACAGGTATTGGACTTTTGTGTCCTGATTGTTTTCATGTTTTCTTCAACTTGTCTCAATAGCAACTTGGCAAGGTCTATCTGATGACCCGTCTTTATCAATTTGTGAGCCATGTCGACTACGCTATAGGGTATGTTGTTTAACCTGCTCAACTGAAATATTTTGTACCCAATCACATGCACTGCAAACTTAACTTCGGGATCCATAATAGATGAAATTTTAAATGCTCTACCATCCCATGCTGTGCTAATATTCTTTTCAACATCAGCTTGGGATGAGCTTCAAAATGCTTTGGCTTTATCAATAGTAGGGTAACCAGTAACCTTGCTAATCATTCTTTTTGTAACCTTGATTGGTCTATCTAGCCAAAATGTGCCCTCATGATAGCGGCTCAACACAACCCTAATCCATTTGTTCTTAAAATTCTTCAAGAAATTTAGGGCATTGGTAAGACCAAGTAATTCAATAATTTTGTTCTCTAGTTTCAGTTCTATTTTCTCATCACAAAGTGCCTAATATGCAACATACATATTGAAATCACCTATTTCCCCAATTCTACAGTGTATGTATGATCGTATGTCTTCAATTAACAGAACCCTAGGTGGGATGCTTGAAAAAGTGCCCGCTGAATCTATTTTCGAAGCAACTTCAGGGTGCAACTTATAAGGTGGTTCCTTGTAGCTTGCTGACACTATTAAATTAGCTTCTTCTTCCACAACTTTAGAAGAACTCGCAGTAGATACCATTTCAACAAACTAGGTTTTCTAATAAGTATGAGAAATATGCTCAGTAGGGTTTCAACTTACTCAAAATGTATCGAAGAGTGTGCTTGATTCGATCTATAATTGCTTGAATTTTCTTGAAAGATTCTTGCTCGAACTCGCTTTGTGAAATTTTAGCTCTCCAAAATCACAATGTGAAAAATAAACCTTGTCTTCCACATATTTATAGAATTTTTGATATTCCCGCTCAAAACTTTATGCAATAAATGCTTGACCTACTTTCCAATTCATGACAACTGTCAGCTCGGTGATAGCTACAAACTTTCATTAGCTTGGTTGACACAAGACTTCTTTTCTCGATTGATACTATTATTTGGTTAACCTTGAATACTGATTACCGACAGGTAACCAATGCTCGGTCTAACTTTTACCGACTGTGTAACTTTGTTAGCTCAAAACATATAAACCACAATGCATCTTTATTCATATATATTTGGTATGTGCACAACATATATAAGGAACTGTATGTAAAATGTGATCATTTTGAAATGTCACTCCCATACATACCTATATCACCTTAGGTGGAGGTACCAATGTCACCCAATCTAGTGGATGAGGTTTCGCCAACAACATTACTTGACTCTGCATTCTCATTAGATGCCTTCTTCCACATGCTATTCCTTATTCTCATGATATCTGCAATAGTTTTTCTACTCTCAAATACATGACCTTCTTCTGGTGCTCAGTCTCTGTAGTCCTTGCTTAAATGACCAACCTTATGACAATGCAAACATGCCATTCCAGTGCTTGTCCAGCTTCTTGATTGTCCAGCCTATCTTTTCTTGTTACAATTCACTATAATGTGCCCATATCTACCACATGCAACATATTTAGCCCATGTGTTATAATCCCAAACATAAGAATTACCTTGTCTCTTTGGTTGATAAGGCTTGCATTATGTCTTCTGCTTAGGAGTCCATACTTGCTTCATTTTTGCCTTACACTCTCATGTAGTGTGTCCATGTTTATTACAAGTATAGCATAACTTCTCCACAATAGTATTGTTAGCATTCTATTTAGCTCTATATTCATAAGCTTGATGACCATACTTTCCACAATAGTAGCAATATCCATTGAACTTAGGAGTGACAAGAGGTTTACCTTATGCTTTGCTTCTACACACATTAGATGTATGTCCCGGTTTGCCATAGTGATAACATGTCAACACTTTAGGTCTCTAATTTTGATTGTTGTTGACCTGTTTAGCTTGTTGTGATGATTCTCCTTCACTAGTATAGCCTAATACAACTTTACTTCTAAATCTTCTTTGATTAATCAGAAAATCATCAATCTTCTTGGAATTGTTCTCAGCTAGCCTCATCATCTCATTATGTTGTTTTTGTGTCTTTATTTCATTTCTCATTTTTTCATTCTCTTCTCTGAGTATTGCAACATCTTCAAGTCTTCTTGACAATTCTCCATTCACTCGGTTGACTTCTTGATTCACAGTCATCATCTTATTAGATACTTGAAAGTAATGATCGGTGAGTCTTTGTATCTCACTCTCTTTAGCTTGTAGTTGTTTAGTTGTCTGTCTTCAGTCTTCAATAGCCAGATTCCTTTCTTGCTCAACCTATCTAGCATTGTTCATTATTTCTACCATTCTCACCATCTGAGATTCTTGACCGATTTGCAGTGCTTTCACTTGTTTGGTTAAATGTTGATTCTTCTCAGACAAGTTAGAGATTATACTTTCAGATCCATCATAAATACTCCCTGAACTAGATCCAATGTGGTCAAATATATCATCAATTGCTATTATATTTAAATTTAAATTACAACTTATATATTCTTTATTATTATATTTAAATTTAAATTTAAATTACAACTTATTAGTATTTGGCATTAGATAATATTGTAATAATTTTTTCTTTATTTTGTTAACTAGTTATTAAAAAGTTTATTATACATAAATATTTTTATTTTTTAATTTATTTTTATCTTTGTAGAGTATTATAATTTTTGACTAAAATGTAAGATATAATTAGTATAATAGAATGTGCAACAATCATTAAGATACATTATGGTCATTTATTTTGAAACATCAAACACAACATTGAGAAGCTATCACAAACAAAAATCAACTCCTTCATTCTTACAAAGGTTAAAAAAGAATCATCAAATTTGAAATTTATTTTAGCTCATTGATTGGGGATATCAGAAACAATTTGTTCACTATTTGAATCTTCTATTCTAATCACTTCACTATAATTTTAAAAAGAATTTTTTTTTTTTTGTTAATTTAGAAATTAGTTTTTTTGTAATTGTGAAGTAGTTACTTATATTTACATTAAAAAAAGCATTAGCAATACTTATTTTTAAAATATTAGTTTATTTTCACACATACAAATGCATTGCTAAATATAGAAATTAAACACAAAATTTAAATAAAACTTTAAAAAACTTGTAAGAATATTTAAATTTAAAATGAAAATATTTCAAATAGACCTATTTTGTTCTTAATAGATTTTCCACACATCTTCGATGTACCCATTGCACACCAAGGTGTGATTGCTAGTTTTATAGTAATGTACAAACTGTAACACCCGCCATCTATACTTAAAGATAAAAGATGATACTAAAGAAGAAACAACCATAAATAAAATTCACATAAAACCACAGTAATAATTTTTTTTAATAAAAATTACAAACTGTTACATACAATCATAGCAACTGCTTCTAAGAGCTTTATAGTTTACAATCAATTTACATCAGAGTAATAATAATACTCTTTATTCAAAGATTAAGTTCCAAAAACAAAATTTCCTTCTTTCCAAAATCATTACATTCTACGAATAGATCTAATAACAAATAACCATGAAATGATCTGTTTCCATAAAACTTAACAACTGCTATCCACTGTCCCAAACTCATTGATTTATCCATCTAAAACCTGAAAATCAAAATGAACACAAACGCAAACAGCAAACAGGGCTCAGTCACAATGATAAAGAAAATGAATCATCTCCAAATATCTGCAATCATAAAAGTCAGTATAATATAACATTTATGCAGATTTAAATATAGATGTAATTGAAAACTAAATAACATAATTCCATTTTTACACCAAAATCATCAAGCACTAAATTTCTTTCTAACAGAAATAAACTCGCAAAGAAAATGACAAGTAATGATCCAATAGTTCATGGGTGTCCACATAAGGACCTACGCTATGTATCCATAAGGAAACCTCGTAGTAATCCATTATGTCTGATGAAACCATAATGTTTTATCTTTGTTAATTGAAACCCATGACCCTTGAATTTTATAATTATCATTTAATTAAACAACTGACAGAAATTCTTTCCCATAAGGATATAGACTAGTGTCAGTCACAACTGACAGAAATTCTATAATCACAAGGTGCTAGACTAGTGTCAGCCCCCAATCTAAGGATCATACTTGCATTATCTTAAAAACACTTGATCTAGCAATTAATGAAAGCAGTGAAATGAACTACATTACACAATTTCACTAACATTCCGTTTCTATTGCATCAATTTACAAAATTGAAACAGCAAACAGAAATCCATTATAAAACCATATTACCATATTCCTTAACATACATTCATAAACATGATGTTTCTCAAAAAAAGAAAAGATCACAACTCTTTCTCCATCAAAAATCCAATCAAAATAATCTTCACATTAACTTAACATTAAATCTGAAACTGTACAATAAAATGTCCATATCAAATTCATGTTTCCATTGAATAGAAAAGAACTAACATATTCATATATCAACTGAATCAACACAACACCCATAGCTTATAACGAACATACAAGCTTTCCATAACTGAATTATTAAACTATTTGACCATACATCCTGCTCTATTAATTACAAGTTTATACCTCTATATACATGTTGGCGTATATACATGTATACACCACGACTTGTGTATACATATACATATCCCAACAGGTATATATATATGTTTATATAATTATATAAGCTTGTAATTAATAGTTCAGAATGACAATCATAACATCTATTATATACATGTTGGCGTATGTACATGTATACACCTCGGCTTGTGTATATATATACATATCCCAGCAGGTATATATATTTATATATCTAATTGCATGAACTTGTAATTAATAGTTTAAGTCCATAAGTATGCAATAGGAAAAACCATTCAAATTGTCTCAGTTCTGTCACAGAATACATCGACCTTAATATACTACTAAATCTGCCGAATACATAAAATAATGACAGAATAATAATAATAACCGACTTCTACCTCTTAAACAAAATACCAAAGTGTTTTTCCTTACTGTCTGAACAAGATAGTAATTGACTTTCCTATAAATCCCTTAACATTTCCTAATGTCGTTACAACTGTATTACACACTGGTGATAAATACTGAAGAATCATAAAGCTCGCAATCAAGTTTTGACATAACCAAAGACATCCACATTCCTCTATTGACTGATACATACAGTGACAAACACCCTTTTGACAAAACATCGACACCTGATAACTAAAGAAATACACCTAGAAAAATACTTCAATTCCACACCTATGTTGCAAGTGTAAATACAAAATACGACAGGTAACATATAGCATTATGAATACCACTAACCCCAATTTCCACAATACAGCTCAAAGAAAACATCGATACCAACTTCGGTTAATGACTGTGGTAGAAAAACCTGATTCCACCTTATAACCAAGTCTATACAAACTGAATACATTATGAAGCTACAATGCTCCTAACAACAGGTACAGTGCGAGAAGATCTAAAGAAGTTTTTAACAAGAAAACTCATGCTGGTTCCATACTGTATTAATATGCCGATTCTCAAACCTGACTAACTCCCTTAACACTGTCCAAAGCAAGTAAACATCGACACCAAAACACACAAGGAAAAAACCATATAACATCTACATAACTATATTCCATAGTTCAGCTTAGACTTAACTAAAACATTGCCAAAACCAAACTCAGTACAGAGAAAACCCCTTAACACATTATGCTCGAAAACAACATATTAAAGACAAGTGTTAAATACCACACTAATACCAATCTCTTTACTAAACAGTCGTTCATTACCAAGTTTCTCCAATAAATCACAGCATTGTTTAACTAAACTAACTTCTTAATCTTTCCAAGAAAGGAAAAGATCGATTCATGACCGAAACTCACAAAATATACAAACACAAATCTTCACATTTCATCGACTAACAAACAATAGTAATCTACATTCCATTAATTTTCATTTGCAGAACATAGAATGGAAATAGAGGATAAGGTAAGAGATGCCCCTGCCTGGTATTCGTGTGAGGAGATATCCAAAACCGAAATGCCGAAGCTAGCCCCTGCCTGGTGAGCTTCCCAGACTACCAAAATGTCATGCAAGAGAGCCCAAAATGCAGAGATAACGGTATAAAACACCCAACTTCCTAAATGACCATGAACAGAAGGGTTTAACTTTGCCGTGATAACCCCTTCCATTCCAAGCCACTTATCATGAAGGATACAACAGTAACACGGGTCCATAACCAACTATTTACCCAAAATGCTGCAGCATAACATGGTGAAAAAAATGGAGTCATATACAACTGCAACTCCTTAACCAGAGCTAATGGTGGACTTCAAACACAACAATGAATTTCCATCGATAAGTTCATTCAATGCAAACTTATCTCTTGTAGTAAACACAACCCATTTCCTGCCAAATGTCCAACATAGTACAATTCCACAACCCGAAAAATAGCTTAAACCCCACTAACACCTTAATGCAATGAAAGTGCATTAAAACCCTGCCGTTAAGTCATGTTTCAAGCCAGAATATAATAAAAAGACTTAGGGATAGATTAACACATATCTTTGTTAATAACATTAGTCAATTTACTAACTTAAACATCTAAGATAACAGCGCATGACAATGCCAAATAACCAACACTTCATCACACTAACCTCCTATTAACATACAAAATAGGATATACTAACTTAGATAATTCATATAATTTTAGTAAATGAAATACCACATACTTACTAAAACATTCACTCATAATTATATGTATAAAAATACATATATACAAATTTATTTATTTTGAATTCAGAATTAGATTAACATTAAATAACAATAATTCTCTATATACTGTCTATAATCATAAGATACAATTAACCATAATAACATAACCATTTCTAATTATATCTAACATATTATTAAGGATTCCAAAACAATGAATCGATAATCAGACAATTGACTAACCATTTAGTTTGTCCTTATTTCATAATCAAACCAATATTCCAAATTTAGTCTAAGCCAATTCTGTCATTAGAAAAGGACTCATAAAGCGACAGAAATAGACATAATTCTCTGAGTGTCTGGCAGAATTACAGAGATAACATATTTAATCCAAATAACAAAGTTCAAAAGAACGCAGTCAGAGTTTGAACTCATAGAAATCTAACATAACATAACATAACATAGAAAAGTAAAGCCTGGAACTGTCAGGGGCATGACACAAACCAAACCTCGATTGTGAAATCCTGACACTTAGAGCTTCCAAAATTTTTTTTTAGGGGTAATAGATGATGAATCCCCTTAAAGAAACTAATATACTGAGGTGCCACTTATTTACTTCAAAATTTAAAAATTCACAAATAGAAATAGAAAAAATATTGACCTAAAATCACAACTTTGTCCAATTTAGTGATGTTGAAGATGCCTCGAAAACCATTAAAGCCTCTCCACCCTAAGCTAAATTTTGGTCCAAATAATCCATGAGTTATTTATCCCCATTTTCAAAGAGCGGAGGGGCGGACAAATCACTATCCAAATTATGTCATAGTCCATTAATCTTTCTTAGTGTGATCTAGTGATTGTTGCTCCACAAACCACCCAATTTCCTCACCTTCTTATTCAACGTGATTCCTATGAAGGACTTATTGAAATCCATGGAGGAAGTGGTGTAGCACACCACTTACTTTCATTTTCTTTTGATTGCAACATATAGAACGTTGATATCACAATTCCCTAGTAGGGGATTATGACGTGACTTGCAAACAACAAAAAAGGTGATATTAGGAAGCATTTTTTTTATTTTTTTATTTTTATTTTTTTGTTGGGGGGGGGGGGTCAACTCATTAGCGATAGCATCTAATTAGACCATTGTGAACACCTCATTTTCCTGATCTAGCAATGGACAATAAATACAATATTAAAACCTAACCTTAACAAACCCTAAAAAAAATTGAATGCAAACCCTGGAAATGAACAACAAGAGGAAAAAAATATGTGTTATGACTACCCTACAAAAAGTTAGGTAGTAATATGAAGGAATGTAAGTAACAATTTGGAAAAAATTATTGAGGGCAGGCAATAAACAGAACTGGAGAGACTACTACTTGCAAAAAAAATCTTGGTTGCCTACTTGTTCCATTCAAAATTATCCATCTCTTAATCTCTAACCTAAACCGAGTGAAATGTTATATATTAATGGCCTCCACTTGATTGTGGGATTAAAACATGTTTCACCTCACTCTTGCTTGATGTGTATTTCTTAAGTATCCATGTTGAACATGGGCATTACACATGGAATCTAATTATTTTTCGGTGAGGTTTTTTTACTTAAATTTAATTTTACTAACAATAGTATTTCATCTCCAAGAAATGTTAACTTACAGGAAATATTTATACAAGACTAAAGCTTTAAATTTAATATTTTAAAACTAGTTAAAATAAAGGGTATATGGGAGGCTTTGGTGGCTCAAATTGTTGGCATTTGATGAAGATGATCATATTTTTGATCATATGTTTACATACTAAGGTGTTGTCATTGTTGGAAACCTAGTCTATTAGATGCAAGAGATCAAATTTACCGATGGTATTGAGGATCAAATTGAAGAAATGGTTAAGTGTTCAGTCAACCAAATAGTAGACAAGATACAAGGTTCAAGCGATCAAATTTGGAGCAGGAGATCGAAGCAGAGTGTGTGGTCTTAGAGTTATGATCTACATATATATATGAAACCATGTCTATGATTGCATCAGTTAGTTCAATAGACTCAGATTTATTGAGGATTCGATAGGAATAGTCAATAAGAACATAGAAGTTCAGGAACAGTTTTACTAGATCAACCAGCCGGTTATTTTAGAGTTAGTAAATATTTTATGTATGACTTATTTTATGTTATGTTGACTTTATTGAGTTGACCAATACATTTTGGTGGGATCAGATTTAGTTCACATGTTAGTGGGTAAAATATTTTTTGGCTAAGGCCGACTTTGAAAAGTTTATTATAAAAGAAATATGAAATTGAGTTTTGGCGAGATACGATGATAGTGGTGAAGTGTTGAAGCTTTGTGGTATTGAAGGAAGTTGTGTTGGATAGTTATGAAGCAATGTAAACAAAATTGAAGTAGATATGTCAGACATAGAGGTCAAAATTAGATTAGTTTCATTTGAGTTCTTACTCAAAGCAAGCCCTAATAGACTCATAAGGGAAATCCCTTAATAGGGTCACTCCTAACAGGGTGAGAAGGATCTTAAATAGGATTTGAAGATAAAATACTCTAACAAGGTGACTCTTAGAAGGAGTTTTGAAATCCTTTAATAGGGTAGTTCTTAGCAGGACTTGTATTAGCATTTAACTGGGCTAAAGATACTCTTAACCAAGTATGAACCTTAGAAAATTTTTGAAATCACTCCTAATAGGGCATAATTAATCAGAGCTCTAGAGAATTTGTGGGTACCATCCTCACACGTGGTTTTCTCCCTCTTACAAGGGTTTCCACGAGAAAAAAATCTAGAGTGTTGAGTTGTTTATGTGTGAATTTTTTATCTTCTATGCATTTAAGTTATTTTATCATTTGCATGTTGATTATTGAAAAAGATAATTATTAAGTGTTTTAGTTTTTGGATACACTGATTCACCCCCCATTCTGAGTTTCTTTAAAATACAACATAAATAAGTTTTAGTATTTTAATTTTGTAAATAATTATATAATTTGGAGGAATTTTTAAATACAAATATATGTAAGAAGATTTTATTTTTTTAAAAATGATTTATGGATCATCGTGAATAAAAGTCTCGATTAAAGGATGAAGGGTTGTAGTTGAAATGGTGAGTATGGTGACTTAAGATTATGGATAAATATTTTAAGATATCTTATTGGTTGATAAATAGGAGCTATTTTCTACAATCAAGTTATGATATTTCTATTAGGATTTAATTATGTAGTTTCTAAGTGAAATTCATTGACCCTTAGCACTCATTGCATTAAAAATGTCTATACAAGCATTGAAAAAGTGCTAACAAGACATTTTTTTTAGATTTAATAATTAAATTTAAATTTAGATAATAATTATGTTTTGAATTTTAATTTAGTTATTAAATGTAGTAAAATATCATGCTAGACACCCTTTTGATGCCTCTTTAGACATTCCCATTACATCTAGGCGATGCTCACAAAGTAAGCATTGGGCCTTCTCGGGAGGTCACCCATCCAGTTACTCCGTAGTCAAATTATAATATTTATATCAAGATTCAACTATGTAGTTTCCAAGTCAAATTCATTGACCTTTAGCACTCATTACATATAAGTGATTCTCACAGAGGTGTAGCACTGGGCCTTCCTGAAAGGTCACCATCCTAGTACTGCTCCAACTCAAGCACATTACTCCATGGTTAATCCCACTTAGCTTGCTACCCCATTTGTAAAAGAATCAACTAGTATTATGCCTCATGAAATATGGGTCAATGAGTTTGAGTCAAAAACTACAATCTCATAGAAATATCATAATATCTTATTAGTATTATAAGACTTAGATTGTGGACATTATTAGTTTTTTTTAGAGTTATTGTACTTCTTAAGAAAATATAGTTGGATGTGAATGTAGAATGTTGAGAGTTTAGTGGAATGTACCACCCACTAAATGAGAAAATATTCTAGAGATTAATTTAACCCATTTGTAATACCAGGCATATGAGATATATACATTTTTTCCATTGTTCTTAGTCCAGTTTCTCACATACATGTCATTTTTCTAATACTTATATTGGAAAGTTACATGCCTTATAATATTTTAAAAATATTTAATTGAAATAGTTGTGTTCAATCCACTCTACTACACATATGTATGAACTTTGAGACAATTGTTTTACAAAATGTATTATTTATTTGAATGTTTTTTAAGTTTTTAAATATTTGTATAAATCTATTGATTTTCCCATCATAAATCATTGAATAACATTTGAGTGACACCTCAAAATAAAAAATTGTCTTTGATAAAAAAAGCACTGCTTCAATACAAAAATCATTTATGTATCTAATTTAACTAAGCTTTTTCAAATATATTACCCATTAATATGTGTAGGAAACTAAATTTCATACATGATTTTACTTTCCATTCTTTTTTTATTGGTTTCAAATTTATTTTAGCTCATCTCCAATTAATATTGCACCTTCTTTTTTAGTACAATTAATCTAAAAGTGGATAGTAGTTGGAAAATATATATAAATCGAAGAAAAGTAGAATAATCTAGATATTCTAAGTTTTAAATTCAAATATATTTATTTCATTTTATTTGAGAACAAAAACAATAAGCCTAATTACATTAACTAGAAATCATCTTAAGTTATAGGGTTTGCAATTTTCATCATAATGGATGGACAATGTAGGACCCATGTGTAGTCAATTGGTATTCCAAAATTCTCGTTAATATTGTTTGTATTGAAAAAGAAATGAAAATTATCTATGATATAACAATGTTTTCATCGAAATAATGTCACATGGCCTCAAATGTTAAATCACAGTTGTTATAGAATTAGTTATTTATGAGCATGATTAAATTTTTGACTTCCAATTTAGTGCAAAGGTGAGACCCACCATACTTTCAAACTTTGCCAATTACAAGTCTCTGATTTTTGCATAAGGCGGGACTCATGCTGTAACACAACTCTTGTTTAAAGATGTGATTATTTATATGTTTTTTTACAAAAAATGTTGTTTTAAAATAGGTTAATTTTAACTTTTTCATTTTTGAATTCTATTGTGCAAGAATTTTTTTAGTATTTATCTTTTCATGCTACTCTCTTGCATTGTGATGATGGATCACATAGTGTGATCTGAAACGTTGATATTAAAAAAATTCTCACACAATCAAATTAAGAAAACATAGCATTATTCTAATGGATTGTAGAAATTTGATAGCTTTAATAGATTAATTTGACATTTGGTTGAAGTTGGGTGTTTACATTTAAAGATTAGTAGAGTTTGAATACTATTGTACTTGTCATAGGCTAGTATATTAAATTCACCTATGCACAATTAGCACAATTATTGAATTGTTTTGCACCAATCATAAATAACTATTTTTTTTGTATTTGGAATATTTCTAAAGCTACGATATTTATTTATTAATTTAATATATTATACAAATTACTTATCTCAAATATGATTGGTTGAATTGATTTGGTGTTATAGGACCCTTTTTTTGGAGGGTTCCTCCATATGGCATTATTTTTGGCAAGATTTTTGTAGACATTATATATAAATATTAAATAAAGGTAAGTGCTATGATAATATTATTAAAATTGTATCATTCTAATTTTTGATAAGATTTTGGTAGACATCTAGATGCAATATGACCAATATTATTGTAGCTAAAACATTTTAGAGGCAGTCTACCTTTATACTTTCCTTTTCCTCTCGGTAGCCTCTTTGCCAATAGAGCTTCTAGTTCTTCTTGTTCGTTCTCTTTTGTTAGGATACTATCATAGTCACTTCCACCTAAACTATTATGATTATCTCTTTCTCTTCTTGAACTTCCAATGCTTAAAGATGATTTGAAAGTTGTTTCTATCTTCGGTAAACTATTATAAAAATGAATAAGTTTAAATATAGTTAGCTTACCAATCAAAGCATCAAGAGTAACAATATTATAAGGTATGGATCTTAGTTCCCGAATAGAAGAGACTCAAATATCATACTTGGGTGAAAGAGTTATGAGAATTTTTCTTACCACTTCTTCTCTAGTTAATGCTCCACCAACACCTTTAATAGCACTTACCACTTCCTAAATTCTAAAACTATATTGTGCAATGTTTTCTTCTTCTTTCATTTTCATCTCATCAAATTTTCCTTGAGACTATCAACCTTTTCTTTCTATACATGAGGATCACCTCCTTAAACAAGTACAATTTTTCCCCACATATCTTTTTCTATAATACATTCCTTTATATCATTGAACTCAACATCAGTCGAGGAAGAAGTAATTTCAATCATTATCAAGTTGTGTTCTTGCTTTTCTCTCATACGATCAAGTGTCATGGGTCCAAAAGGTGGTGGAGTATAGTCATTATCCAAATGGTTGAGTACAAATCTCCAATCCTAGATAGGTATAACCTCATCCTTCATTTCCATGTAGAGAAAGTCTCTTTGTTCAGCTTGGGTACTTCTCTCATATACATCTATGGATCTTTAGCTTAAGTCTTCTAAACTTTTACTTCTAAGCACCAAATTCTTTGATATCAATTGTTGGGTAACTAAGAGGGGGGGGGGGGGGGTAAATCAGTTATAGAATAAATTATCTGAGGTCCCTTTTTACTTTTCAACCTTAAAATATTCTTGATAGATAAGCTATGTAATCAAATTTAAAAAATCAACCAACCACAACACCATTCATAAAAAAATTAGTAAATAGCATGCAAAACATTCAATCACACATTAACACTAGTATTTAATGTGGAAAACCAATTTGGGAAAAACCACTATGGGAATTGTCACCCACAAAATAATTCACTCTTTTGAAGTGAGCTCGGTTACAAGCCAATCCCATTAAAGATTACAAACACATTTTCTAGATGTGACCCTGTTAGGGGATTTTCACCAAAGATCAACTAGATCTATCACTCTATAATTATTGGACTTATTAGAGGACTTTAGAACATTTGTTAGAATGCCACCTTACAAAGGATTTATAAATAAGGACTATTAAATCCACTCAGTTAAGAGATTTCCTACTACAATGGTTAGAAAGTAACAATGAAATGATCTGATAAAATATGCAACTACCTTTGCTTGTTCATATCTCCTTTCTACTCATTTTTCCTCTTTAAAATATTCCTTTCCAGCTGATCAATACGCACACTTCATCTCATCACTTTTATTTACTTCATTCACACATTCCTTCAACTCTATTCCACTCAGTGTACCCTTCTTTTCAAATTGGTTTTCTTCTCTAGATATTAGCAGTTCAACAACAACAGTATCAACATCAACAAAATAATCATCATGATCATCCTTTATATAGATAATTCTTGCCTCTTAATCATATCACCTCTTAATCTCATCTATTCGATCAAATCTGTAGCTTGGTAAAATGTTTTATGATTCTTGTCAATTGTATCTTTACCTTAGAACTTAAAATTTTCTTGGATCTCAAACCAATCATTAAATCTTCACCATTTATTTGTACCTAACAATTCTGATCCATTAATTTCATTAACTGACTTTGTTCCTTCCTTAGAATCTTCTAGATCAATCCAGATCTTTAATCGATATCATCTTTTATTTTATTCTTTGTTTAACCGACCAACTTCATCTACTCAGTTAAGTATTTCTACTATGTTATCATTAACACAGTTAATTGTGACTGACCAATATCTTTACTTATCGACAACTGTTTCTAGTTCGGTAGAACACACTGTTTCCTTATCTTTTCACTTTGCAACTTCAATCTTTTGTTACCGATCAACATAACTAACATGTGCATCATTTTAACACTTTATTAAATCATGTAAAATAATCAAATCAATATTACCTTGTCATAGACCGATTTGACAATTACCCAATTAAGCTTATATACTTAACATCACTTCTTTATTTCATCATTTGTCTATACCAATCATTTGTTCTCTCAACAACATATATTTCAGATTGGTATGGTAACTTGAAATTAGTAATTCAATAGGATTGACATCAATGACACCATAATAGATGATCTAATCCTTCTACATACCTTTCATTTCTCGGTTGACCTTGTTCATTCTCAACATCACAATGTCACTTGAATAGAAATCTTATCATTGTAGCAATCTCATCATTCCTTATAAAGATCAACAAAGGAACACATCTTTGAATTCCTTCCAACATTCACCGTCCATCATTCCTTCCATAAACTCTCCATATCATCCATCCTCATACACCTATACCATCACTAATGGAAGCACATGGGATTCCAAAGATAAAATGCATAATACCAAAAATCCACAAGAATCCAAGGATCAACATGTCCCATCTAAAATACATGTTCATTCAAAGAAAAGTATGATCCAAAATAAAGAAAAATTCAAAATGCCACAAAAGCCCAAAATAAAAAAAATTAAAAATCATGTGGATTCCTATGTTACTCATTTAATCCATACACCTCAAATAAAAATCCAAATTGGCATCCAACTTTGCTAATTCAAAAGCTTCCTTCACTCATAAATCCTTCAATCCTCCATCTTCCAACTTCATTTTGGGTCCGTATGTCCCAAAATCCACTAGAGTAAGTCCACTATTTCCTTCATCCATTTTGAGTCCTTACATCCCAAAATCCATACTTTCTCCTCAATCTCCTTCAAAACCTCCTCCTCCACTACTCCACCACCCTTCATGGTGTGTGCCCATAATGATATTCCCATATCCTTCCTTTATTTATTCACAAGTCTTCCAGCCTACCATTCATTATCCACCAATTCTTCCCCACCTATCCACCCCTTTGCATAAATCATTATCTCTCCACCCCCCTATCCATTTCATCCCCCTTCCACCATCGTACCAATATCTATGAGCATATATCCAAAGTACCTTATTCTATATCAAGGGATACCATCCATGGAAATAGATTATTAATTCCTCCTTCCATTTCTTCATTATCATTCCTCCCATAAAATTCCTTTAAAAAAAGGTAAAAAAAAAGAAAAAAAGAAAAAATTGTCCAGCAGTGAAAACTTGGTAATCAGGTGCCTTGGACAAGTACCATGATGAAAACTTGGCAAACAAGCATCATGTGTAATCCCTCCCTCCATCTTTTCTTCATACTTGGGGGAAAATCCTTCTTGTCATCCATCCATAATATCTTCCCTATCATCTAATTCACACACCTATCATATCTTTTTCCATTCATTTATCCACTGCCCCTTGTGCTCTATACTTGGGGGAAAGCTCCATCCATAATATGCTACCATAAATATCTTCCATATTCCCTATCCACCATCCATTTTCCTATCTAAGTTCATTATCATTTCCTTTTTCATCTTTGATCTTGACTATCCTATGCATCCCCTCTATCCATATGTACCTTCAATAACCCTTACTCCTTAGCCATTAATTTTCCTTCATAATTCCATCCATTTTCACATATTTGATCTTAATATCCCCATCCTCCATCTCATAGTCATTTTCATATTCATTCCCTTAATCCATCATTCATACACTACTACATTTGGGGCCAAATTTCGATAGAAACTTCCAATGGGTAATTTTTTTTAATGAATTTGTTGTTTTTTTAAAAATAGGCCCCGATGGTGTTAGTATTCCGATGGGATTTAAATTGACCATTGGAATTCTGATAGGTTCGGGGTATACATAAAAAAAAATTGAAGCTCCAAATCATTTTTATTTCGATTGGATAGAGGAGCGGGAGAAAAGGAGTGAAAGCTAAGTGCGAGAGAAGGTATGTGGTTTCTTCATCTTTCGAGCCTCTCGCATCATATTTGACCGCAAATTTTAAATGCATTGCACTTTACTTGATCATTAATGCTCTCTGAAATGATCACATTCTACTGGTGTCATGCCCTAGCCAGTGCTTTATCTCTATTATTTGATGTTATTGGTGCTTGTACTCAAGGATATCGATTCACTATTTTCAAATGTTTGGATTCACGTTTGTTGATATTACTGGCATGTTTAATGATGCCATTGTATATTACTGAGATGCTCACTGAAATGACTACATTGTACTAGTGTCATGCCCTAGCCCATGATTTAACTCCATTATTTGATGTTATTGGTGCTTGTGCTCAAAGATATCCCATTTTTTGAAATGTTGACTGTGGTTATCAAATGGATAGCCCATGAGCTTCTAGCTAGGCACCATTTGTATTGTTAGCTTAGGGCATCAAATGTATTGTATCATTGATAGTTGAGACTTTGTTAAAAGGAAATAGGACAAGAATGATTTTGATTTATTTTCTCTATTTTGATCCCTAAGTGGCTTACAACCCTAGAGAAGTATATGCAGATTTATGGATGTAGTTGCAGGATACATAGCAACCGATAATTCCCAATAAATGCATCCAATTTGAATAGAAATTAATACAAAGAAATAGGGTCCTCAAATGGCCCATTCATCTGGACCTTAACTATCCCCTCAACCAGTGACCCTTCAAAACTGGGTTATCATGCAATCAGTGAATGACCCTTCATTCTCCTGGTTTGCCCTACATCTAAACATATTGGAAATAAACAATACAATGATAAAAAAAATTTCACAATCCCCCTTCCCTCAAGGAATTCACTATCAACATCGGGACCTTGACTATCCCCTCAATCCATGACCCTTCAAAACTGGGTTATCATGCAATCAATGAGTGATCCTTCATTCTCCTGGTCTACCCTGCATCCAAACATATTGGAAATACACAATACAATGATAACAAGTCTTTCACAATCCCCCTTCCCTCAAGGAATTCACTATCAACATCCAAACCTTGACTGTCCCCTCAACCATTGACCCTTCAAAACTGGGTTATGATGCAATCAGTGAGTGATCCTTCTTTCTCCTGGTCTGCCCTGCATCCAAACATATTGGAAATACACAATACAATGATAACAAGTCTTTCACAATCCCCCTTCCCTCAAGGAATTCACTATCAACATCCAGACCTTGACTATCCCCTCAACCAGTGACCCTTCAAAATTGGGTTATCATGCAATCAGTGAGTGATCCTTCATTCTCCTCATCTTCCATGCATCCAAACATATTGAAAATACACAATACAATGATAACAAGTCTTTCACAATCCCCCTTCCCTCAAGGAATTCACTATCAACATTCGAACCTTGACTGTCCCCTCAACCAGTGACCCTTCAAAACCAAGTTATCATGCAATTAGTGAGTGATCCTTCATTCTCTTGGTCTGCCCTACGTCCAAACATATTGGAAATACACAATATAATGATAACAAGTCTTTCACAATCCCCCTTCCCTCAAGGAATTCAATCTCAACATCTAGTCCTTGATTGTCCCCTCAACTAGTGACCCTTCAAAATCGGGCAACGCATGTCAGTCACTGGTAACTCATGGACAGTCAAACTAGTAGTCTCCAAAGCATTCAATAAGTGAATATGAATGTTTGAAAACTTTCCTCTCAACTTCTTCAACCACTCCTAATCGGTTAGAGGGATATTTCTAGAATCTCCACTATTCCTATCCTTACCAACAATTCTTAAACATACTTTATCTAATATGATAATAACATGCTAAACTAAATCAATTGCGTGTTCTTCGTGTGGTACAAGAAATATTTGGCTATCAAATCTTCCTTTGTGAAAGCTGAGTGTGAGAGAAGGTATGTGATTTCTTCATCTTTGATTGGTATCTTTGATGGGAAACATCTTTTGAGCCTCTGTCATCATATTTGACCACAAATTTCAAATGCATTACATTTTATTTGATCATGAATGCTCACTGAAATGATCGCATTCTACTAGTGTCATGCCCTAGCACATGCTTTATCTCTATTATTTGATGTTATTGGTGCTTGTGCTCAAGGATATCGATTCACTATTTTGAAATGTTTGGATTCATGTTTGTTGATATTAAAATTCATCATATTAGATAAAGTATGTTTAAGAAGTTTTAGTGTCTAAACACTCAATTAATCCCTCTAACCAATTAGGAGTGGTTGGGGAAGTTGAGAGGAAAGTTTTCAAACATTCATATTCACTTATTGAATGCTTTGGAGACTACTGGTTTGACTGTCCATGTGTTAATGTTTAGAAGAGATCAATAAAGTATTTAAAGACATTATTACATGTTTGGAGAGGTTTGAGAGGCACTTATCATGACTGTACCCTCACAAATAGTGACATAGATTGGTTTTACTAAGTTTCCTTTCTCTATTTTGAGGTTTCTTTTCTCCGCCGTAGGGGTATAGTCAGAGGGTTCATTGACAAAATGATCATTTGAATGGTTACTATGAATATGAATGATTTGATATAGCATATTTCTCATTTTACTTGAAGTTTGGAATAGCTTGTGCAAGGGTGAAAGTACTTTTGATCATTTTGGTCGTGACTGTTCCTCTACACAGTCAGGAAATGTAACTGTCTAATGATTATATGTAATGTTGAATGGATTAAATGCTTTATTCTTGGTAGAAGTGAATGGAAGGAATAGTGTTGGTGTTAGGTTTCATTTATTATTGAATTAAATGGTTTCCAAGATGTGTTGAGGAGTTTGCTCGTTTAATGTTAACTGTTCTTGCACAATCCACTCATACAACAATGAAATGCTATGTGATCAACAATTTCATACAATTGGTATCAATAAAATTACTTGTCAAATTACTTATGAAATTGTCAATCACATAGCATTTCACATAGCTATGATGATTTAGTACTATGTCTATAAAACCTTCACAAATATCCCTTTTTTGGCCTCCACTCATACCTCTTCTCAGAATCTAGAAACTTTGGATACTGTTTCTCATCCATGCATGAAATGTGCTAGTGATCATATAAAATTACTTTTGTGAGACTGGGATCAATTATGAGAAGGTAAACAAGATAATTTTATTATATCTTTCATTTCTTTTATCCATTCATATTTTCTTCCTTCTCTTATATTGGATACTGTGCAGTGTACATAAAGGCAAGGCAGTGATTATTCTCAATGATTGACAGGTATAAGTCTTCTAGCCCTTACCCAGTAGCTAGAACTAAAGATAGCAGAGCTCAAGAGACCATCATAGTTGGTCTCCATCCTTGGTCCATATACTGACAAAACATTTTACATTTCATTACCTCATCACATGCAGTTATTTGATAGAATTAATGGATGATATTTTCATGTATAATGTATATTATTTTAGTTTGATGCTAAACGAATTTATCTACTTCATGCACTTGTAAATATCAAACATAGCCATAAAGAAGCATCCCCTACCATGGCTTGAAAAATGTAGGCCATGGGAGGAGATGCTTCTTTATTGCTATGTTTGATGTCTACAAGTGCACAGAGTCGATAAATTCGTGCAATGTCAACTTAATAATATATGTTATCATGAAAATATTCTATTAAATTCTTTCAAATCCCCACATTTGATGAGCTAATGAAATGTAAAATGTTTTTTCAGTATATGGACCAAAGATAGAGACCAACTATGATGGTCTCTTGAGCTTTGTTATTTTTACTATGCTAATCCGTCAGTTTTTAGACAAGTAGTAATCCTTTTCCGACAGAAGAGCTATATCTCCAATGGCTACTTGTGTCAAAACTTGATTACCTATCATTGGACATTCCACAAGTAACTATCAACGGGACCCCAATCTAACAGATGGGTGCGACGGGACAGCTATACCTCTGACAGGTACTCCTATTAGAGATCTACGGAATATCCATCACCTTTTCGACTGACGAAATGTCGTAAGAAGAATTTTTTGATAGATCGGTGACATAGTAAAATTTCTATTTATGTGGCCAATTTCGACGGGTAGTGATGTTGGAATACCGATGGTTATCACTTCCATCACCATTTCCAATGCAAAAACAATAATGGACAGATGTGCCGCAGTTTTGACAAATTTTTATTGAAAATTTGACAAATGGATGTCAGAATTTGGCCTCAAATGTACTAGTGATAATACTTTTTGAGTCCATACGCCTTCCCATGTCCTTGATTTTGATCATCCTATACATTTCCTCCATCCATTATTT
Source organism: Chamaecyparis obtusa (assembly GCA_027943335.1). Taxonomy (NCBI): domain Eukaryota; kingdom Viridiplantae; phylum Streptophyta; class Pinopsida; order Cupressales; family Cupressaceae; genus Chamaecyparis; species Chamaecyparis obtusa. The sequence continues at coordinate 250,353 of BSBK01005759.1, forward strand.
GTTATCCAATTCCATCTATATCCTCCATATCATTATTCCCTATCCTCTTCATACCCTCCATCTCATATCCCTTATCCATCCTCCTTTCACTTTCATATATCTTCCCTTTATAAAAAAATAGAGGTACTAAAATACAAAAAAAAATTCCTACATGCTTTGGACAATGAACAAGCCTTCATCTCCTTCATGAATCCCTTACACACTATCTTTCCATTCTGTACATCATTTTCCCCCATCTTTCCACTCTTTATTTTTCTACCTATTGTCTAGGGCATTTAACTCCTTTGCAACATGGTCCTTGGAGCCTCATCCACCTCTTTTCCACCACCCCCATCTCCTATCACCATCCTTCCATCCTATACATTTTTATCCTTTATATTTGCATCCTTCATTATCCTACTTCTAGTGTGGGGGAATTTAAATCCTTTTCCACATAGTTATTGGATCTCCATCCCTATATCCTCCATCTTATAGTCTTTCATTTCCTACCCTTACCTATACCTTCATTTCATCTATCTCTTATCTAATCTCTCCCTTCCATCCATTCATTTTTCTAACCAAACATCTCTTTGTCCTTCCATCCTCTATCATTCCCTAGTTTTACCTCGTCATTGGTCCCAATCCACTTATCCTCTTTCCTATCCCATCCTATCCAATCCCTTAATCATCCTTTCATCTTATTCAAACCATCTTGTTTATCAAATCTATTTATCTTCTAATCCAATCCATTTATTCCCCTCACATGCTTTTCAATCTCATCTTATTCAATCATCTTCTCTTCCAATCCCATTCTATCTAATCCTCACATCCAAATAAATTAAAAAAAACAAAAAAAAATCCCTATAATCCAAAAGATCTCGAGTCGGTCTAATCAAGTGCAATCAATACTAATCCATGCAATTCAATCTTGCAATCTAGCACACTAATCTTTAGTCAAGTCATCATCTTAAACTAAATCAACTGATAATCAATTGATCAATTTCAAATCCAATCATCATCATGAGATGTATCCTTCCCAATCCTTGAGGCTCTGCCCTCCCATTCACTCAATCAATCGATCAATCAATTTGTATTAAGCTTGACTAGGGGAAATATGTTGGTTTGCTTTAGGTTTGTTGTGTATTCTTTCTTTTTGCTTGTATGTATTAGTTTTTTCTTCACTCATCATGGTCTTTTCATCCAATTGTCACAAGGGCATCATGGACTTCCATACCATGGCATTATAAGAAATATGGTTGTATTTTCTATTGGAAATCTATTGGGAAAATGTGATACTAAGAGAGAGGGGGGGGGGGGGGGGGTGAATTAGATATCATTGATTTATCCATTTTTACATAAATGAAACTTCCATAGAATAAGCATAAAACTCAGCAGTATAACAGATCTAATAAGCTAAACATCATCCATGAAAATAATCATAACATAATGATTTTGGTTACCCATAAACCCTTGAAAGGTAAAATTGGGGTGGGGATGACACCCACAAATCTTCACTACTACAGTATAAAGTTTTCCTGTTAGGGCTACAAATTTGATCACAAAATATGATCCACCCTGTGAGGGGTCTTCCCTGTTAAGAGCTTTGAGACTTATACAATAGACCTTGCAAAAGGATTTAAGACTTACAACTAAGTAAGCACTCGGTTAAGAGATTTACTAAGGTCTGTCAAAACCACTGTGTTAAAAGATTTACCCTGATACACCTATTAAAATGTCTCAGTACCTGATCCTTCAGTTTGCATTATGATCCTAATTACATATCTTCTCCTTCCAGTATAAATTTGATCTCATCTATCAAGTATGTCTCTATTCTTCCCTTCACTACTTTTCTCTGTTCTACTCGGTCACTGAACTTTATCAAAATACTTCTTTGTACTGAAGATATTCTCTTTGTCACACTCTTACATCATTTTGGGGTTCAGATCACATCTTATATACACACTTAACTTTCTCCAAGATTTAAGATCTACGATCTGGATTATCTCTTTTTTTCACTTAACCTTACCCCAATTTTGATTAATTCCATGTGTTACATAGGGATTAATGATTAAAATACAAGAGCATAATCACCTCTATGATTTCCTCAACAAACAACAAATGAAATATAAATGTCGGCTAAAATGATTTACCTAAGTGTTTGTGCCATAACAAACACATATGTCAATTCTAGCTTGCTTGGCATTAGATATCTCTGGCACTCGACATTCACTGTTCTTTATATTTTGGTGCACGACATCGTTTTCTTTACATAACTTGGAAAAAGTTGACTCAACTATTACAAAAGTACTTGGTGACCACTGTTTTACTTGGCAGTGACTACTGCTTGGTAAATGTACATTATACATGACTTGGCCTATATATGATGACTCGGTCGCAGTGATGACTGACCAACATTGCTTAGAAAATGACTAAGTGTAAGACACTAATAGACAACAAAAATTGAGGGATCAACAATCTCCTCCTTTGACATTAGTGGAAAAAATACTTCACCATGACATTTTCATTACATTTACAAGAGTACTTAGTACTAACATAAGTATATACAGAATAGTCCCCCTAAAACATAACTCGGTCTTACTAAACAAAAAATATTTACATTTGTACATATAAGACTTCTTTACTTGACATACACTTGAATACATATACACATTTACAAAATGTAATTTATCATACCATTCATTTCTTCTTTCTTCAGTCTGATTCTGCTCTCTGATTTTGTTCCCTCTTTGTGACTTAACATGTCATGTCACTACTATTTCCCCCTTGTTTTTGTCACTTGAAGTTCTTCGGGTGTAGGGAGCTTGAAATAATTGTCCAGAAAAGGTTTGTGAAGCTGCATGTCCATATGCAATGTGCTATCCTAACCGGATGTTTCAATCTTCAAAACCTCAAACTTTACCTCTAGCTCGGCAGCTAGGTCAACTAGGCTCTCAACAATAGAAAGATGGGGATATTTCTACACTAATTCCTTTTCCGTAGCTAAATCTCTTTGTATAGCCTCCAAATGAGGTGTTAATACTATTTGTATAGAGAGTAAGCAAGCCCTTATCTCACCATCATTAGCCATCAACTCAGCTAACCTCCCTTGAGTATGTAGAATCTTGGTGTAATGTATAGAGCTAGAACTTGCATCCAAGCTCAGTGAGTGACTAGTAAACCAGATGTCTAGCTATAGCTTATCTACCAATTCTTGGTTGTCCTTGGTAAACACTTCTACATCACACAATTTCTGGTACAAAGATTGTGCATTTAGTACAACTTCTTTTGAACTTGATATTAAGGTAGAAAGTTCTACCTGCTTCACTGCTATATCTGCAAAGACCTTATTATGTACCTTGGTCTCAAATTTTCTTTCTAGCCACTGCAACAACTTGTCATTGGCTTTGCTATTGTCATCAGTCACTTTCTTGAAAATATGAACAAGTTGTTCTAGAATAGGGTTAGAGTCATTTACATCAGTCATTTCAAAAGCATCAATGAATATACATTTTATTTCATGAAGTACTTTCTTTTATTGATGTTCCCTTCTCATTTCTTCCTATTTTCTCTTCTTCTTCTTCAGTAGATCCTACAGAATTTGCATCTGATCATAGGTCAAGTTATCTGTGTCCCATTTAGGAATCACAATAACTTCATCGAGTGTCACCTGTGGAGTGGGAGATTTATCCTTCTTTTTATGTGACTTCTTTCTAGGTGTTGTACCACTCAACATCTGTATAAGAGCTTTTATTACCTCTTGCTCCTTAGGCTCTTGAGTGTTTACTACTTGTTCTATCTCTTACTTTTTTGGTTCCTTTTCCTCCAGACAAGGATTTACTACAACTAATGCAGACTATTATGCATGTCCTTTATTTGAATCCTCTACAAATGTAGGCGTAGGTGTAATTACCAACTTTTCTTAGTCCTTGATAGTACTATGACCAGCTACTATATCAACTGTAGCTTTGTGTGGACTAGCAGAGGTAACTTTATCAGTTGATGTATCCTTAATCTATGGATAATCTATTACTTGTAAGAACACATGATTACTACTTGGCAAAGATGTATCTTTTGCTGCCTCGACCTGAATTTCTTCCTCGGTCAATACATTACTTTTCACTGGGGTGTCCTCAGTGATATCAACAATAGCTATTTCAGTTGTCTTCTTATGTTCCTCGATCTTCTGAGCTATTTCCTCCTGAATATGAGGTTCACTAACATCCTCTTTATTATCTATATCAACTCCTTAAGATGTGCTAGCATTGTGTTGTATGTTCTTATCAATTATAAGACAAAAAATGATCTTCCATACCTTTAGACTTTGTTGAACAACATCTTCAACCTTGTGTTGAAGGATAGAGTATACCCGGAGCTTAGGAACGAATCTATTTTTGTACTGCTCCATGTATTGTTGAATGTAAGAAGGGGATAAGTCTAGTGTGACTTGAGCAAGTGTGCTTTCCCTGATTTTTTTTAATTTCATAAGGGCATATTCCTATTTATGTGCTAGTCTTTGATATAATTCATCGGGAATCAGTTTCCCTAATTAAAGTGGTACCATTTTGAATATGCAGAGCATTTCAATCATTGCTTCTTCAACTTTTTCTTTATCCTCAATATTCATCCTTTCAAACTTGATTTATTTGAAGCCTTCTAGTCCAACAGTGCTTTTAATGTTGTGGCATATTTCATCCACACCCAGTGTTCTCTTTTGTAATGCAACCTTCTTCTTTATTTCCTCATCATCCTTCTCCAAAATGAGTTTCCTTCTCGATTTCTTCTTCAATTGGCTTGACACTGCCTTAGGCTGAAATGTTTTTCTCTTCCTTGATGCAAGGGTTTTATTTTGTGGCTTGATAGCTACAACTGTAGAGGCTGCCCTAGTTCTTGGCCTAAGAACATGTGAAGAGATAGGCTTTGGTTTCTATATTATTTTTCTTACAGGCTCGACAATTGATGCCTTCTTTCCTTTCTTTTCTACTACTTTCTCCTCCTCTTCACTTTCACTAGACTCACTTGATTTATCTTCTCCTAATCCTTGAGTCAGTTCTAGCTCAGAAAGGTCGTATGTGTGATCCTTCTTAATTATTTCCAAGCTTGGTCCACTGCCATGCATGGGACACTATCCAACCAACTTGACTGATAGAATTTGTGTGCTATCACCCTTAGTGCAAACTCAATTTTTGGGTTGGTGATAGTAGAGATAGTCATGCCTCGCTTGTTCCATACTACCTGTATGTTTGCCAGAATTTCCTCTTTGCTTTGACATCTCATAGTTTTCTTCCTAGGGAGTTTAGGGTATCCAGTTACATGGTGAATTATGTCTTTGGTGATTTGGACTGGTCCATCCTCCAACCATATTTTCATGTCATGTACCCTTCTCAGTACAATCTTAATCCATTATACTTTGAAATTTTGTGGAAAGTCAAGGGCATTAACCAACCCTTGATCGACAACCTTCTAGTGTTCTGGCTTCGACACGCCATTGCTGCATAGTTTCTTGTATGCCTCTCTAAGTTCATAATATCTAATTTCTCCAATCTGGTACATGTAACATGATCGAATATCATTTATCATTAAAAAATTCTTCAAAATAGACGACAGGGCTCCAGTTAGATCTCCCATGATCATACTTTCAAGAATGACCTGAAACCTCTGTGGCTTGCACACCTCGCTCCTCACTAATTGAACATTAAAAACCTCCTTTCCTTGCTTCTTCATCCCAACTGATGATGATAATGCCATGTCTCATAACTTAAGGGTTAAAGTATTGAAAATATTTTACTCGGTAAAATACCTTGCACAAGTGTTCTTCAAATGTTTTGTCAATGGCATGGTGTGAAGATTCCTACAAATCATACTTAGCACTAATCGCACTAGTTACTCGCCTTTTGAATCACTCTAGAAATTCTCAATTCACTGGCAAAATGACAATAAATGGTAAATTCCCACTTTATAGACTTCAAACAGTCGAATTAGAGCTTCATTAATGACCCGTACACTTTCTAGGTGAGATACAACTGTCTCAACAATCTCATGTTAAAATCGGGCAACATAAGCTCGGTCAATACAACCATTTGGTTACAACTCGGTGTACATCACACCTTGGCTATCACAGGTACTTGGCATACATTAGTGACTCAGTCGCTATAGACTAAAATAATGATGCTTGACATCAAATATGCAGTGTAGTCCTTTTCTCAAATCTGTCCTAATGCATCTTAATCTATGCTGATATGGACTTTTTGTCAACAAATGTTAGGAACTGATGTAAGATTAAACATTATAGTGCTCAATTCCATACATACCTGCTTTGCTTAGTTTGAAGTAGTGTGATCACCTGATCCATTGGATTGGGTCACTAGTACATTTGAGACCTTTTTCCGATGGCTAAATGTCTGAATTTAGAAAGTAAACTGTTGATTAACCGACACCACTCGGTGTCGCAGTTTTGTAGTCAAAAAGACCGACAATTTTGTTAGTCATCGTAATTATGACAACCATGGCCATCACAAAAAGAGGGTGCCAACATAGCGAATGTGTTGTTGGACCTATTTGTGCCGTCGCAATTGTGATGCCTATACGTCACAAAAAATAATAAACAATGGCTACCCATCAGAATCGTCTGATGGGTAGACGTCATTTGTAACATGTTCATCGACGAAAATTCTTTTAATGCAATGGATATCCATCAGAAGTTTATGACACATATCCATCATTTGTGGTTTGTAACAATGACTATGTTGTACATGCGATGAACATGCGTTGGACAATTATGATGCATATCTATCATTTATGGTTGTTTTCTGACAATGATGCTATTATTGTGATGGATGGATGTCGGATGTTTGTGATGGACCACTGTTGCTATTTTTAATCCATCGTAGTTATGACAATAATCAATTTTTTTTAAAAAATATATATATTTGTCGATTGAGTTGGTATCGATTCAGAACGGTGTTCTTGCAGATCTGGTTCCTACTCGTGATTTGGTTATGGATCATTCAGAGATAACTTTGTAGTAGATTTGGTAGCAGCTCATGGATTATTGAGTCGAGTCTACAGACTTGGATTTGGAATGGATCCTACCAAATCAAGACTTGTGACATCGACTGCTCCAACATAATTTAGAGATAACTTTGCAATAGATTCGATAGCGGCTCGTGAATTATTGAGTCAAGTCTAGAGACTTAGATTTGGAATGGATCCTACCAAATCAAGATTTGTGAAAGCGACTGCTCCAGCACAAGAAGCTAGTGCGGTGATTAGAGATGCATTCTTCTTGATGTGTTCATGGGATATATGTGGACCTGATTGCATTCAGATATGATTCAAGTGACTTCTTGACTTCTTTAGTCTGAATTTGATGTGCGGGTTCATAGTGCGGTCTATGGTGTTTCTTTGTGACTGGGTTCTTGACAGAGATCTATTGATTTGGTAGCCATTGAGATGGATTGATATATATTTGTCGTACATGGATTGAGATCTTAAATTATTGAGCTTCTCTTTGTTTCGAGAATAGTTTAACATTCTCTACTTAATAGAGCCAACCATGTGAAGGTGGAAGCTCATTTGACCCCTCCTAGGAACCTCTTATGACCCTTTATGATATTTTAAGATATCTAAGATGTATTCTTAGAGATCATAAATGGTCATAAAGGGTCATAAGGGGTCCTAGGACACAACAACTAAGAAACATAAATGTAGGCATCATGGTGACAATTGTTTGGAGACACAACATATTTGAATGCTATACCTAGACGATGCAACATAACCACTACTCCTGCAGTTCTAAGTTCACACTACGGGATCCAAAAACCAAAGATAAGGAATCTATATATGGTTTTTGGATCCTGCAGTGTCAACTTAGAACTGCAAGAGTAGTGGTTGTGTTGCATTCTCTGGTTATAGATCTCAATTATGCTGTGTCTCCAAACAATTGTGACCATGATGCCTACAATGTTTCTCAGCTGTTGTGATACCTACATTTATGTTTTGTAGCTATTATGTTTATTTTCATGTTCTTTGTGTTTGGCTTCTCTCCCTCGCATCAAAAATAAGATTTTCCCACTCTGAATCGAGAATGTGCATGCAACACAAGAAGAATATGCACGGATAGTAGGTGGACCTGAGAAGACCCAACACATTTACATTTTTTTAATAGGTCAACATTACAATGTTCACGATGGTATATAACTTAAAATATGCAATTAAAGACCTCTATAAAAAATACAAACCTATTGGGTCTTTCAGCTCCACCTACTATCTGTGCATATGAATTGAGATTGCATATTGAACTAGGCATCTCCTTCTGCATTGCCTGAAACAAAGAGACTATCATAAATAACATCTAAAATCATTATTGAACTTTTGTTTATGGCTTCTCTCTCTAACATAAGTGGATGAACATAAATAATGAAGGTACCAAACATTGCCTGAAGTAATGAAGTGTTGATCTAGGCTTCAATCCAGTATGCTCTTGTATGATCCAAAACCTGCAAGGAAGGAAAAGATGGGGTTAGATCCAAAGGATCTAAGCAATATCTAGCACCCTATTACTAATCGTCATCTACAATTTATGCATGTGCATAGTCAAGCCATATACTTCTAAAATGAACTATGCTACAGAACATGGGTGTGTGTTAATGTGATTCAAAAGCTATTATGCAAGATTGTTTTATTATTGAGATATATATATCTTAATTCTACAAGAATAAATGTTTTGAGAAATATTTGAATTTAATTTTGACAATAACATGATGATATATTTCAAGCTTCAGTGAGATTTCATACCACACGAAGTTTGTAAATTATGTTCCATGCGTTATTTATGCTTGTATTAGTGGGAAAACCCTAAAAAATGCACAAAAGAGATTGAATTCAACCATGTTGTTTACATAGAAATTGCAGTGTAAGTAGTAGGTTTTGGAAATATTCAGGAATTTACCGAGTTACTGAGAGGGGAGGGGTGAATCAGTAACTCCAAATTTTCTTCAAATTACAGATGTATTAACATATAATTTACTTTTTCCTTATGCATATAGAAAGCATGAAACTTAAAAGCATTCACAATAATGACACATAGATTTGGTTACCCAGAAACCTTCCAAAAAGAAAGTAAAATTGGGGTGGGGATGAAACCCACAAAGCTTTAGTACTGCAGAATAAAGTTGGCCGGTTAAGGCTTACAATTTGATCACTTCTGATGATCTGCCCTGTTAAGAGCAATAAGGATTGCTAAATCCACCCTGTTAAAGGATTTACAAACATACAATGAAGTATGCACTCGGTAAAGAGATTTTACAAAAGACTGTTAAGTCTACCTGGTTAAAGGATTTTAGTACTGGTTCACCTGTTAGGATGAAACAGTAGATCTCTTGCTTTGCAACTGGATTGCTGATTGAGATTCGCTGATGTACTGATCACCTTCTGTGATGAATTTGTCTTTGCTGTTCCCTATACTGCTGTAGCCCTTTTTAATTCACTTATCTCTGCCTTTCTTTCTTTTTCACATTCATACTTATTTCTTACATCTTGACATTGTTACAACATTGCTTATATACAAGTCTTAAACAATTAATTACAATTACAAAGTCGGCTAGACAAATAAACATAGGTGCCACTAAGTCAGCCCAAGTATGGTTACACGGTTCCTGCAAACTAACTCGGTGACTTTCTGATACTCGGCGTCCACTACATTACTCGGCATCGTCATGCACTCGGTAGAAGTGAAGGCACGGTTCATACTAACCACTCGGTAGGTTTTGAACTCGGTAAATACTGGCGACTCGGTAGACATAATGTTACTCGGTTTACACTGTCCTACTCGGTTTGCACTGTCTTGCTCGGTTTGCACTGTCTTGCTCAGTTTGCACTGTCTGCTTAGTTTGCACTGTTCTAATCGGTTTGCACTATTCTGCTTGGTTTGCACTGTTCTGCTCGGTTTGCACTCAGAATGCAAATAAGTGTTGTCACTAGTGGCAATTCTGCTTAATGCCAATAGTAGGATGATTGTTCATGAGCTCACTATTTAATATTTGGCCAGGCCATGTAAATGGTATCAGGCCAACCGAATCAGCCCAACAAAATGTGTCATGTTTATCTTTGTCAAATACACTCGTTCACCAGGGTCATTTTCTTTTCTATTGCATTAACATGACGTCTACTAGAAACATTATGACTGCACATCCTTTTGCTCATCTCTTCAATTTTTGTTTTTGTAGATTTCACCATTTGACATTCCTTTTTGGTAAGAAATGGCCCTGAAAAAGACATTTCTATTTTTCATTCTGAGAAGATCCAGAGTGATTTTGAGTCATAGAGGAAATGCCCTAATCCCTTTGCTCATCCCTCTGCTATCAAATAAAAGTTACCTTGAACAAAAATTGAAGAGATGAACAGAGGGGTGCGCAGTATAGGGATCAGGGCATTTCCTTTGTGACTTAAAATCACTCTAGATCTTCTCAGAATGAAAAACATAAATATCTTTTTCACAACCATCTCTTACTGAAAATGAATGTTAGATGGTGAAATCTACGAAAACAAAAACTGAAGAGATGAGCAAAATGATGCGCAGTCATAATGTTTCTAGCAGACATCATGTTAACACAACAGAAAAGAAAATGACCCTAGAGGCTGCTAAGTCTTTTGAATTAAAAAACCCCTTTGGCTTAGTAATTAATGAGGTTGTTGCTATTAGATCATACATTAATACACTTACTATTTTGAATTTTTTGTGTACTATATATTATTTTATACACATAGAACAATAGATTTGGGGACATAGACTTATGTTCAATCCTTAGTAATGGTTTGGGGAACTAATTACTAATTACCTATGCATATCAGAGTTGATCAAAGAAGGTATATGCACAACAAATTTTTTATTATTATTGATGTCCCTATTTACATCTTTTCATCAAATGACCCAAAAACATCAAGAATGGTCCTATATGGTCACTAATAGCCAACTTTCAAAAGAATATGAATGATTGCAAACATACATAAGTGGATGAACATAAATAATGAAGGTACCAAACATTGCCTAAAGTAATGAAGTGCTGACCCAGGGTTCAATCCAGTATGCTCTTGTATGATCCAAAACTTGCAAGGAAGGAAAAGATGGGGTTAGATCCAAAGGATCTAAGCAATGCCTAGCAACATATTACTGATCCTCATCTACAATTATGCATGTGCATAGTCAAGCCATACACAGACTCAACAACATGGTAGCATTGATCCAATAACATAAAATACATTACAAATGCCAAGCTCATGGTCTCAATGAAATAAACAGTGTATAAAACAATATGTGGTGCACAAAAACAACAAGCATGCAATGATATCACTAACATTGCATGATGCCCAAGCTCAAATTCAAAATAGTAAGTGTATTAATGTATGTTTACATGATGCCAGATATTAAATAGTGAGTTCATGAATAATGCCAGTATTAAACAGTGAGCTCATGAACTATATATGATGCCCTAGCTTGCAGCCCATGAGCCATCAAGACATTTCCTCATGAAATGATCATAAATGGGGAGTACCACATAGTGAATATCAACAAAAAAACAAACAAAGAGAGATCAAACACTTCACACAATGCCTTGAAGGTAATAGAAGTGATGCCCTAGCTCTCAAAGCTCGCAGGTCATCAGGCATTTCAAATGATAAGATGTAAACAATGCCAGTATTAAACAGTGAGCTCATGAACTATGTATGATGCCCTAACTTGCAGCCCATGATCCATCAAGACATTTCCTCATGAAATGATCATAAACAGGGAGTACCACATAGTGAATATCAACAACAAAACAAATAAAGAGAGATCAAACACTTCACACAATGCCTTGAAGGTAATAGCTCTCAAAGCTCGTAGGTCATCGAGCATTCCAAATACTAATTAAGATGTAAACAATGACACCGAAATTGATTTAATGAGAAGATAAAGCTTGAATGCCTACCTTCCAAATGAAAAGATGTAAATAATTCTAGTATTAAACAATGAGCTCATAAACAATGTATGATGCCCTAGCTTGCAGCTCGTGAGCCATCATGACATTTCCTCATAAAATGATCATTAACAGGGAGTACCACATAGAAAATATCAATAGCAAAACAAATAAAGAGAGATCAAACACTTCACACAATGCCTTGAAGGTAATAGAAACGATGCCTTAGCTCTCAAAGCTCATGGGTCATCAAGCATTCCAAATGAAAAGATGTAAACAATGTCAGTATTAAACATTGAACTCATAAACAATGTATGATGCCCTAGCTTGCAACCCACTAGCCATCAACACATTTCTTCATGAAATGATCATAAACGGGGAGTACGCACATAGTGAATATCAACATTAAAACAAATAAAGAAAGATCAAACACTTCACACAATCCCTTGAAGGTAATAGAAATGATGCCCTAGCTCTCAAAGCTCATAGGTCATCAAGCATTCCAAATGAAAAGATGTAAACAATGCCAGTATTAACAATGTTAAGATGTAAACAATGCCACTAAAATTTATTTAATGAGAAGACAAAGCTCGAATGCCTACCTTCCAAATGAAAAAATGTAAACAATGCCAATATTATACGGTGAGCTCATAAACAATGTATGATGCCCTAGCTTGTAGCCCGCGAGCCATCAAAACATTTCCTTATGAAATGATCATTAACAGGGAGTACCACATAGTGAATATCAACAACAAAACAAATAAAGAGAGATCAAATACTTCACACAATTCCTTGAAGGTAATAGAAATGATGACCTAGCTCTCAAAGCTCGTGGGTCATTGAGCATTCCAAATTAAAATATGTAAACAATGCCAGTATTAAACAGTGAACTCATAAACAATGTATGATGCCCTAGCTTGCAGCCCACTAGCCATCAACACATTTCCTCATGAAATGATCATAAACGAGGAGTATGCACATAGTGAATATCAATAGCAAAACAAATAAAGAGAGATCAAACACTTCACACAATGCCTTGAAGGTAATAGAAATGATGCCCTAGCTCTAAAAGCTCGTAGGTCATCAAGCATTCCAAATGAAAAGATGTAAACAATTCTAGTATTAACAATGCTAAGATGTAAACAATGCCACTGAAATTGATTTAATGAGAAGACAAAGCTTGAATGCCTACCTTCCAAATGAAAAGATGTAAACAATACCAGTATTAAACAGTGAGCTCATAAACAATGTATCAAGTCCCTATTTGATCTAATAGCATCAATATAACAAACAAAGCACTAGCCAATCAAATAGGGACATGAGGTGCTCAAACAATGAGCTCATAAAACAATATATTTAGTCTTAATAAAATCTTATAAAACAACATATATTGTGGGAAGTGTTTGATCTCTCTTTATTTGTTTTATTGTTGATATTCACTATGTGGTACTCCCCGTTTATGATAATTTTATGAAGAAATGTCTTGATGGCTTGCAGGCTGCAAGCTAGGGCATCATGCATTATTTATGAGCTCACTATTTGAGCACCAACCAATCAAATAGGGACATGAGGTGCTCAAATAGTGTGCTCATAAACAATGCATGATGTCCTAGTTGTAGGTAGTTATCTCTTCTATAATGATGAAGGAGTGAAAGGTAATGATCAACGAGGTTGTTGCTATTAGATCATACATTAACACTCTTACTATTTTTAATTTGTGTTCATTTCATGCAAAGATACATGTAAAGGAAAAGAAATTTTTGCATCTAAAGATTACATGTATACATATGAAAAATAACTTTCAGAAAAAAATGCAAGAGTACATGCATACATAAGAGGATGAACATAAATAATAAGGGTGTCAGACATTGCTTGAAATGATGATTTTTTGACCCGGGTAGGAATCTAGTGTGCCCCTGTGTGATCCAGAACCTGCAAAGAAAAGAGAGATGGAGGTTAGATAAAAAATATCTAAGCAATGAATGACATCCTATTACTGATCCTCATCTACAATTATGCATGTGCATAGTCAAGCCATACACTTCTGAAAGAAAAACCAAGCTCACAGTCTCAATGAAATAAATAGTGTATAAAACAATATATGGTGCACAACAACAACAAGCATGCAATGACAACAATAACATTGCATGATGCCTGAGCTCAAATTCAAAATAGTAAGTGTGTTAATGTATGATCTAATAGAAACAACCTCATTGATCATTACCTTTCACTCCTCCATCATTATAGAAGAGATTACTACCTACAACTATATTACTAGCCAATCAAATAGGGACATGAGGTGCTCAAATAGTGAGCTCATAAACAATGCATGATGCCCTAGCTTGCAGCCCGCAAACCATCAAGACATGTCCTCATGAAATGATCATAAACATGGAGTACCACATAGTGAATATCAACAACAAAACAAATAAAGAGAGATCAAACACTTCACACAATGCCTTGAAGGTAATAGAAATGATGCCCTAGATCTCAAAGCTCGCGGGTCATCAAGCATTCCAAATGAAAAGATATAAGCAATGCCAGTATTAAACAGTGAGCTCATGAACAATGTATGATGCCCTAGCTTTCAACCCACGAGCCATCAAGATATTTCCTCATGAAATGATCATAAACAGGGTGTACCACATAGTGAATATCAACACCAAAACAAATAAAGAGAGATCAAACACTCCACACAATATATGTTGTTTATAATATTTTATTAAGACTAAATATATTGTTTTATGAGCTCACTTTTTAAGCACCTCATGTCCCTATTTGATTGGTCGGTGCTCTGTTCATTATATTGATTCTATTAGATCAAATAGGGACATCAGTAATAAAATAGGGACATCAAATAGGAACATCAGTAATAAAATAACACACATACAGTTTTGAATTTGAGCTCATAAAGATTAACTTTTAGAAGAATATTAATGAATACAAACATACATAAGTGGATGAACATAAATAATGAAGGTACCAAACATTTCCTGAAGTAATGAAGTGTTGACCCAGGCTTCAATCCAGTATGCTCTTGTATGATCCAAAACCTACAAGGAAGGAAAAGATGGGGTTAGATCCAAAGGATCTAAGCAATGCTTGGCACCCTATTACAGATTCTCATCTACAATTATGCATGTACATAGTCAAGCCATACACTTCTAAAATGAACTATGCTACAGAACAATATGGGTGTGTGTTAATGTGATTCAAAATCTATTATGCAAGATTGTTTTATTATTGAGATAAGGATATCTTAAGTATACAAGAATAATTTTTTTGAGAAATATTTGAATTTAATTTTGACAATAACATGAGGAGTGATATATTTCAAGTTTTAGCAAAATTTTATACCACGCAGTGTTCGTAGATTACATTCAATGCATTATTTATGCTTGTATTGGTGGGAAAACTCTTGAAAATGTGCAAAAGAAATTGCATTCAACCATGTTGTTTACATGACACATGTAGTTTACCTCCAACCTAAATTAGTGTTGCATACAAATTTGTGGACGCTGCGTGGTATGAAGCTTCACCGAAGCTTGAAAATGACAAGCATTATGATGCTGAGGTATGGTGTGGTAATCACAAGTATAGTTTCTTGTAAGCTACTATTGGTATAGTTTTTTTTTTTTCAATAGTTGCAGAATCCAGCTTCTCCTATACTTACACATATGTATACATTTTGGGCTTGGCTTTAAAGTCATGTAAATTTGAGTGAAATGGTAATAATATTTAAGAGCAACAAGTATGACATTTTAAACAACTATGCATATACATTATATAAAAGGATGAGTGATATATTTTAATGGAAACACTTAATGAGAAGACACAAAGAAATCCAAATACCTATGAAGACACACTTGGAGCCATAAGAGATTATAAAGACATCCAAAGACATCAACTGGGGGATTTTGGCACCTATAATGGCCTATGAGGTCATTTCATGCAATAAGAATGGCGAATGTGTAATTAGTCCTAAAAGGCCTAATGATGATAGATACATATGTGTTTTTTCCTTTTGCAATAGTTTATATTCTGATACTTATATCTTGAATTGTCAAATGACCAATGAGTGATAATTTCAAAAGTGTATCATAATTAAAGGCATGTGAATTCATATTGTACTTAATTTGAATGCCATTGTGTAATGTTTTTACTTACAATATTAATCTTAATATATCCCTATTAAGATATCCCTATTTTATTATTGATGTCCCTATTTACATCTTTTCATCAAATGACCCATAAACATCAAGAATGGTCCTATATGGTCACTAATAGCCAACTTTCAAAAGAATATGAATGATTTCAAACATACATAAGTGGATGAACATAAATAATGAAGTTACCAGACATTGCTTGAAGTAATGAAGTGTTGACCCAAGGTTCAATCCAGTATGCTCTTGTATGATCCAAAACCTGTAAGGAAGGAAAAGATGGGGTTAGATCCAAAGGATCTAAGCAATGCCTGACAACATATTACTGATCCTCATCTACAATTATGCATGTGCATAGTCAAGCCATACACATACTCAACAACATGGTAGCATTGATCCAATAACATAAAATACATTACAAATGCCAGGCTCACGGTCTCAATGAAATAAACAGTGTATAAAACAATATATGGTGCACAACAGCAACAAGCATGCAATGACAACAATAACATTGCATGATGCCCAAGCTCAAATTCAAAATAGTAAGTATATTAATGTATGTTTGCATGATGTCATATATTAAATAGTGAGCTCATGAACAATGCCAGTATTAAACAGTGAGCTCATGAACAATGTATGATGCCCTAGCTTGCAGCCCACGAGCCATCAAGACATTTCCTGATGAAATGATCATAAATGGGGAGTACCACATAGTGAATATCAATAGAAAAACAAATAAAGAGAGATCAAACACTTCACATAATGCCTTGAAGGTAATAGAAACGATGCCCTAGCTCTCAAAGCTCATAGGTCATCAAGCATTCCAAATGAAAAGATGTAAACAATCTAGTATTAAACAATGAGCTCATAAACAATGTATGATGCCCTAGCTTTTAGTCCGCGAGCCATCAAGACATTTCCTCATCAAATGATCACAAGAGGGGAGTACCACATAGTGAATATCAACAACAAAATAAATAAAGAGAGATCAAACACTCCACACAATGACTTGAAGGTAATAGCAACGATGCCCTAGCTCTCAAAGCTCGCGGGTCATCAAGCATTCCAAATGAAAAGATATAAACAATGCCAGTATTAAATATTGAGCTCATAAACAATGTATGATGTCCTAGCTTGCAACCCACCAGCCATCAAGACATTTTCTCATGAAATGATCATAAACGGGGAGTACCACATAGTGAATATCAACAACAAAACAAATAAAGAGAGATCAAACACTTCACACAATGCCTTGAAGGTAATGGAAGTGATGGCCTAGCTCTCAAAGCTCGTAGGTCATCAAGCATTCCAAAAGATAAGATGTAAACAATGCTAGTATTAAACAGTGAGTTCATGAACTATGTATGATGCCCTAGCTTGCAGCTCGCTAGCCATCAAGACATTTCCTCATGAAATGATCATAAACAGGGAGTACCACATAGTGAATATCAATAGCAAAATAAATAAAGAGAGATCAAACACTTCACACAATGCCTTGAAGGTAATAGAAGTGATGCCCTAGCTCTCAAAGCTCATAGGTCATCAGGCATTCCAAATAATAAGATGTAAACAATGCCAGTATTAAATAGTGAGCTCATGAACTATGTATGATGCCCTAGCTTGTAGCCCGCGAGCTATCAAGACATTTCCTCATGAAATGATCATAAACGGGGAGTACCACATAGTGAATATAAACAACAAAACAAATAAAGAGAGATCAAACACTTCACACAATGCCTTGAAGGTAATAGAAGCAATGCCCTAGCTCTCAAAGCTCGCAGGTCATCAGACATTCCAAATGATAAGATGTAAACAATGTCAGTATTAAATAGTGAGCTCATGAACTATGTATGATGCCCTAGCTTGAAGCCCGTGAGCCATCAAGACATTTCCTCATGAAATGATCATAAACAGGGAGTACCAAATAGTGAATATCAATTGCAAAACAAATAAAGAGAGATCAAACACTTCACACAATGCCTTGAAGGTAATAGCTCTCAAAGCTCGCGGGTCATCAAGCATTCCAAATGCTAATTAAGATGTAAACAATGACACTAAAATTGATTTAATGAGAAGACAAAGCTCTAATGCCTACCCCAAATGCTAGTGCCCTCTTCCCACATAGTGTCAGCCTTTTTGCACACGCCAAACTCGAATGCCCTCTTTGTGCCATGCAAAATTGCAATGTCACCTTTGCGGTAGCTCTTCGAATTCACAAATTACAAATAACACTTTTTTTTTTTTTTTTTGGTTTATAACCAAATGGGTGTCGCAATTACGATGGTATCATTGCTATTACGACACCATCGGGGGCACTTGCAAAAAAAAACACAAAAAACAAACACAAATTGTAGTGGCATCATAAATTGGCATCAAAGTTTGACCCCAAATGTTGTAGTGGGTGACCTCAAGTGCACTGGCTTCACTACTGCTTCCCTCTTCTTTCTTCTTCCATGTTTTACTCATCCGAGTTCTCATTTTCTCAATGGTTTCTTCATTCTTTCTTTGCTCATTGCTCGGTATGGGTGACCTGGAATTTTTCTTAAGGTGACCTATCTTATTGCATTTATAACATACCATACTTCCATTCATCCAAATCTTGGATTTACCCCTAAAATGTGTCTTCAGACAATTTTCTCCAATGTGACCATATTTTCCACAGTAATGGCAATTGTACCAAGTGTTGTAGTCCCAATTGTATGTATTACCCTTCTTAGGTGACTTCATCTATTGATTTGATGACCATTTGGGCTTTGATCTACATTCAAATGCTCTCTGTCCATATTTTTGACAGTTGAAATAGTGTCCTTGGAATTTAGGTGAGGTAGGTGGATTACTAACCTTTGTTCTGTATTCATGTGCATGATGTCCATGTTTCTTATAGTTAAAACAATGTCCATTAAATTTAGGTTTAGGATCAGACTTACCATGTTTTCTTTTGCAGTCGTTGGCTGTATGTCCTAGCTTTCCATAGTGATGGCATGTGGGCTTGTTGTTCTTTGGTTTTGCATTCCTTTCCTCTCCACTCTTTGATGATTCCCCTTCCTTAGTGGATGACAATTTCTCATTATGTCCAAGTCCATATGTATCACTAGATCTTCTAGGTGACCTTAACAGCTCTTCAAAGTATCTTACAACTTCATTAGGCTTGTTCATCCTTTCATTAACTTCCTTTTCAGTTCTCAATTCACTCCTCAGTTGATTGTTTTCTGATCTTAGATTGGTGAGTTCCACATCTTTCCTACCCAATTCTTGATTAACCAGTAGCAGTTGATTTACCATGTCAAGTTGATTGTTTGTCAACCTTTGCATGTCATTTGTCTTTTCATCAAGTCTTATTAATATTTGTCTTTTATCTTCTTCGGCCATTGTCATGTCTTCTTCAACTTTCTTTTTCTGTTCAACTACTTCATAGAGTCTTACAAATTGAATTTATTGTTCTCTCTTCATATTTTTGATGTCCTCATTCAGTATGTTGTTGTTCTCTAGTAGTTCTTTTATGGCTTTGTCACTTTCTGCAGATTTCCCACTATCAAATAGTCCAGTAGTATCTTCTTCTTGATATTGTTTCTCATTTTGTTGAATAGCTATTTCTCTTCTTCTACTTAAGGATTTCTTCAGTTCTCCTCTAGCTGCTTCAAGTTGTTGTAATGCAAGTTGAATACCAATCTTCTAATTCTCTATGATTTTTCCCAACTTATAAACCTCCATCTCAAGATCTTTATCTCACAAGTGGTTAGACTTCTATAGGAGATCAAAGCTCTAATACCAATTGTTGGAAATCTCTTGGGAAAATGCAATACTGAGAAGAAGGGTGACTCAAATATCATTGATTTATCCATTTTTACATAAATGAAACTTGCATAGCATAAGCATAAAACTCAAAAGTATAACAGATCTAATAAGCTAAACATCATCCATGCAAATAATCATAACACAATGATTTTGGTTACCTAGAAAGCCTTGAAAGGTAAAAATGGGGTGGGGATGACACCCACAAATCTTCACTACTGTAGTATAAAGTTTGTGTGTTAGGGCTACAATTTTGATCACAAAATATGATCTACCCCATGAGGGGTTTTCCCTATTAAGAGCTTTTAGACTTATATAATCTACCTTGCAAAAGGATTTAAGACTTATAACTAAGTAAGCACTCAGTTAAGAGATTTACTAAGGTCTGTCAAAACTAATCTGTTAAAAGATTTACCCTGATACACCTGTTAAAATGTCTCAGTACCTGATCCTTCAGTTTGCACTATGATGCTGATTACAAATCTTCTCCTTCTAGTATAGATTTGATCTCATCTATCAAGTATGTCTATGTTCTTCCCTTCACTGCTTTTCTTTGTTCTACTCGGTCACTGAACTCTATTAGAATACTTCTCTATACAGAAGATATTCTCTTTGTCACACTCTTACATCATTTTAGGGTTTAGATCACATCTTATATAGACACTTAACTTTCTCCAAGATTTAAGATCTACGATCTAGATTATCTCTTTTTTCCGCTTAATCTTTCCCTAATTTTGATTGGTTCCTTGTGTTACATAGGGATTAATGATTACAATACAAGAGTGTAATCACCTCTGTGATTTCCTCAACAAACAAAAAATGAAATATAAATGTTGGCCAAAATGGTTTACCTAAGTGTTTGTGCCATAATAAACACATATGTCAATTCTGGCTTGCTCGACATTAGATATCTCTGGCACTCGAAATTCATTGTTCTTTATATTCTAGTGCTCGACATTGTCTTCTTTACATAACTTGGCAAAAGTTGACTTGGCTAATACAAAAGTACTCAGTGACCACTATTTTACTTGGCAGTGACTATTGCTCGATAAATGTAAATTATACATGACTTAGCCTATATATGATGACTCGGTCATAGTGATGATTGACCAACATTGCCTAGAAAATGACTAAGTGTAAGACACTAATAGAAAACAAAACTTTAGGGATCAACATTTTCAACTTTTTTGATCACGTACTAATTGGCACATGGTCATCTTGGTTCCTCCTACCTTGGTGCATTATGTCAAGTAAAATATCAAAACTAGGATGCTCTCTCTCTCTCTCAACACAATGCAAACCCCAAAATCATTTTGCATTTATTTAGTTTCATTTTATATTTTGCATCGAGGCTCCTATTTATTTCCTATCCCTACCATAGTTTTTCTTCTCCTATTCATTTCGAGAGGACACTCGTGTTCTCTGAACCCACATGTCCTCTCAAGGGGGAATACCTCTACCTCTTCCCCATCTTTCCTCATCCTTCCATAATTGAGGCATCTTCCTTTTCTTTTCCTTTGACATGATGCTGATTTCGACACCACATCAAAGAGGGGCAAAATGTAGACACCTAAAATTGTCCTTTGTACTCTAATATTAACTTTTACTAATATTTGTTCTTAACATTATAGTTGATTTTATTAATTGACTATAATCATTTTGATTAAGTAAAAGTAGGTTTTGAAAGGACCCAAAACCTTTTACATTGAAATTACAGAATAAGCATTAAAAGCCCAATAGAAATAGTGCAGCAACACAATAAAAAAATACCAAAAAATTGACAAGTCCTCCAAAGAAATGGAGAAAAGAGGACATAAAAAAAATAGGACAACAAAAAGATAGCTAGATAGTCTTCATTACTTTAGCCACCTGATCAACCAACATCTGCATGTTTGTTGAGGACACCTTAAGCTCCTCCAAATCATTGTTCTTGTTAGACTCCAACTTCTTGAAGCTCAATTTGGTCCTCTTACTGGGCCTCTGACCCTCCTAAACCTCCTTAGGCACCTGCTCCCCTTTATCTTGTTCCATCTTGTCCACAAGGATTCTGACATGCTCAGCTGAGGCCTTAAGGATAAAAAAACTCTGCTCAGCAATATTTCCAATAGTCTTCTCCAGTTGCACAATATTGCTCTCCGTTTTATCCATTCTCTTCAAAAAATTACCTCATTTAAGAGCAGTATCCACCTCTTTCATTTTTCCCTCCATAAGTTGGACCTTCTTTGTCAGAATCATTATCCATTGTACACTACCAATAACCTCCTTCAGCTCATCAATACTCTGTCCCATAGTCTTATCACCCAAATTCATCTTACCAAGAGACCCAACCTCCCGTTGAAAGTTCTAAATTTAATTTTTTATCACATTGATGTCACTTTTCATTGTGCTAAGGTTATTGAAAAAATTAGTACAACCTAGATTGTCAAAGATCTTATTCACACCAGTAGTATCCTTGTTAGTGCTCCCCATCCTTCCCCTGGCATCATTCACTTTATCCTTCTCAATATTGGCCACATCCTAGATGATATCCTGCAAGATATTCTCCTCTACCAGCACAGTTTGGTCAAAGTTATCAGGAACCCCCATATTGGGACTGGGATTCTCTGACAACTTGTCCTATTTTTCCTTAGCATTCTTGTGACAAGAAGAATCATCATCAATAGAAATAACAACCCTCTTACCCACAATATTTTTCTTGTTCTTGGCTCTGGTGCAGATCCCAATAGTCTCCATTTCTTTTTTTCCCTTCCCCTTAGCACTGTCATCCCTAATTTCATCTTCCTCTATTTCATTTCTATAACAGATTCTTCAATCTTTTCCTTCCTTTTTTTATTCTTGGATGAGGAGCCACAATGGTTGGAGGGCTTGCTGTGTTGAACAGATTCAACCTCATCATCTTAAAGGGGGACCTCTCAACCTTTTTGTATTTTAACACATCATAGAGCAAAACCATCAAACCTTCATGATAGGCATGGTCACCCTCAGGATCCTTCTCCAAACTCTTGATGGTAGTATCCAAGGAACTCTAAAGATAAAAGGGAAAATTAACTTTAATCCCATGTCTAAAGTGATTCAACAATATCAGATGATGGTTATAAATTTTAGTGTACCTCCCATCCAAAGTGATGAAGTTGATAAGAATAAATAGAACCATCCTCCACAGCCTAGAGATGCACTTCAGACCGAAATAGGAGTTGTCAATCTTCACCATTCTTCTCCTTTCCTATTTTGTCTCCACAAAATCATCCAGGGGTTTGTCTGAGACCTTCCTATCTCTATAAAAGTTAATCCCTTCAATTTTTAGACTTGTGGCCTTAGCAATAATCTCTTCTGTTATCTCCATATATTGCGTCCCAACCAGAATTTTGCCCTTATTCCAAGTTTTAAGGAATTTCTTGGTAACAGAAGGTTTTCTACCATGCAAACTTTCCAAATAATCCATGACACCCCCATTCTGCACAATAGTCTAGACCTCTAGATTTTGATTCCACTTGCAATTTCCTAGCTCACACCTCTTCTTACGACCCCCCATGGCTCTACTTCTGTAATTTTTCCTTAACTCAAAGTTTCTAACCAAACCCTTCTTCTTCACCTTGGAATCACAAGCGTTCCCTCTTTCACCAAAAAAGACCCATAAAACATATTAAATGAAGGCGATAGTCACATCGTAATCACAAATAGCCCATAAATCTCCTTCACATGGATCACTACAATTATTAAACATTAATGGAAACTTCATTGAAATTTTTTTGCCTACTTTGAAAATGATCCTTATCAATTAATGATGACCCTTCAGAGGGAAGGACAGTCCAGTCATCCCATTCAATATTCAACTGACTTCTACAAGCCACATTAGTAGCCCAGTTAGCTGCATAGTTAGTCTCCCTATAGTTGTGGGTGATAACACAAACATCAAAGGTCTTGATTATACTTTTTTCCTTGTTAATGATATTAGATATCATCCATGAGGGGATCATATCATTATTAAGACATTTAATGATATTAAGAGAGTCCCCTTCAACCCACACTTTCCTATAATTTTTAATCTTAGCTAGCTTAAGACCATAGAGAGCAGCACTAGCCTCGGCAACATGATTTGTATGAATACCAATAGGAATAGCCATAACACCTTTGCATATCCCATTCTCATCTCTGATGACTATACCACATCCAGCTATCCCCAGGTTTCCCTTTGAGGCATCGTCAAAATTAATTTTCATCCATCCATTAGGGGGACAGTCCCAACGAGCCTCATTTCTCAAATTCCTCTTGATTTTCTGATCCTTCATACCATCCAACTTCCAATTCTTGAAGAGTTTCATCTCCCATGCCTCTTTAGGTTCTTGAAATTTATTAGTCAGCCATATATTTTCCATCACAACTCTCTTGATTTTGTAGAAGATCACAATACAACTAGACTTCTTATTTATAAAAATCCTATCATTTCTTTCTTTCCAAACAACCCAACATATGTAAGGTAAAAGAAAGTTCCAAATAGTAACCATAATGCTATTATAAGGGGAACTCCAAGAAGTGAATAACTCATGTATGCCCTCTGGAAAGACCCACTCCATATTCATCAGATTCAAAAACTTCTCCCATATTCTATGAACAAAGGTAGAATGAATAGTCATATGATTGATAGTCTCCTCATCATTCTTGCATAGACAACACCTATTAGTTAAGAAAAAGCCCCTTTCCTCAAATTATCAATAGTCAGAATCTTATCCTGCAATCAAATCCATAAAAAAACATTAATTTTAGGGGTTAGTCCTTTAAACCAAGCTTTCGCCCAACAAGGTTCCAAATAGTTCTCATAATTCTGGTTATACAAAGAGGAAACCGAGACTATCCCATTAGAGTTATATCTCCAAATCAAAGTATCCTCTTCATCAATCAGAAAGACAACATTAAGGATTTTATTTAGACTTCTAAGAGAAAGGTCAACCTTAGACAAGTCAATCCAGCTGTCCCCTTCCCAATAGTCAGCCACATGAGTTCCAATGGCCAACTTACATTGCCATTCATCATCCCAAAAGAGAATAGTCTTTCCATTTCCAACCTTCCATTTCACACCCTTCTTGATGAACTCCTTATTTTTCAAAGCATTATTCCAAATGATTGAGCCACCTTGCAAAGTCTCCTGATTTAGCAAATTTAGAAAATTACTGATGTCCTTGTTATATTTGTTATTCCATATAGTACTCCATTCCCCCAGATTATTGAGCCATCTCCAAAGAAGCTTAGTCAAAATAAAATCATTCACACTTCTTATTATCCTCAGACCTAATCCCCCCTTATTAACTAGTTTGTACACCTTATCCCAAGCTATGAGAGCCATTCTCTTCTTTTGCTCCATACCGGACCAAAGGAAGTTCTTTTCAATTTTCTCAATTGCATCCACAAACTTCCTAGGAATTTTGAAAATACTTAGAGGCATAGAGAGGGATGATTTGGAAAGTAGATTTAAGCACATGTATTTTGCCAGCCTAACTCAGAAGCACACCCTTCCAACCAGCCAAACTCCTATGGAATTCATCAATCATCGAGCTCCAAAAAGAATTTGGTGGATCAAGAAAAAGAGGTAGGCCTAAGTATGACCCCGAAAGATAGCCCACCTCATAGCCCATCATCCTTCTAATATTTTCTTGCCTTCATTGAGGAACATTTATAAACAAAATAGAGCTCTTGTTCCAGTTTATAATCTGGCCAGTAGCAGCTCCATATCTATCTAAAGCCTTTTTTATGTTTTTGCCATTTTTGACCGATGCTTCCCCAATGATTATAGAGTCATCCACAAACTATTGATGAGAGAAACTATGCTCTTTAGAAGAAGGTTGAAGGCCGATAAATTCACCTTTTTGGACCAAGCAACCAATATATCTACCCAAACACTCAGCCATAATAATAAACAAGATAGGAGATAGAAGGTCTCCTTGCCTAAGACCTCTCAAAGATTTGGAGAAAGGGGTAGGAGAACCGGTCAAAAGCACCGAGAAGGTGGCTAAAGAGACAAGACAATATATAAGCTCAATGCTTCTCATATTGAAACCAAAAGCCTCCAAACCCACCTTCTAAAAATCCAAATCCACCCTATCGTAAGCTTTAGACAAATCTAGCTTCAGCAAAAAACTTTCATTTTTAGACATAGAAAGGGAGTGAATGTTTTCATGGATAGAAATGATTGAATCTAGAATTTTCCTACCTGAAACAAAACCATTCTATTGTCCAGAAATCAGGGAAGGAATAAATAACAGAATCCTAGTTGTGAGAACTTTGGAGATAATCTTAAACAAAGTTACATAAACTGATGGGTTTGAATCAGTCCAAACTATCAACACCCACTTTCTTGGGGATCAATGCTATAAAGGTACCATTTAATTCTTTAAGAATCCTTCTTGATCCAAAAAATTCATTGACATCATTAACAACATCATGCTCAATGATGTGCCAATACTTATGAAAAAAGAAAAGGGGATAACCATCCAGCCCAGGGGCTTTGTCTCCTTCAAAGGAAAAGATGACCTTGTGAATCTCTTCCTTTGAAGGAATAATAGTAATAACTATGTTCTACTCATCATTCAGAATGTGAGGGATATAGTCAATTAGCTCCCTTTGGCACTCCATGTCCAGATTGTCAACTTTCTTCAGAAGATCAAAGAAAAACTTGCTGACCACTCCTCTGAACTCTTTCTCCTTTTCATTGATGACACCATCAATCTTCAAACTAGAAATTTTATTACCCATTCTATGATTAATTATGGTCATGAAAAAATACTTCAAATTTATGTCCCCTTCTTTCAAAAAGATTTTCCTAGACCTTTGTCTCCAAAAAGATTCTTCTTTAGAGATGATATCATGATATTCCACAAGTTTCACATCCTCCTCTTCTCTAGAAAAAGTGACATAACCATCCTTCTGAATGCTATCCTGTATTTCCTTCAACTCCTCAATAATTTTCCTTTTGTTAGTAAAAATATTCCCAAAGGTCTCCTTGTTCCATTTTTTTATATTGTCTTTAACATTTTTAAGTTTCTTAGCAATTTTGAACATAGCCGTTCCTTCAATCCTGATCTTCCACCACTCTTCAATGAGATTTTCTAGATTTGGGTGAATAATCCACATTTTCTCAAAATAGAAAGGGAATTTCTTTTTCATACCAACATGCTCAGCAATAAGGGTAATCGGGTAATGATTTGAACCAGCTCTAATATAAGTCATTAAAGAGAAAGAGTAACTATAAAACCACTCATTACTATCCAAAGCCCTATCTAACCTTACTTGGATGAGATCTTTACTAGATCTCCTATTGGTCTAGGTATAATTAATCCCCTACAAATTAATGCCATGTAAAGCATGCTCATCAATGAAGTCCATTAGATCAGTTCTGTTGTCCAGATTCGGTTGGCTTCTACCCAATTTCTCATTATCCTTTAAGGGAGTGTTGAAATATCCCATAATGATCCACCCTTCATCATTAAAATCACTCCTTTTCCTAGAAATTTTAGTCCAAAAATATTTTCTCCCCCATTTAGAATTGGGAGCATAGATATTAGTTAGGACCCAAGAGGTTCCATCCTTAATATGCAAAAATCTAACATTAGCCATATTGTTACCTTGTGAGATAACCTCCCCCCTGATAATGCTATAGTTCCACATAACCATAATGCCCCCAGAGGCCCCTTCAATATCTCCACCTAAGGACTTTCCATTACTAAAAAAACAAAGATTCTCAATTTTTTCCTTAGACATTTTGGGCTCTTGAAGTAAGACAATATTTGGTTTATTGTCTTTGATCACATTTTTGACCATATCCTATTTATGAGGATTATTTAACCCTCTTACATTCCATGAGATAATCTTCATTGTTTCTGGAAAGGTCTCGACTCTAGGATGGTTTTTTACTTCCATCCACGATGTTCTTGCTGGCCTCTAACACTCTTTTTTTTTGATTTGAGGGCCTTCCTGGGGAGACATGAATGGATCCCACATCTCCAATTTTTCTACTTCTCATGCTTCTAGTTGATACCGTAGCATCCTTAGTCACCTTTAGATATCCTTTTTTTTTTCTTATTTTTTGTTTTCTTTTTATTTTCCACATTTGTCCATCCATCTTCAATCACATCATGACACCCAAGTAAAGAAGCATTAATGTTTTCCGCATCTCCCCATTTTGTAGAATGAGCTTCAAGGGGTAAGTTTTTACTTGATCCAATAGGAGTAAGTAAAGGTTCTTGAGAAGAAACTTCAGAAAAACCAAGAGCAACACATTTCTGGGCATCTTGGAAAACCTCATCATTCCTCTGTATTGATGGATATTTTCTAATGTAGACTCCTGATATTTCTCTCTCAATAAGATTCACATAAAAAACATTTTATCTTCTATGTTACCCATTGATCTTCTCTGCACTTCTTTAGCAAAGGAGTCCTCAACTCTCCTTTGAGGAGCTCCTACAATAATTTCTGTGCTAATCTCCTTACTCTGCCCTGCTCCAGAGGGAGAAGTCCCACTTCCCTCTCCAAGAATGACCTTCTCCTCCTTATTTTCTTCTATCTTAGCATTGACACTCTTCCCATTGGAGTTGGATTCAGAACCAGATTTTCTCACCCAGACCTTTTTTTGTTTCTTTGGTTGAGAAATTTTCTCCTTTGAGGAGCTTCTGCAATTTTTGTGCTAATCTCCTTACTCTACCCTACTCTAGAGGGAGAAGTCCCACTTCCCTCTCCAAGAATGACCTTCTCCTCCTTATTTTATTCTATCTTACCATTGACACTCTTCCCATTGGAGTTGGATTCAAAACCAAATTTTCTCACCCACACCTTTTTTTGTTTCTTTGGTTGAGAAATTTTACCCCCTGGAGAGTTATAGATTCTGACATATCCACTCCCTAGTGAATCCCCACACAAATCCTGGCATAAGTGAGACGTCTCCTAGAAATCCTCACAGGGTCCATAGATAAAATTTCACCAAAGACATTAGCAATCCCCTTAAAAACATCTTCCACCCAAAACTCAAACGATAGACCTGAAAGATTCACCCAGACCAAAGCCTGCACATTTGATTCATCCTGCATATTAAGGTTTAGACAACATTTATGAAGCACCATGGAATTCTTTCCTATCACCCACAGTCCACTACAAAGGGTATTCCTAAGATCTTCTTCACAGGAAAATGAAAAGGATAAACAACCTTTGGAAAAAGCCACCACCTCAACTTGTCCTTTCAAAACCCATTTCCTCTTGACAAATGCCTTAACCACCTCAATATTTGGGTGGGCTCCAAGAAACAGCCCAACTAGAGAGTTAACCATTCTCGATATATTCAAATCAATAATCTAGTCATGATTGGTAATAGCAAAGGAGCCTTGCTCAAGGTTAGAAATATTCTTCACAGGGGGAAACTAGAGAGTTATAGATTCTGGCATATCCACTCCCTGGTGAATCCCCACATAAATCCTGGCATAAGTGAGATGTCTCCTAGAAACCATCACAGGGTCCATAGATAAAAGTTCACCAAAGACATGAGCAATCCCCTTAAAAACATCTTCCACCCAAAAATTAAGTGGCAGACCTGGAAGATTCATCCAGACCAGAGTCTGCACATTCAATTCATCTTGCATATTAAGGTTTGGACACCATTTATGGAGCACGATGGAATGCTTCTCTATCACCCACGGTCCACAACAAAGGGTATTCCTAAGATCTTCTTCATAGGAAAAGGAAAAGGATAAATAACCTTTGGGCAAAGCCGCCACCTCAACTTATCCTTTCAAAACCCATTTCCTCTTGACAAACACCCTAACCACCTCAATATTTGGGTGGGCTCTGGGAAACCAACCAACTAGAGAGTTAACCATTCTCGATATATTCAAATCAATAATCTAGTTAGGAATGGTATTAGCAAAGGAACCTTGCTCAAGGTTAAAAATATTCTTTATAGGGGGAAGAGAAGACTTACCTGCAAGCTTAACGCCAAAAAGCCCAGACCAATTTTTGATAGTTTTGATAGGGGTCATCCTTTTTTGTATAGATTCTTCAGGCTTGGGACCCTCACCCAGGTCTCCAGGCCCCAACCCAACATTGAGATCCTTCCCTTGCAATCCAACCTCATCAGTCTCACCCAGTTGACTTCCAGAGCCCGATGATCCAATACCATCTCCTTCATTCCCTCCCTTGGTCGAGTTTGAAATTTGAAATCTCCTTTCCCACCCGCTGCTCTATCTGCTCGCTGCTCCATTCGCTCTTAATAATTGACTATAATCATTATATTCTTCTATTTATTTAATTAAATTTACTTTAGTTAAATAAATTCATTTATGTGTTGTATTTAAATTTTATTTAAATACTATAATATATTTTATTTAATTTAATATATTATCCCTCAATTTCTGATTATAAAATAAATTTTATTTATTTTATTCCTCCACTAGCCTAAAATTATTATAAACCTTGATTAAATTAAATTTATTTTAATTTAATCCTCTTTTTCACTTTTTTCTAATCATGCCTTTTGCTAATATTCCTCTAATCTTAATTAAAAGGTGGATTACCTCTAATCATGTGCACAATAACCTTTTCCAAGGTAACCACCTCTCCATCTTTTTTCTCCTCCAATCATTTTGAATTTCTCTTTCCCTCTAAAAGTGGAGATTGATTTTTGTTTTACCTCTTAATCTTAATCACTTATTCATTTTTCCTCTTCATCTTAGCCGCTTTTCTTTTGCCTCTTAATCTTGGCCATCCATTCTTTCACCTCTTAATCTCCTTCGTCCAATCCTATTCAATTTTTATAAAGAGGAGGTCTCACTCCTCATTTGATACATAGACATTTGTGACACTTAGACATCTTTTGAGACATAAATCTTTGAGCTTAGTCATTCTATTAATGTATCTTCTTACATCTATTGGATAATCTAGATATCACATGTTAGGTAATGGAATGAATCTAGTTTTTCTTCAATCTTGCATTCTCATCTTAGCTTAATCTTTCATTTCAATCTAGTTTTTAATCTCTTGCATTTTCATTCTTAGAATATAATCTTGCATTTGCATCATCATTTTGTGAAGATTGGGGCAAGTTCATCATAAGTGTGTTCTTAATGTTTCACCCATCAATCATAGTGGGATTTATTATATTACGTTGAGAGAGCACACCCACAAAAATCTCTAAGAGAAAATCAAACAAGGTTTTGGGTGCCCTTGTTTTAGCTCATCAGAGGTTGTAGTGGAAATTTTGTTGCATTACAAGTTATTTAGCATGTTTAATCTAACCTAAATGCTTCACATTTCTTGTGTTTTAATTCTTGTATTTATGGTGTAGCTGTAGGGATTTTCATTACATACAGATCATTTCATGATGCAAAATCAAAAACTACAAACCTTTCTGACATTATCTAGCCTATGGTGAAATAGGTGGCCATGAAATAGGGTATGGTTACTCATCAAAGCATAGAGAATTTTCATCAAAGTATTTCAATCAATACTACACAAATAGAGAAAACAAGATTCTAAATTAATCTATTGGTATGTTCATCATCACCATATTGCTTTTAACCTAAAGTAGTTTTCCTTAATAGTCTTGTTTTTAGCTGAGATGTACATTTAGTCAGTGCTCATAAATCTAGAAGGATATTCACTATTGTGGAAGTAAATTTTTCAAATGATTAGATAAATGTTTAACTTTGTTTGAACTTGGGAGTTATTTGGAATGCATAAATACAACTAATTTGTGGATATTGTGTAGCCATAATTAGTTTTCCATATTGCTTTCCAATAAGACTAGAACTTTCACATGCATCAAAATATTTAAAAGTGTCATGTAGTTGTCCGATGTCACCCTAGATAACATAGAATATCACAAATCGAATGCAAGGTAAAATGATGAGTTTGGCTTGAATCTTTATGAATTTCATGGAAACTACCCAAATTCATTTAACTTCTTTTCTTTTGGAAGTATAATATATTTTTCTAGTCATCTATATCATGTCATAGTTAATTAATTACAAGGATATTGCTATGGCTAGAAAGCTCTCTAAATATACTTTCTGATGGCATAATTGGCATTCAATACTTTTGTTTCTATTGCTAATTTATTCTTCACCGTATGTTTTTTAGGAAGATATAGACCTCAGGGCTCATAGTGGCTTGCTTGATTCAAAAGGAATCTCTCCCTAAAAATGGCCTTAAGAGCCTTAAGATATACCTTTGGAAAGTTATTATATTGTTTTCTCAAAGAAATCATATATAATTAATCTATTTTTGCCAAGAATAGTGGTGGTAACATGTACAAAAAAGTATAAGTCATTTGAATTCTTATGTGGAATTTAAATTTATTGTTTCATGAGATAATATTTTTAAGTGATCAGGGAAAGGCTATTATTTGACATAATTTAAGGCTTTAGATTGATTATGGTTAATAAAAAAAAAGAAAAAAAGAAGAGACTATTTATTAAGACTCAATAGATTGTAATCAAAATTCTAAATGAGTCATCATGTATTTCTCAATCAGTCCGTGTGAACCCTCTTGTGTCTAAAAGTTGTAGAGAAATACCATGTGATGACATCGAATCTTTCAAATAATCAATTACAAGGGAAGATACAATCAATTAGGTTGCCTAAAATTTAAAATTTTAGTTATGACATTCAACTGGTTGGACCATTCTCAGTAGTAGTGTCAGAATATAAAATATTTTCTTCCTTATAAGGCATGCTATGATGCAGTCATATCTAAAGATGAGAATGATACTCTATTCATTTGAAAAAATTTCATTCAGAATGGGGTATTAGAAACTAGAAATGGTTAATAATACATTTCTAGGAATTACTCAATTTTAGGAATTAACCTCATTTAATATTATATCTCATTATCCAGACTTCACTACTCCATAGTTGTATACCATGCTCATCTAATTCCAACTATTAGATATACAAACTATTTTCCTTCATAGGATCAACTTGGTTGTATTTCAATAAACATATTAGAACATAAAGAAATTTCCAAAGTTTAAGTATTGGAGAGGTTTGTTCAAATGCTTATAGTTCCATCCCTCTTGGAAAGAATAGAGAAAACACATGACTCTCTGTAGACTGCAAGCAAAACACAAATAAATAAATAGAATATTCCTTCTTAACATTTTAATTTGTTTGTTATGCTTCATTTTTATGGACATCTCAGGTACGTTGGCTCAAAATCATTTGTGCCCCTCTTGTACAACCCATTTTATTGTTCCCAATAATTTCATGTATAGACTAGGAAGGAAGTAAGTATTGCCAATGAGTCTATTTATTCTAAAGGTTGGACTTAAAAACTCCAACAATTATTGGTTTATATGCACAAGAAAGAAATGAATTGTGTCCAAATTTTTTGAATACAAGTTATGTATGATACAAAAGAGTGAATATTGATAGCACATAGCATCCAACAATGAATCTTATACATGGTAGGATATGAATCAAACTATTCTAGCCAAGTTCACCACAAGCTTCCTCCATTGTATCTTACAAAGACAATCCCACATTTGTCAGTTGCAAAGGAGGTTATGCCACATGGTTCAAACATGAAGGTAAAGACCCCAATATTTTAGTTGGTGTCATAGGGGGACCTAATCAAAATGACAAATTTACAGATGAAAGAGACAATTATGATCAAATAGAACCTTCAACTTATAAAAATTCTCCAATGGTGGTAGTTTTAGCCAAACTCCAACTTGGAAATGGTGGAAACAAAAATCTTAATCAAGGCTATGTTGTCTTAGGGACTATATCTTAATATTTCAAAAGACCTTCATTGGCGTTGTTTGTTTTTTTATGATTGTTGCAGCAGTGTTGTCTAAATGGTTGTTTTTTAAGTAGTTGTTGTGCTTAAGCTCGAACCAAAATCTATTTCTTGAACAAATGAACAAAATACTAAAATCTAAGGTTGCCTCTACTGCAAAAATATATCCTTTTCCAACTTCTCCTCAAAGAAGTTCCACTAACCTCATATATGGCATGTGATAAGACAATTTTAGCAGAAAATGAAAACAATCCAAGTAATATTCAGATTTGGTTCTAGTTAAAGAAACATATTCAATGTTCATTAATCTCTTAAATAGATTAAGTTGTATTTTGATGATGATGACATCCTAGTTAAAAGTTAGCAATTTAGAAAGTAAAAAATAGCAAATCAAATGTGGCTTTTGATTGTGCCTTAATCTATGTTCCATGATGTTTTGGGGATGGGGACAGTAGGGTGTGGCCGAAATGTGTTTTTGGAATGTTAGTCTAGGGCCATTTCTAGAGGATAGCAATCTAGGGGCTCATTTTGAGGGCTGTTGTACTTGCTATTTTTGTTGTTGGTCTTGGTCTCTTAGACTGTTTGATCCATTTAAATGTGTATAGAGTGTGACCTATTTAAATATGCTTAGACTTTTTAACATTCTGATAATAGAATACAGAGTGTAATCCTAAATGTTGATAAACAAAACACACATTCCCTGTTGTCCCTTGCTATCTCAAAGTCCTATAAATAACTATGTGGATGGAGATTAGGATTTTGTTCCTCAGGGATGTAGACATTTCCAGGACCTATACTTTAGTAATTAATTTAGGCCCAAGATCTTTACATTTTTGCAACTTAAATTTTAGTTTTACAATTATCAAATTATAATTATTTTAATTTTATAACAATATATATGTATATCATATGATTCTAGATCTTGATTATGTTAAAATTTGAGTCCACATTTCCAATCACACTATGTGAACCATCATCAGGAAATTTCTCATTTCCTTGAGATCTCTTTTTTCTCGATGATGGTTCACAGAGTGTTACCTAAAACATTGACTCAAAATTTTTAACACAATCAAGATCCAGAAGCATATGATGAATCATTATGGATTGTGGAAGCCTGGTAACACTTAATATATAGGTATTCAAAATTATTTTTTAAATCACGAATTTGCATTCATATTTGATTAGACATTTAATATAATTTTTTTTAGTGTAACTTCTTCTTTTATGCTTTGTGCGACTTGAAGAAACATTCATATTTTTGTGTATCATTCACTTCTAGGTTTCATGTGACCTAAGAATAGTAAAAGGAAAATCCTTGTGTCTTTAGTAACCATAAGTTTAATTTCTTTCCATCTCACTATGAGTTCTAATTGTCACAACATCACACCATGAGGATAAAAAAGAGTCTATGGGGGTTCAATCAAAGATTTTAAATACAACTGTGTGTGCCATGAGGGAGCTAGTTCTATTAATAGTGCACATTCTAGTTGCACTTCCAAATTGTCACCTTTCAAATAATTTTCCACCAGACTGGAAGCAAAAGCTAAGTAAAAAAGGGGCACTAGGATATGGAGATGTCATTTTAACCAAATTGAATTTCAAGGAACCATCACAAGAGTTGATCAAAATCAAAGCCAGATTCACCTTCACTTCATTCAGGATGAGGGCCCAAGGAAATTGTAAAATCTGCACTCCATTGTTCATATCTGTCACTGCCCCTTATTCTAGTAAAATTAAAGTTGATATTGCATTAAATTATCATTTATTCCTTTTCCTATCTGAATTGAGATCCTTTTTTCATTGACATAAGAAATTAATAATAACTAAGTTATTCCAGAAAAATCTAATCAACAAATAATTGGAAAGTGATATCCCACATAGAAAAAATTTCAGATAGAAAACTTATGCATTAAATCTTTGTGCTCTTTGCCCATGCTCAATCTTCTATGCAATTTTCCAACCATCACCCTTTTATATTCTTCATGATAAATTTACTGGGATAGGCTTTGCAATCTTATAAAGCATATGAAATATAGCCCCCCAAAAAACCATTACAATTGCAGACTCAAGCCTCTAGCTAAGAAATCAACCTCCACTTTACATACATCTTGCACCTTGGTTTAGTGGAAGGAGACACCACTTTTAGGATGTATTATTTCTGATTTAGTCTTTATGATAGTATCTATACATTTAATAAATATTGATATTACTTAAAAAACTACTTCTCCACTTCAACAAAGGCCTTACTTTCCTAAACTGGTACCTCTTCGAGTTTCTCTAAAAACCAAATTTTTACAATGGGTAGGGACTCAAGATACAAGTAGTTCTTATTTCATTAAGATAGAAGATGCAATAGGTAAACTCTTTGTGTATACTATTGGAATGTAGATAATAGATTAATTTCTTTAGATTCATAGAAAATCTCTTCCGTTTCTAGACACATCATAGAGGAAGCTTATCCTGAGTTAGTACTTCTAGGAAACCCAAAAGAAATGCAATCCGGGTGAGATTAATGGAAGCTCATTATTATTCTAGTTCCTTATAGATGTCAAAGAGATTAGAAGTATATTTTTATTCACGATTCCTTAATTACTATGTTGGGAATAGGAAGTAGTTCTAACTTAATTATAATGTGACCCAAGTACTCTACCTCTTTGAGTATAAAAAAAAACACTTAGAAAGTTAGCAAATTAAATAATATTGTTGGTGAATTTGTAATTCCTAATCAACATGATGCAAATGGACTTCACATGTTTCCTATATATTAATATGTCATCAAAGAACATTGTTAGTAACTTTTAAAAAAATATGGTCTAAAGATGGAATTCACCAAACTATGAAATGGAGGAGTTTTAATAAGACCAAATGGCATTACAAGAAACTAATAATGGATCACGAGTCCTACATGTTATCTTGAGAATATCTTCTTTCCTAATTTTACTTTGGTGACAAATTGATTTAAGATC
Organism: Chamaecyparis obtusa; assembly: GCA_027943335.1. Lineage (NCBI taxonomy): Eukaryota > Viridiplantae > Streptophyta > Pinopsida > Cupressales > Cupressaceae > Chamaecyparis > Chamaecyparis obtusa. The sequence continues at coordinate 286,981 of BSBK01005759.1, forward strand.
AAGTTTTGTAAAATAGGTTTGAGTTGATTTGCATCCTTCAACCAACTACTTTCAATAACAATAGGCTTAACTTTTGCATGAGAACTATGTCGGTATTTGGGTTACAACTTATTATTATGATATTGCTATCAAGATTTAATCTTGTAGTTTTTTTGAGTCAAACTCATTGACCCATGTTTCATGAGTAGAGGTTCACAAGAACCCATCTCTCATGAGAATGAATGGAATAACTAGCATTCATTATAAATGAGTTTGACTAAAAAAGACTACACATTTGAATCCTGATAGCAATATTACAATTTGACTTGCTATGAAAATAATGTAGGAGCATCTTGGGTTGGCTCGGTGACTACTTTGGAGTTCTTGGAGGAGTGCTCGGTAGTTTCTTTGGAGAGTTCTTAGAAGGGTATTACTCGGTTGTAGTGTTGGCCAAGGGGCTCGGTCATTGAATGGAGCTTGATCACTAAAGGACTCGGTAAAAATTTTGGCACTCAGCAGAACCTGTGCTCAGTGATGCTTGTGGTGCTTGGTCGATGTTCTTTCTCAGTGATTCCTAGCTTGCTCATTTGTTTTATTGGTGCTTGGTATTTTGGCTTACCGACTGGAGTTCTTGGAGATTTGGTGGGCTAATTTGATGTATTTAATGTTGGTAGCTTATGTTGTATTATCCTATATGGATCTAGAGGCTCAGATGGAGAATTAATTATATTGTAAGGCTATTTGAGAGCTGACTTGTGTTGCATTTAATAATTGTTTGTTATAGAAGCCGAATGGGTTTTAGGATTTATTTCTTTCTTCCAGCTGACTTGTGGTTGAAGAAGTGTATTTAAGGAGGGTAAGGGTAGAGTAGTAGGGTAGTAGTAGATTGGTGATCAGTTTGGGAGTACCAGTGGTTGATATGTGAAGATTAGCAAAGTTAGTAGCTTGCAAGCTTAGGAACAAGAAGATTTCTTGGTGGCCTATGTGCACAATTTTAGATGTTGTTGGGGTTCCTACTAGATTGCTATATCCTATTATTATAGATCTGGCTAGATAGGGTTAGAGCTTAGAGTTGGATCTTGAGGGATCTTGCAGAAATGTTTATTACTTTGTATTTGGTCATAATTGAGAAGGATTTACAGCCTGACACATTGCATGCAATCAATTGTTGATGAATAAAATATATCTATTTTCTTTCAGATCTGGTTTCCTATTATGATTCCATTATGTGGTTGTTTAGATGGAGGCTTGGACATCTCCTTTGGAGATTCTCTTGGCCTTGCACTACATTAGGTGGTATTAGAGTGAGATGATCTTGTTGGGAGAAAGGTTGACTTTGTAGAAGAGTGGTTTTCTATGAGTGAAGAGATTGTTTACGATCCATGTTGCAGATCCATGTTAATGAACTTGTGAAATCATGGCCTAGTTGTTCATGTAAGGTGGTAGGTTGCGATCTACCTTGCATACAACTTGGAGGTTGTCATAAGGTGGTCAGTTTAGGGTTTGTTGCAGAGGGTTTCCAAAAATATTTGGGAGATGTCTCCAAGAGGATTGGACCCTGGTACGATTGCTTCTCTTCATGATGTGGTGGAGGTGAAGATTTATGAGAGGTTATCTTGGTGGGAAGCAAATTTCTTGAATTGTATGGAGAACCGGGTTGATAACCTTGTGAAGGAAAGTGTTTTTGAGCTTTGTAGAGCTTACAAGAGTTGGAACATGCCAATTTGGAAGAAAGTTGTTTGGTCAGTTAGAAGACTGGTCTGAGAGAGAAGACATCTTGACAAGGTTACTTGTGATAGTGTGGAGGTTGAAGAGGTATGTGAGAGTGGTTTTGATGTTCAGTTGGTGGAGTTTGACATGAAACCTATAGAGCAACTTGTGGCTGTTGTTGAGATACCTGTATTTGTTCACGTTGTTGTTGACCTTGTTGAGGCTGGTGATAAGATTTATTTTCATGTTTAGTCAGTTGTGTTTGACATGGAGATTGTAGAGCGTCTGGTTGAGTGTGATCAGGTTGTTGTTGGTAAAGAGTTATTTGTTGCTGAACACCTTTGTGATGATGGTGTTACCGAATTGCTTTTGTTCGATGTTGTGGTGCTAATGTTGTTTGTTGGTTGTGGACTTGAGTTGCTGGTTGACAATAATAAGTCTTGTGATGAGTTGCAGAGATGGGATGGTGACTTGATAGTTGGTGATGAGTGGAAGGTTTAGTTTTTTGTTGATGTTAAACATGCTGATTGGTTGGTTGGAGATTGGTTAAGGAGGACTTGGCTCATGGACTTTTTTATTTTCCTAGATTTTTAGATTGGCAAGCCTTGTGTAAAGCTGGAGTGGAAGCCTTTGGTAAAGATGAAGCTCGATGTAGATATTTCTTTTGGCATCAAAGTGTGGTACACACTTTTCTATTTACCTAGGGAGTCTGATGCAGGAGCATCTTGGGTTAGCTCAGTGACTACTTTGGAGTTCTTGGAGGAGTGCTCAGTAGTTTCTTTGGAGAGTTCTTGGAAGGGTGTTACTTAGTTGTAGTGTTAGCCGAGGGGCTCAGTCATTGAAGGGAACTCGATCGCTGAAGGACTTGGTAAAAATTTTGGCACTTGATAGAACCTGTGCTCGATGATGCTTGTGGTACTTGGTCAACATGCTTGCTTAGTGATGCCTAGCTTTCTTGGTTATTTTAATGGTGCTCGGTATTTTGGCTTATCGACTAGAGTTCTTGGAGATCTGGTGGGCCAACTTGATGTGTTTAATGTTGGTAGCTTATGTTGTGTTCTCCTATGTGGATCTAGAGGCCGAAATGGAGAATTAATTATTTGTAAGGCTATTTGAGAGCCAACTTGTGTTGCATTTAATAATTGTTTGTTATAGAAGCTGACTGGGTTTTAGGATTTATTTCTTTTTTCCAGCCGACTTGTGGTTGAAGAAGTGTATTTAAGGAGGGTATGGGTAGAGTAGTAGGGAAGTAGAAGATTGGTGATCAGTGTGGGAGTACCAGTCATCGATCTGTGAAGATTAGAAAAGTTAGTAGCTTGTGAGCTTAGGAACAAGAAGATTGCTTGGTGGGCTGTGTGCACAATTTTAGATCTTGTCAGAGTTCCTACTAGATCGTTGTAGCCTATTGTTGCAGATCTGGCTAGCTAGGGTTAGAGCTTGGAGTTGGATCTTGAGGGATCTTACAGAAATGTTTCTTTCTTTGTTTTTGGACGTAATTGGGAAGGCCTTACAACTTGACACATTGCATGTAACTAGTTGTTGATGAATAAAAGATATCTATTTTCTTTCAGATTTGGTTTCCTGTTGTGATTCCATTATGTGGTTATTTAGCTGGGGACTTGGATATCTCCTTTGGGGATTCTCTTGGCCTTGCATCATGTCAGGAAAATATCTCCTACTTATAAACTTATTGTTTAGGTTTAGAATTGTTACCCTAACTCAGGCATTATGGCTACACAACAATTCTATCTTGACAATGGAATCCTCCTCTAGTTGTGGGTAGACTATGAATGAGGAGGAATCTCTGGATTCTAGGCCGGTTCCTATTAAGTATGAAATATCACCACCTAATTGCAATTTTGATAAGGAAAGGGATAGAAATAACTTTTAAAACTAAAAATGAATGTGGGGTGATACACCAAAATAAGTTCAAACTTTGTTGGAATAGTAAAACAACAACTCAAAACCATAGACCAAAAGTTTGACTCTTCAAATCTCTATCCAACATTTAGGCTAACTGACTTTACTATTAGGGTTACACCACAAATAGCTAAACAATTAACAACATACTTTTCCCATACAAGGTTTACGCAAAAACTGATCACCTTAAGGAGGAATAAACAAGCATTCACTTCTTTTGGATTACAGTTGAAAAGTAACACTTATACGGAAAGATGAAATCAATATATTTGAATCTCACCACAAATCATATGAACCAAAGAGCATCTTCTTTATTTCTCAAAAAAATTGATAAACTGGTTACAAAAATGGCATCAAAATAGAATAGGAACAATATGTTCACTATTAGCCTCTCTCCAAAACTCACAACCCCCTAAAAAGATTTTGAAAATCCTCCTTATAGTATGCCCTAGCCTCAAATCCAAAAATACAAGCCCTCCAAAAATGCCCAATTTTGGCCCAAAAATCATGCCAAAAATTAGCCTATGTCAACTCCTCATGTTCAATGCCTTAAATTTTGGCCTATAATAAGGATTTTAAACAAAATCCCTTTACAAAAATAATTGCCAAAATTCTAAAATATTTTAACATTAGATAAAAACCTAATATTAAACAAATAACCTCTCCCCTAAAAACACTAAATGTAGAGAAAATGCAGAGTGGGGAATAATAAAGTTGACCCACTTGCACATGCCTCGGAAAAAGAGGGATGAGGTGGCATATTAGCAATTTTTGAAAAACTGCAGGAACTGACATCTGCAATGAAGGCATTCAATGTATTTTACTTGGCTGACTCCAAAAACCTTATGCTCATTTCACTCCTTGAACTTGGTGTTTTTGATAACTTCGTAGAGAAGAAATGGGGAAAAAATTGTAAACCCTAACTGAAGGAAAGCTCATAAAAACCTTCTGATGAAGCTCGACTTCTTGTGAATGAAGCTCTTTGTCAAACTTGCCCTTCTCTGTCAAACTTGAGCTCACTGTTACAACCAGTCAACTGGCATTTTCTTGATATATGGTCACAACTAGTAAGTGCTCATGTCTATTTTGAAGCTCAAGTTCCTCACCATGCATAATCTCTTGATTGTATCTCGTGACTGACAGTCCCTCTTGGTTTCTCTTTGTTCTTAGCAGTGAATGAGTATCATAAAACCGCGAGTAAACAAATCATTTACTGTGAACAAAGACTTGGACCCAACATCATTTTTGCATAACATAAGTCATGGCTTGACTTCTTCTTTTGGTTCTTTTGTTCTTATTTTAAGAACTGTGAGTATACACATCATTTTGAGATAGTGGGTTATGAATATAAGTCACGGTCGTGACTGGTGTTCTTTATCTTTTGTTTACAACATATATGAACTTGGCTTTGTGAGTGTTACCCTCCATTTATGGGTCAAGCCGTGAGCTTCAAACTAAATTTGTTATAACAGTCTCAACCCCGTGACTAGTGTTCTTTTATCTTTTTTCCCCTCTTGCTGTATACAAAGCATTTAAGCTGTGACTTTATCATCAAGCTTAGACTTGAGTGACACCATGACTGTTATTTTTAAGGCGTGAGTCTGGATAACACTCAACCTCAGTTGGTAAATAGTTGTCTAATAATATCCCTTGTAACTGACATTGAGCATTATATATTTGGAAATGCAGCTTTCGACCTTTCTTTTGCTCGAAAACAATAGTCCCTTTGTTTTCCATAAATTTACGATTCATGGCTTGTGATTGTAGTTTCATTTTACATATCTGAGACTGGCCTTCACCCTCCATTCATTACATGTATGCCAACATGAAACTCAGCTTTGAATGTTAAGTGGTTCATGAACCACATATATAGCTCAACACTGAGAGGTCTAGTCGTAAGTTAACCAATACTTACATCTTTTGTTCATTATGATAATCATGACCTGTGAATTCATTTTTTGAGATTGGCCTGTGACTGTAGTTATGATTGAAATATTCAACTGAGGCCTACTGTAGCAGCACTGTGAACACATCCCTTCCTATTTACCAGTCATGACGTGAATTCTTCTTTCGGCTTGATAACATATAGAGCCGTGACTATTAGATAGGAAGTGTAACTTCATGAACTCGGTTTTGAAACTTGAGTCTCACTTATTTTTCATTAAACTCTCTACCTAACACAAATATAAAGCTCTTCATTCTTACTGACATGGATTCTTTTGTTGGCAGAATCATAACCAGAACTCAGCCTTTGACTATAATAAACAATTATGAACAAACCGTATTGAAATAGTGAGTTCTCAGAACTTATTTTTTTACTTACAGTTTGAAAATGTGGACTGTAATCGTGAGCCTTCAATTATAAGATTTATTTATTAACCATCCTGCTAATGTTGGTACATCTATTTTGACAGTGCACCAAAACTGAGCATGAAATTCCTTCAGTTAAACTGATAACAGTCCAAGATGGAACTGAAACTCTTATTGAGATGATTAAAAAAATCCATCAACATTCCATTATATGAGCTCTTTTCTAGTTATTTCATCAAAGTTGTGAGCTTGTGACTAAAAGGTGTGATACATGTATATAGTTTTACTATGACATCTTTCAGTCATAAGCTTCACAAACTTTGGGAGTTGACTAAAAATATGATTGAAAGACATCAAGGAATAAGAGTCACTTTGCTCATAATAGATAAGAACATTCCTTCCTGTGAAATTTCTTTTTCTTTCAGCTCATGTTCATTTACATCTCAATTTTCAATGCTATAATAAATGTGCACACACATCACCAGGAACATTAGATTATAAAATACACTATCTTTTTGCTTTGAAAAACATACCATGCACTCTACTGATGCATATTAGAATGTTTGAACTCGGTCCTTTTTCTAATTTGATGCTGAATCTGAACTTTAAATATGAGAAATGCAACAAGATAAAATGTTTGTTTATTGTTAATGAAGTTCAAGCACGGGCTTGTGACACTCAAAAACATCAAAATGCTACTTAGTGAGGTTCAAACACGGGTTCATGACACTCACTAAAAACAAACTAAAAACATTTCATAACTTTATGGCTCAATCTTGAAGCACTCTTTCTGTAATCAGCAACAACAATGATATTACTTGAAACTGTACCTTTGAAACAACAAGGACATATTGTACCAGTATTTATGCAGCTGCATTCTGTGACACTTGATCATGATTGTTGGCAATATTGGCACTTCCCGAGGAACTTTATCTTGAAATTTCAGCTTGATTTGCATCTTTTTCTATGATTGAATGTGAAAACCAGTCAACTCTTTTTTGCAAAATAATTTTTTAAGATGTCAAACAACATCATTTTGAAATGGTTAGATTAGTGAACATAATAAACAACTTTGTCAATCAATTTTCAGACCATTATGTTCACTAATCTATGAAAACACTGCATCATCTGAAAAAAGGTTTCTTAGTTTGAACATACTAAATCCCTTTAATTCACATACTTGGTTAATAAAAAGGACAACATACACCAAAATGATCATAAATAGTAAAAGGTTTCATGTTTACAGAAACAAGTCCCTTTAATACTACCTTGCAGTGAGTGTTAGTGTATATTTCCTTATTGCATTTAATTTTCCAGATTGATGTGCAAATTTTTGAAAACTTGATTGTTACAGTATGTTATTTGTTTCTTATGCATTGCTTAGATCCAACAGGATCTAACCATATTTTCTCTCTCTTATGCAGATATGAACCCTAAAGACCTAAATGCAGATAAGGACACAAATTTTGAAGACCTTGGGACCTGAGACCTAGTAGACAACCAGCTGACTCAAATCAACACAAAGGCAATGCATGGGACCCCTATTTTATACTTCAATCTTTTCTTTCAATTCTGCAAATGTACTCTACTTATTGATATGAAATATGAACATGGAAAGATATTTGTATACTACATTCAGTTTGAATGCACAATGTAATGATCATTTATGAATTTTGAAATTTTTGGAACATTGATCAATACGTAGAGTATAATGATGACATCTGGAATGAATGCAATAATGAAATGTAAACTAGAAAAACCTACAAGGTAGTGTTAATTTGACAAACAAATGTGCAACCTTTTCCTATTTATGCTTATTGTGTTGTATGCTGTAGTTTTGAGTAACACTTATTATTAGTCATATGGTTTGCATCATTAGGTTTGTTATGGCTTGATAATTAGAGTAGCATTTGTGCAAATTTGTAATATTGTATTTGGTTATCTGAGATTGTAAATTACAAGCTATTAGAACAACTTGTCTAAGTTAAGCAATTTTTATAGGAGGTCTTAATATTTTTCATATAATTTAAGAGTTAAAACTCGTACAAATATGTATTGAATGAATGTAGGAAGATAAAGAATATAAGCACCTATTTTTTTTTGTTTATCTATTTGCAACTTCTATTTGGCTTTGCTCATATTCTTAGAATTTTATTAGAGGAGGGAGAATATCATGGGATTTAGTTTTCCATTTGTAGTTGAGATTGTTATTAACATAGCATAGTTTTTGAAGAAATATGTGGATCAACATGTGCACAAATTATGCCAAAGATCATTCAAAATGATGACCAACATCAACATATTGGCGTCATAGACCATAGTGGAAGCGAGGGAAGGAGTGAAACAAAAAAGAGTTTGGTGTGAGATTCAATAATGAAACATAGAACATATATAGGCCCATGCAATAATATCATATTATTGTTTTCTATTGATCTATCGCCCATTGTAGGAGCAGGCCTTTTAGTAGTCTTGGTGGTGATAGATGCATTTCTTCCTTGAAAAGATATGTAATGGCCTTGATTTGAATTTTTCTTGAGCACATGAACACCTCAAAGCATTTAATTCATCATCAAAAGTGTAAGGTGGCATTATCCTCAAAAATCTATCAAAGCATGAGGTCTAACTAGAAAAATTATTGCAGAGAGAAATCAAATAGAAAGGTATGTTGTTTGGAAGATCTAGTGTTGAGGTTGAATCCTTTGTTTAGAAAATTCTTGTGCATGGAATTGGATATAATGTGGCATTGCATGTATTATGAAAATATAGGATTGTGGCACTACACTTGATTACATTAATCTAGACACTTGACTTTGATTGTGTGTCATCTTTTTTCCTTCATATTTGTGTGCTTTTCAATTCATTGAAGAGAATGTGAGCTTGTATTGGAGTTGCTCCCATGTCTTGTAGGTATAATTGAGTTCAACTATTTTATTCTTTAATCAATTTATTTGAAGTTTAATTCCAGCCTTGCTAACTCCACTTTTTTGCAAGAGTCTATATATTTCTCAAGGACATTTCTTTTTACTTGAGGTTAAAAATACTATACATGGTATTATTTTGATTAATGATTAATCATTATTGGTGACAAGATCCTAAAATATCCTATAGTCCAAAATTTCTTTGAATTTATAATGGGAATATGCTTCCAAGAATAATACTAAGTGAGACTGCTCTGGTCTAATACAATGATGCAACTTGTCATTTTTGCATGGCTTGTGGAAAGTCTTGTAGGGAAATCTAAAAAATAACATGTAACCCATAGAAAATAAAATAAGAGTAATTTATCTAAAATTTGAGTTTAAATACTTCCATCCATTATTTCTGTGTGAAAGTGGCATCACTTTATAGAATTATTCCAATACAGACCCTTCTTTACTCTTTCTTTTATAGAAAACATAATGCAATAATCATTGGATATCTTTTTGATGAACTACAACTGACTGAATATCTGAATGAACTGAAGAAACATTGATTAGAGATCATTGAGCTACTTAAATGATATGTAAGATGATTAAATCACTCAATATGTTGTCATTGTTATCATGTTAGTTACAAACATCTAAACATCTGTTGAAGGAAGAAAAGATGAAGAACTGAGATATCTACATGAGGAAAAGATGAATATGACAGATAAGGATAAGGAAAACATTGGGTAACTTATTGATGAGTCTATGGCTTTATATTGTTGACTTGAGCATGTTACATTAATCTACTATGAAGAAGAGATTTGAAATTGAACATGTTAATGTGGTCGGTAATTGAAGATTTCTGTATACACTGAGCCAGTGCAATGTATACCGACTGAAAAAGTTAACTGAGCTAGTTTAACTAGTTATCATTAACGTATTTCTATATTAATTGAGTATGGATGAAAACATTAAATGCTAAGAACAACCGACTAAATTTGATGAACTGGAAATTGTTATGATTTTGAGATTAAGGATGAAGTTTTTTATGAGATCCACGATTGACAAAATTTGGAGAAGATCTAAAGGATGAGATTAAAACATGTTAATGACACATTTGCCGAGGAAGGTTTAAGAGTTAAAATGGATGAAGGAGATTAAGTGGCAAAATCTAATGGCTGATATGAAAACGGTTTACTTATCTATATAAGAGATATGAGTTTCATTATTGAAACATGCTGAAAAGAAGAAGACTATAGAGATTTCACATGAAGACTTTATTAATGCATGCTTGATCAAACTGGTTAGTGAAAGAACCGAGACTGCAGACATTACCGAGTGTCAGAGAACCATTTATCGAGTGAAAGTAGGTTGAAAAATATTGAGGAAGTGAATTGATTAATGATTAGAGGATATTTTTATGGGCTTAGTATAGATCTAAATATTTTCAATTGAGTTGTATTTGAATTAGATCAGTACTGTATCAATTTAACCATTGATTCAGAAAATATCTTAACCGAGTGGACTTAATAGTCTTATGTTCTACCCTATGAAATTCATTGAATGTAAAGTGTTATCTTATTGACCCCATTGTGAATTCTGGTCAAAATTTAACTGTTAGTGATAAATCCTCTAACCAAGTCACACCTAACAGTGTGTATTGTAACCTTTAACAGGGTTGGCTCTTCACCAAGCTCACTTTAGAAGAGTGAATTATTTTGGGTTATTGGTCCCAGGTGGTTTTTCCCTTAGCAGGGTTTCCACATTAAATCATTGTGTTATGTGTTATTTGTGATGATTTTTTTTCTATCATACTTTACATACTGCATAGTTGATTTAGTCGGTAATCATAGTTGGATAATTACTGGTAATCGATAAACTGGACAAATAGATTGATATTTTATGTTATCGAGCTACATAATTTGTTGGAATTATTTTATAAGGTACATCTTTATATTTGGGACTATAGGATAACTGATCTAACTGATTCGCCCCACCTCTTAGTTATTATAACACTTTTTCCTTTTTCTCTATTTGAAGAAAGAGTTATATTTACCTTGTAGTTCAAATATGATGTATAACCCTTCCCTAAGTGCAGATACCATTTTATAGGAAAATCTTGCAGTGAAATCTCAAAAATAGCACATGCCACAAAGGGGAATAAAAATGAGAAGCATTGGGTCAAAATCCAATATTTAAATCTTTCCATCGATTATTCCTATGTATAAGTGGGATTTGCAAAATTCTTTCATTATAGATCCTCTATGTTTTAGTTAGAAACTATTATGCAATTATCATTTCACAAGTCTTTTTCTTTTGTTGGATTCTAAGATTGAGTTATGCTCACTTATAGGATCAATTATATTTGCATAACCTTTTCAATTTTTGTATTGTAACAAATAAATATAGCTACCATTTTGTAGCATTAGTTGCTAATACTTTTCGTTGCAGTGAGATTTGTAGTTTCCTTTCTTGAGATCCTTAGAAATGCAACTTAGTTCCTTTTGGGATCCTTTAATTTTATGATATGATATGAGGTGTTGCTTCTGAACCTAATCTTGTAGACTAGATTGAATGGGAATGAAGCCTTTCACCTTTGCAATTTTTTCCTAAATTTTTTTAGCAAAGAACATCCAACTTATTTGAATGTTAGCCAATGTAGATGATTTGAGATAATTTCATTTCACTTATTGTTCCATCAAATATTATTTATTGTTCATGATATGCTTGAATGTTCACTTAATTTATTTTGAAAATGTATAATTTTAATCTAAAACTTTAGGGAACAATTTTATGATGCATTTAATTTAAGATCAATTTTTGCATTGATTTTCTCACGTAAAATTTGGCGAGTATTAATAAGTATTATTTAGATTCATGGTTAATCACATACTTCTAGTAGAATCCAATTATCATTTACTAACTCATGATTTACCTTTCTTGTATTTTTAGCCCAAGGGATTCTTGAAATCTAAGCTCAGAGAGAAATTTGGTTAAAAAATTGACAGAGAGTCTAGTAATGATGGTGATAATATACCATTGCAGATGAAAGTCCTGGAAACTTATGTGAACCATGAGGTATTTTCTATTGATAGCTTGTCATATCATCGGAAAATGGAAGCACTTCCATTTAGGACTATTTTAGCCCTCTGAGTAAGTGGTTTGGGGTCATGTCAAATTCCTTGAATGTGTCTTTTGTTAGCTTGTGGTGACCGATCAGGAAAGTACTGTACACTTTTCCTCCTGCCCTCACCAAATTTTTTTTTGGGGGCTGACATATTTTTGGCTATTTTTTGGCCGACATGTTGTAACTCATTCTAACCCTAAAGCAACAAAATATTGTATAATATAGCTTAGGGTTAGGGATTTAACGATGTATTATTTTAGTACTTGTAGAGGAATTGAGCTGTAAGGGGATTACAGATTGTAATCAGGTTGTAATCACTGGATAATAAAATATTGGACTCACTATTGGTGGATGTAGCCCAGGGATTGGGTGAACCATGTTAAATATTTATGTCTTGTGTTCTATTCTATGTGGTTTATTATTTTCTGATATTGGTTATATTTGCATGTAATTGTTATTTCTGCCTTGTTAATCCTAACAAGTGATATCAGAGCGAGGTTGTTTTCAGTTATCCTTAGTAGGAAGATCTCACGGTTTAGTGGGAGTCTCATGGTTGAGTGGGAGAAATGTCAGATGAGGGTAGGCTAAATGTTGACAATTTTAATGGGCAGAACTTTCAGTTATGGAAAATGCAAATGGAGGACTATCTCTATCAGAAGGATCTATGGCGGCCGTTGGAAGGAAAAGCCAAGAAATCGGCAAGCATTTCTGATGAGGACTAGACAATTCTTGATAGAAAGGCTCTTGGTAGTATTCTATTATGCCTGGCACAATTGGTGGAATTCAATATTACACAAGCAACGACGACTGAAGATTTGATGAAAACCCTAGCGAAGTTGTATGAAAAGCCCTTCGCTTCAAATAAGGTATTTATCATGAAGCGTTTGTTTAATATGAAAATGGTGGAAGGTGGGTCAGTTGCTGATCATTTAAATAAGTTTAATACAATTACCAGTCAATTAACTTCTGTCAATGTTATTTTTGTTGAAGAAGTTAGGGCTCTCTTGATTCTGTGTTCTTTTATTGAAAGCTAGAATGGCTTGGTAATGGCTATTAGTAACTCTGTTCCTGGTTCTAACACCCTAAAATTTGATGATGTTATTGGTGTTATTTTGAGTGAGGAAATTTGTAGGAAAAGCTTAGGTGCATCCACATCAAGTAGTGTCTTAAATGCACAAAGCAGAGGTAGAACCAATGAGAGAGGAAACAACTCTGGAAATCATGGGAAATTGATGCAAGAGCATCCTGGGTGTAAGAGCAATCTTGCATCACCCAAAAATATTTCTATTTTTGTATTCAATAAGGGCTATCTTGTGCAGAGCTTCTATTTATGGAAACTTGCTATTTTTAGTAAGTTGGTCATACGATCTCGGAATGTTCTAATTTTACATGTGGAGGTTCATCTCAGTCATATCAACCTGCTAGTAAAGTTTCATGGCTAGATCAGGTCTAGTTTTGAAGATATTGAAGATTTTTGGTATTGGCAGTAGGGTACAAAAACTTTGAACTCAGTTTTGAAGGTTTTAGAGGCCCCGGATGAGGTCAAAAATTTGCGTGACAAGCACTTGCGCCAATCAAGCTTGTAGAGTGCTTCGTGGCCTTTTCAAAATGGGGTTATAATAGTCAATCGGGTCAACTAGTGATGACTTATGGTCTTCGGAAGTTGGGTCACCTGAAATGGCAAAAAATAATTCTCCTTCAAAATTTTTGTTCGAGTTTCAAAAGTTATTTTGAGCCGACTTTGATGTAATAAATTGAAAAATAAAATAATTCTAAGTTTGGTCGGCCCTAAGGGCTAAATTTCTAGAACCTTCTCGGGCAGTGGAAAATGCCTATATAAAGAAGGCTCGTAGTGTTGTCTAGGGAAGTTCTAGGTAGAGATCTGGGTATTGATTCGAGGCTTTGTCCTATAGAATATTGTAAGGGAATGCCCATGTGGCTTTGCATATTGTAATTCTGAAAGTTTGTAATTCCACATTTGTGGAGATAATAAGAAGCCAATTTTCTGTTCTTGCATATTGCTGTTGTTGTTTCTCTATTTCTATTATGTGTTTGTGGTATTAAGGGGAGCACCCTTCATCAGAAATCAAGAGGAAAATCAAAGGGAAAGAGGTCTGAATCCAAAGGGCCAAATGATTGCTGGTCCTGTGGAAAACCAGGTCATAAGAAGAAAGATTGCTGGTCTCAGAAGAATAAAGAAGGAGACAACCAAGAAGGTAACAAGGAGACAAATGTGGTAAGTAATAAACCTAAAGAAGATGCCTTGCTTCTTTCTTTAGAAATTATTGATGATTCATGGGTTTTAGATTCTGAGGCTTCATTTCATGCTACACCCCATAGAGGTTACTTTCTTGATTATGTCCAAGGAGATTTTGGGAAAGTTTATTTTGGCGATAATGAACCTTGTCTGATGGTTGGAAAGGGAAAAATTATGATTAAGTTGCAGAATGGGAATCATTGGCTACTATAAGAGGTAAGACATGTTCCAAGGCTGAGTAGGAATTTAATTTCAGTAGGGCAACTAGGTGATGAGGGTTGCATAGTTAATTTTAATGATAGAAATTGGAAGGTTTCAAAAGGTTCCTTAGTAGTAGAAAAAGGTGTGAAAGTAGGCACCTTATATCTTTGTATAGGTCATACTGTTCCTTCTACTTTAATTGTTTCAGAAGATAATGAATGTTCAGGAATAGTGGCTACAGTTGAGCAGGAAGAACATCAAACCATTGTTGTAGATTCTGACACAACACTCTGGCACAACAGACTAAGGCACAGGAGTGAAAAAGGTATGAAATTACTTCATTCAAAGAAAGTTTTACTTGGTCTGAAATGTGTCAATATGGATTTCTATGAAAGTTGTGTTTATGGAAAACAAAAGAGAGTTAGTTTTCTAAAGAGTGGGAAGGAAAAGAAAAATGAGAGATTAGAGCTTGTGCATATAGATGTATGGGGACTAGATCAGGTATATTCCTTGGTGGCTCTCTGTATTATGTTACATTTATAGATGATGCAACAAGAAAAGTATGGATTTATTTCCGTAGACAAAAATATGATGTATTTCAAACTTTTAAGAAAAGGAAATGCTTGGTTGAGAATGAGACTAGTAAAAGGTTAAAATGTCTCAGATCTGATAATGGTGGTGAGTATTGTAGCACAAAATTTGAATATTATTGTTCCTCTAATGGTATTTGTAGGAAAAAAACTATACCAAGGACTCCACAAGAAAATGGAGTGGCTGAACACATGAACATGACAATAATAGAGCGTGCAAGGAGTATGAGGTTGCATGCTAGGCTGCCGAAAAACATGTGGGCAGAGGCTATGAACACTGCTATTTATTTAATCAATAGAGGCCCCTCTACTCCTTTGGACTATGGTATTCCAGAGGAAGCATGGAGTGGTAAGAAGGTGAGTTATTCTTTTCTCAAAACCTTCAGTTGTGAAGCTTTTGCACTTATAGATTTTGAAAATAGAACCAAGCTGGAAGCTAAGTCAAAGAAATGTGTATTTGTTGGATATGTCATTGATGAATTTGGTTATATGCTTTGAGATTTTGAAAATCATAAAATTGTAAGAAGCAGGGATGTCATATTCAATGAGAAGGTGTTCTATAAAGATCTGTTGCAGCAACATGAGAAGAAAGAAAATGATTATGTAGTATTGGATGATACTCCTAAAGATGATGTTTAAGTAGTTCCTTATGCTCTACAACAATAGCAACAACAAATACCACACACCCTAGTGAATGTTAGATGGTCAACAAGGCTAAGTAGACCTCTAGAAAGATTCTCTCCCTCTTTGTATTCTATTTTATTAACAGTTGCTGGTGAACCTGAATGTTATAATGAAGTTGTGCAGGTGGATACAAAGCTTCAGTGGGAGTTTGCAATGACAGATGAAATGGATTCTTTGCTGCAAAATCAAACATGGGATTTATGTAAGTTACCTCTAGGTAAAAGGGCTTTACAAAATAAATGGGTTTATAGGTTAAAAGAAGAGGATGGAGGTAAGAAAAGATTTAAAGATAGGTTAGTTGTAAAAGGATTTTCATAGACAAAGGGTATTGATTTTGATGAGATATTTTCTCTAGTTGTTAAAATGACTTCTATCCGTACTGTTTTAAGTATTGTGGCTATTGAATATTTTCATTTAGAGCAGCTTGATGTTAAAAAAACTTTTCTTCATCATGATTTGGATGAAGAAATATATATGGTACAACCACAAGGATTTGAGGTCAAGGGTAAGGAGAATTTGGTGTGCAGATTGCATAAAATTTTATATGGCTTGAAGCAAGCACCTCTGTAATGGTATATTAAATTTGACACTTTTATGAATAAGCATGGATATAGTCGGTGTCATTCTGACCATTGTGTTTGTTTTAAGAGGTTGGATGATGACAACTACATTATTTTATGTTTATATATTGATGATATGCTTGTAGCTGGGTCTAACATGGATCACATTAAGGGGTTGAAACAACAGTTAGCACATTCATTTTCTATGAAGGATTTGGGGGTAGCAAAATAAATCTTTGGTATGAAAATTTGCAGAGATAGGAAAAATAGGAAGTTGTCTCTATCTCAGGCTGATTATATTGAGAAGGTATTGCAACATTTCTCTATGGAGAACACCAAATCTATCAGCACACCTTTTCTTGGTCATTTGAAATTGACTAAGGAGATGTGTCCTAAGAAAACATAAGAAGAGATTAAAATGTCCAAGGTACCTTATGCTTTAGCTGTAGGGAGCTTAATGTATGCTATGGTATGTACTAGGTCGGATATTGCACACATAGTGGGAGTCATTAGCTGATATATGAGTCACCCTGGTATTGAGCATTGGAATGCAATCAAATGGATTCTTAGATTTTTGAGAGGTACATCTAGTAAGTCTTTACACTTTGGGGGATCTACTACTACTGTACAAGGCTATGGTTAGTCAAATTTGGTAGGAGATATAAATAACAGGTGGAGTACTATAGGCTATGTATTTACTATTTGTGGGACATCAATGAGTTGGATTTCTCGACTACAAAAGGTGGTTGCTTTATCCACTACAAAGGTAGACTATGTTGCTACTATAGAGGCAGCCAAGGAGATGATATGGCTTAAATTCTTCATGGAAGAATTGGGACATCCACAGATGGATAATTTTCTACATACAGATAGCCAAAGTGCCATTCATCTTGTGAATAATTTTGCTTTGCACTCAAAGAAAAAACACATACAATTGCAGTACCATTTCATTTGGTCAGTTTTGGATGATGGGTAGTTAACACTAGAAAAGATACATACAGATGATAATCCAATAGATATGTTTACGAAGATAGTAACAAGGGAGAAGTTGAACTCATGTTCAGATTCAGTTGGTCTTCTAGACTGAACAAAATAAAGGAACAACTGAGTCCAGGGTGGTTCGATCCAGTGGGAGCCTCATATGGTAGCAGTATCGCTATAGGATCAGTCTCCAAGTGGGAGGTTTTTTAGTGTGGATACTGATCAGTCACTAAGTGGGAGATTGTTAGCTTGTGGTGATTGATCAGGAAAGTACTGTACACTTTTCCTCCTACCCTCACCAAATTTTTATTTGGGGCCGACATATTTTTGGCTATTTTTTGGCTGACATGTTGTAACTCATTCTAACCCTAAAGTGGAAAAATATTGTATAATATGGCTTAGGGTTAGGGATTTCATGATGTATTATTTTAGTACTTGCGACAAAATTGAGCTGTAAGGGGATTACAGATTGTAATCAGGTTGTAATCACTGGATAATAAAATATTGGACTCATTGTTGGTGGACGTAGCCCAGGGATTGGGTGAACCATGTTAAATCTTTATGTCTTGTGTTCTCTTCTATGTGGTTTATTATTTTCTATATTGGTTATATTTGCATGTAATTGTTATTTCTACCTTGTTAATCCTAACAACTTTGAATTGGATTTGGCTTTTTCCCCTATCCTGCCCTATTTTCCACTTCTTTCCTACCTGTTTCTGGCATCCCGCTCTAAGATTTTGAGGTTCTTGATCTCAGGGTCAAGGTCAAACTTTTGGGTCAAGGTCAACCTTGACGCTAACCTAGGTCAAGGTCAACCTTGACCCTGACCCAGGGTTTAAATTTCAAATTCTGAGATTTTTCAGATGTCGGGGTTCGGAAAGAATTATTTCCCTCTTCTGGGTCAGCTATTTCAAGCTTTGAAGTGGTGAATTTTAAAATATATTTAATTTAGGTCCACTCCTAGGGGTATAGGCCTAATGGGAATTTATTTCTCATGTGTTTGCCTCTCTAGAAGTTTGTGCCCTAGACTAGTATATAAGGAAGCCTTCTCCTCCCATTTCACATCATCGATTATAATAAAATCAAGCAATCAAGAAGCAAGAAAGAAGGAGAAAGGAAGCATTTCAAGCATTCAAGTATTTGAGCATTCAATATTTAATTCATCAAGGAGATCGATTAGTAGCCATTGAAGGATTCAAGCTCTATGGAGCCCTCTTGTTGAAGATTTCTCCATCCATATCCATTCAAGCTTCTTCCTATTCCAAGATCCATTCAAGATTGGTGTTGAAGATCTAAAGGAAATTGATTTGAGACATCCCACATCCTAAAATTCTACATCCATTTGGAGCATCCATACTTGTGGATTCAAGGATTCAAATCCTCCACAAGGGTTTCAACATAAGCAAGGTGAATTATTCCATTTACTTTGTTTATTACTGCAAATTCAATTCTATTTAAAGGTTAATTCCAAAACTGACATTTGACCAAGGAAAACCCCTCATCCAAACAACAAAACCATTTTTCTTGTAGGTGCAGGTGCGGAACAACGAATTACAGAATAGATTCAGATACACTTTTCAACAAACTTTCGAGATCCCCGAATAGAATTTCTGTCGGAGAAGTGTAGGTCAAGGTCAACATAAAAGGGTCAAGGTTGACCTGATTTGGAAAAGAAAAATATTTCTAGGTTTTCTCCATCTTTGTGTTCCTGTTCTGGATCCAATTGCATAATTTCCAGAAACTTAGTACAAACACCAGAAAACAACAATTTCTAGAGGTTATTATTTATCTTCAATTCATTTCAATTATTATTTTAATACTCTATTCCAAAATGGAATGTAAGTTTTTCCTCTTTCTTCTTATTACTAATTGATTGATTCATTTATGCATTGACCATTTGCTTGTGGTTAATCTATTTGGATCTTTCCTTTGGGAATTTGGGATTAAGAAGAGAATCTTACCTTCCCCAATTCATCTAAACATAAAGGCTCATCTTTTTATATCTTTACATTTTAGTAAACCTGTTTACGACAACTCTTTCTTTTGTGGTATTAGATTTACATTTCATGTTAGATCTTGCATGTATATTAGACTAGCCTTCTTTTATGTGCTTGCATTTACATTTAAAAAATAAAACAAAAAAATCATATAAAGAAAAAATACAAAAAAATTTATTTGTTCATGCCTTATTTTTTCCTAATTTAGTTCATTTGCATTGCATTGGTATATGAGCTTTACTACCTCTAGTCATACTTATAATATCCCTCTTAGAAGAAGTCACAAACTTATGGGTTCCTTTGATCTTGAGTCTTCCTCTGCTTTCCTTAGGATCCCAGATGACAATTTGATCACTCATGATTCCAATCCTACTATGGAGCATAACTCTTCTCACTCATCTCATGATGAGGATGATGATTTAAGAGTTCCTCCTGAACAAGTCCAAAAAATCTCAACTAAACTTGATAAATGGGAAATTGGCTTATTCAAGAAAACCATAATCAAGATTCTATTCAAGCTATAGAGGCTCGTAAGAAAGTTCTTCGAGATAGTGATCAAGGTGTTAATCTCTTGCGTGGTATCAGTCATCTTGTACATTTAAATATCAAACCTTTAGCTCAAGAAGCTCAAGATCTAGGATTCACTCCTCCTGTCACTAGTGTGGAACCTTCTTCCATTCCTTTACCTAGCATTCCTACTTATACTCCTCCTTTAGTGACTACATCTATTCCATCTCTTCCTATGAGTGTTCCACCGGTGTCTCTACCTAACTCACAACCTTCTTACCATAGTGTTCCTTTTACCTATTCTAACCCTCTTCCAACTATGGTTCCAAGTGTTCCACCAGTTGTGTCTTCCATTCTTGCCACTCCCTACACTTTCCCTAGTGTTTCTAATGTTTCTATACCTCCTATTTCTTCTAATGATTCCACAATCATTAGTTTGGCTCAAATTGTGTCCTCTTTACAACAACAACTTGCGTCCTTAACTTAATCCAAGTTTAGTATTCCTACATGTGACATGGGTAGTCCTCTATTCCTAGACATTATTCGTGCTCCTATCCCCCAGCAAGCCGATATGCTTTGTCTTGAGAATTAAAATGGTAAGGGAGACCTTGTCACTCATGTTAAAACATTTCAAATTCTTTGTACTGACTATGCTCATGACCATAGGATTTTAGCCAAGTTGTTTGCTAGAAGTTTTCATGATAAGGCCTTGCAATTGTATTGTTCCTTGCCTCCTTATTCTATTGATTCTTTTCCAAAACTTGCTAATACCTTTATCCAACGGTTCCAAAATAACATTGGTCCGCAAGTTTCCTTAACTGATTTGATGCATTGTAAACAAAATACTAAATAAAAATTGACTAAATTTATTGGTAGATTTAAGCATTTGTATGCTTAAATTTCTTATCCTATTCCTGATATTGATATTCAGCGTATGTTTATTTCAAATTTACAAAAGGATATTAGAGATAATATTCTACTTACTGAATTTACATCTTTTCAATAACTTTGTGCAGGGCTTCATCATTATCAATTACAAGTGAGTCAATTTGAGAGAAACACTCCAATGGCTCCTATTCCAGTTGATAAGAGTGATGCTATTTCTAATCCCAACAAGTTTCAAAAACCTAGTAACTATGTCAAGATAAATAAGTAAGCAAATGCAGTTTCTAATCAAGTTGTTGTTGCATCCAACAATGTCACTTCTGCATCCACTACTTTTTGTATGAATCATACGTTTATTCCTCTTTTTGAATCTTTACATTCTATTATGAGAAAATTGTTGAATGCTAATATGATTACTTTGCCTCCTATTTGACCTCTTTTATCTACTATGATGGCATCCAAATCCTTTGATCCCAAAGCCTTTTTTCAATACCATCATTAGAATGGCCATGATAATGAGAAATGTTATTCTCTAAAACACAAGGTTTGAGACTTAATTGATTCTAATGCTTTATCTGTCGATAATTTTGATGGTAGTGGGAAAAAATCTATCTCTCATCCTAATCAAAACCTCCAAATATATACAAATCCTTTTCCTACACATGATACTAATACCATTGTTCAGCCATCTTCTGTGGATATTTTTTATGATTCAAAGATGGATGATCTCAATCATATTGTTAACCATGTGGAGCATGTTGTTTTGTCTCAACCTATATCTCCACCCTAGCCTCAATCTCAACCTCAACTTCAAGTTCCACCTCAACCTAAGCCTAAACTAAAATCTCAACCTAAACCTTGAAAACAACCTAAGAATAAAAGACCTACGAAACTCTTAATCACCTTTGATAATTCTAAGACTATAAAATCTCTTGATGGTCCCCTCTACATTTATGCTTGGATTTATAAGATACCTATGTGTAGTTGTCTTGTTGATCCTACATCCTTAGTCAATGTTATTATTGAAGAAAATCTTTTTATGAAGAACTTACAACATGATTGTTATGATATATCTAATGTATGGATCCAAAATTGTAATGGTTTTCTCTATCCATCATTTGGTTCTATTAACTTTCTTGTTGAACTTTGTGGTAAAGTTGTGGACACTACCTTCATTGTTGTCCATACTTCTGATCAGTTTCAAGTTAAGCTTGGTTTTCCTTGGTTGAATGCCATGCACACTGTTGCTTCTCCTATCCACAAGTATTTTAAATCCATTCATGACAAAGAAGTGAAGATGATTAATCATAGTTTATTTCAGCCTTCTAGGCGTAGGGATTGTGCTACCCTTGACTTCTTTTTGCCTTCATTACCTAATTCATGTTCTTCTTGACCTGATAATCTTTTTCACTCATATCAAGCCTATAAACATCGCAATATTGTTGAGTTAAGCATGCCTTAGATGGATCTTAATCATGGTCTTTTGCTGATGCCTTCCATACCTCCTTTATCCATTGCTTCTAGTTCTATTAATCGAGCTCCTAGTGTTTCTTTTCGGCCTACTAAGAATCCTACTAATCCTCCTATAGAACCTGTGAAAGAATGAGTTGTTGTTCTTCCTAGTTCTTCACATATTTCAAACAAGAAAAAACATAACCGATCTAGCAATGAATGTCGTAAGAAGCTTCGAGCTCAAGCTAAGGCCCGTGCCTCTATGCTTCAAACTTATTTACCTTCTTTTGACTAGCCTATGCTTGATGTGTTGGAAGAAGTTAATGTTAATAATGATGTTAAGATGAATGATTATAATGATTCTATTCATATCTTAGATTCTATTTCGATTAATCTTGATGAAAAAGATACTCTTGATGATCCTAATGATGCTAATGATAAATATGAGACTATTGACATTGATACTAATTTACCTAATATGCTTTCAACACAATTGATAATTACACCTAGTATTGAACATTATGATTCTCAAGAGGATCCTTGCTTGGAACTGGCTATTATTCCTACTGTGTTAGATATAGTCCCTCTTGCGAGTTTCCCACCTTCCATAAATGATATGGACCAAGATGGGGAGAGTAGGTGATGCACTTGATTGGCTTGTCCTCCATGGTAGCTTTTTATGTGTTTTCTTGTTGTATTGTGCTTCTCCCGTAATGTGTTTGCCAAATGCTTGTTAGATTCTTTTAGATGACTGTTGTTACTTTGTTGGTGCAAGGTGATAAAGGAATCAAACATGTTGTACTATTCCTCTATATGTATCTTTATTATTTTATATGTTATTTTTATGTTATGTTGTACCTATGCTATTTTTCATAAATTTTTTCCTTGTGTAGTCTGCTTGGATTTGCGACTTGGTAGCACTAATTCTTTTTGGTCT
This sequence comes from Chamaecyparis obtusa, assembly GCA_027943335.1. Classification (NCBI taxonomy): domain Eukaryota; kingdom Viridiplantae; phylum Streptophyta; class Pinopsida; order Cupressales; family Cupressaceae; genus Chamaecyparis; species Chamaecyparis obtusa. The sequence continues at coordinate 309,984 of BSBK01005759.1, forward strand.
CCATGTTGTGGTCCTAAAAGACTCTTCTTTGTAACTCTTGCATTTTATTTCCTCCATTGTGATTGTAGTTCTATTTCTTTGGGGAATGATGTCAATTAATTTGCAATAATATCATATATTATCTTATGATCATACTCACCCCAAAGTAGGGAGATCCCTTTTGTGTTATCTGTATGTTTATGTGGTATTTACCTTAATTTTTCTTCACTTGGGGGCATCTCATAGTGGAAATGTAATCAGTGGAGTTGTTTATGTTTCCGTTCAAGCCATTGCTACTGTTAAAGTGTTAGCAATGAATTTAACATGGGGGCATACGCTCTACTCACTTTTTGTGCACACACACTTTCAAAATTTTTCTCCCTTTATGGATTATAGACTAATCCTTAAAGAATGGATTTTTACCTCATAGGATCTCTTGATCCCTCCAGTTTCAATTTTCAATGTTTTGATTCCTTAAGGTCGTAAGGTGTCCTTAAGACTAGATCTCTCTTGTTTTGGATTTACTATTTTGGAATAGAATATTCCTGAGGGTGAATCCTTGATAGGTTGACTAGTGAGTAGTCACACTAAGTAGTTCAACTCCATCTTTCGAGTTGCAATGTTTCCTTGTGTGATTCACAATGGGACATAAGTTCTCATTGGGTGAGGTAATCACACCCTTTTTTTTCTCTATTTTCTAGTGATGTCTCTCTTATTTTAATCTTGGGGTTGACAAAGACTTGAGTCCCTAGGGGCTTGAGGGTTTATTTGTCCCTTTGATTTCAATAAGATTTTTTTTTTTTTTTGTGATCTCCTTTACCAAAAGTTTGCATCGAGTCCATACTCTTGCTAAAGTGGGGTCTAAATGTATCCTTGGAAAATGGAAGCACTTCCATTTAGGACTAGTTTAGCCCTTTGAGTAAGTAGTTTGGGGTCATGTTAAATGCCTTGAATGGGTCTTTGACTTGGATTTGGCTTTTTCCCTTGTCCTGCCCTATTTTCTACTTCTTTCCTACCTGTTTCTGGCATCCTGCTCTGAGATTTTGAGGTTCTTGACCTCAGGGTCAAGGTTGACCTCGACCCTGACCCAGAGTTTAAATTTCAAATTCTAAAATTTTTCAGATGTCGGGGTTCAGAAAGAATTATTTCCCGCTTCTGGGTCGGTTGTTTCGGGCTTCGAAGCGGTGACTTTTAAAAGATATTTAATTTAGGTCCACTCCTAAGGGTATAGGCCTAATGGGAATTTATTTCTCATATGTCCACCTCTCTAGAAGTTTGTGCCCTAGACTAGTATATAAGTGTATGCACCCTAAAATGGTCGCCTAGACTTTGGGTCCTCATTCACCAATTTATCAAATCCCTGAATCAATATTTTCAAAAATCAATATTTTTCAATTATATCAATTTCCTTGATCAAATCCTAATTCTATCATTTATTCGATTATATTCTATGGGCTAACCATTTTTTCCTAAGTCTTTATTTATTTAAAAGGAATTCCCTCCCCTTTTATTAAATAAAAAGCCCCCACTTTCCTCTGATCCTAAGTTGCACAAATAAAGCATTATTCTTATTTTATAAAAAGAAGAAAAGGGCCTTTTTGTCTCATATGGGGCACAAAAGTCAACTCTTATTTTCTCATTGGAGGAGATTTGCGCACATGGATTTCTCCTCTTTCAAGCTCCACCCTTGATTAAATCTTTTGCCTCTTAATCTCCATGGTCCATTCCTTTTCAATTCTTTTAAAAGGAGAGCTCTTTTCTCATTCTAGGATCCCAACTTTGAATACTAATCTTATGCTACAGTATTTCTTGGAGACTTTGGAGCTTTGGAGATCTTCATGCATTTAGCTTTCATTTTTTCATTCTTAACTTAAGCTTTCATGGCATCTAGCTTAGCTTCCTTTATGCCCTAGTTTAGCTCACATAGCTTAATTAGTAAGGCTTGTAATACTTTCATTTCCATAGCTTAGCTTGCATCTTCATTCTTAGCATAGTTGCATTGCATTTTCATTGTTGATTCTTGAAGATATTGGCATTCTTGCCCTTGTCTCTTTGAATCTCCCATTGTGTGGTTTACTAGCAAGGTTGCATGCTTCAATAGCTCTAGCTGAGAGCACTATCAAACATCCTTGTGACTCCATGCCTAGGGAGCTCTAGGTCACTTTCTCAAGGTTTCCCATTCATGAATTCTCTTGGAAGTAATGACTTAGAGAAGTGCACATTTTGAGTGTACATTTTTTGGCGCCCACTGTGGGGCAGAACACTCTTGTTTTGTCCTTCTTTTTATGCATTTTCATTAATTTTTTGTCATCATTTTTGCTTGCTATTTTAGCTCTATTTTTCTGACAGATTATCATGTGATAGTTTTCTAGTATTGTGAGATATTTTATTACATACTTGTGTGATACTTTTCTAGTAAAAGTATCATTCGGTTATACAAGACTCTATCGCACTAGTGTTTTATACTCTCTCGCATGTAGGTAGCATGAAGTATCATACCAAGATAAATTATTGCAGTAGTATACTGAGAAGTATCGTATGATTCTTTCTTTGATAGAACTATTGCACAAGCCTGACAGTGAGTGATTTTGGTCATTTCTTTGCAAGATTTGATTTATTTGCTTTGGGTTTCTGATTTGCTATGGTAGAACAGAGTTTGATTTGTAGATTTTGCTTGATTTTGATGTGCTAACCCTTGTAGGGCTAACAAGTTGTGCTTGTAGGTGCTCTCATTGCTTGAATATTTTCCAAAAGAATGCATGTCAAAGCTCTAAATGCACAAGGGCTACTAATGGTTTTTGCAAGGCTACCCAACACATAAAAACCAATCAAGTGCTTGTTTAATTGCTTTCATTTATGGTGCGGCATATACTAGTTGTTTCTTTTCATAGGTACTTAATATCTTGTTGTAGGAATCTTTTGGTGGTAGGAGAGTATGCTCTTCACCCTTGTGGTGAAACATAAATCTTGACCCATCTTTGGATTTTGAAGGCAAGAGCATAATTGAACCTTTGCTTGGTGTGTTTGGGAGAAATTTTTGAGCTAGGAGAGTATGCTCTTCACCCTTGAGGTGAAACAAAAATCTTGAAACTCAAAGGTTGATCCACTCTTTGTTTAGTTTTAGAATCCTTTAGTGGGTTTTCTCTTGAGCAATCAAGAGGAATGACCCAAGTGGGGACAAGCTTTTCACCAGCTATTTTGACCCACTATAAAATCAAGGCTATCAAGGACACAAAACCTTGGTAGATGTAGTACTTGTCTTTGCTTGATGTGAGTACTTGTGGGATTGTGACCATGAGGAAAATGTTGAGCAAGAATGCTTAAGGTACTCTTGTGGATGCGAGGTCCATTACTTGCCGCAAGGTAAGGAGTCCCTTTGGGAAGCAAGAGGGGTATTACGAATGGAAGCCCTTACTAAGAACCATAGATAAAAGACACCCTATTTTTTCACTTAGCTTCTTGGTGCAAAGATTGATCCTAGTGGACTAACCTAGATCACCCCAAGATTACTCACCATTTGTGTTTCTTTGGTTGTGTCATTGGCACTTCCACAACAAAGCCAATATCTATTGTGGGCAACCACTTTGTGTGATGCAATAGAACATCAAGTATGGGCCAAGTTGTTAAGTATTGAGCCATTGTCTTTTTAGGCTAGTAAGTGCTTGAAGTGTTCTCACTATGATCTACCCGTGTAAACATTCTCAAACATCAAACCTCATGGTAGCATTCATAGGATTTTCTTGCTTTGATATCACAATTGCTTGTCTTGGAAAGGTTGCTTTCGCCCTTGTGCAAGTGTTTTATGACATGTTTGATCACCTACTATTTGCAAATTTGTCTGATTACTGCTAGTGCTATGTTTGAAATCAAAAAATCCAACCATCAGACTGAAACATTGACCAAATTCCTTTAAAACTAAAATTTAGACATTCACCGGTCAAGAGTTGTATGATCTTGAAATACCATTGCACACTGTTCTGAGATTTATCATGCGATAGTTCATTGCTGTACAACTATCACACAACTTGCCTAGATTTTATCGCATAGGCTGCCTGGAAACTATTGCACTGCTTCATGCAAAATATCGCTTTGAAAGATTGTATCATTCTGTTAGCTTGGAAACTGTTGCATAGAGTTTTTCTGCTATTTGTTTGATTTATGCCATTTTCAGTCTTCCTTTGGTCGATCTAGATTTTAGTAGGTCTCTTACCTTACAATTGGAAACCTATTTGTACTTTGGGTTCCTGTGTTTTGACCCCTTGAATTAGTATTCTTTGATTTTACAAAGTAATCTTACTTGTCATTGATAAGTTAGGAATCATCCTTGTTGAAAAAGTAAACCTTTAGATTCTTTGGTAACACACTTGGAGAGTCTTAGTAGTCTCTTGTCCAAATTCACTTCCATATAAAATCAATTTCAATTTTAAAATATATTTTGGTTAAATCCATCCTCCTAATCCATATGTATTAGGATACTTATCCTTTTATTATACACCTCTGTGGCAGTGTTGGTTTACACCTTTTGCAGCTTTCTATCTCACCATCTCTTTTTGGACAATTGAACACTTTTACTATCCTAGTTTGGTATTGACGTTTCATAGGGTCATCTTATCACCAAGGGTCTTTTTATTTCATGTCGGTTATGACAAGGTACAAAGTTAGTCAAGGAAAATGACCTCAAGTTGTCTTTGATCAGTTACTCCTAGTCCAAACTTGGAAAAAGCGAAAGGGAAAAGAGCCTGTCTTTGATCAATCACCTAGGAGTGAGTCTGGAGCTTGGTTTGACCCAAAGAGCAATCCTAGTGAGTTGAGTACCTCTTTAGCACTTTCTCAATTAGATATGGACATGAGTTACACCATGACTAGAAAGGAGAGAGAAGCGATGGATCAAAATCTTGATGACATTTTCCAAAGACATAGGGATAACATGCTATTTGGTGATGACAATCAACCTGAATCACCCCCTATTAACTCAAGATATTTTGACACCCATCAAAGAGCTAAAAGACATTATGGATGAACTCACCAAGATGCACGGTCACAACATGAAGACCAAAACAATGAATCTGGTGATGCTCATGTGAATGCAACATTTAATGATGACTTGTTCAAACATTCAAGGCCCAACTCTCCACTAAAAAAAATCTCAAGGTATGCGGATGAAAGGCTTAAAATAATTGAGCGCGAAAAGAAAGCCTTTTTGGATGAAAAAGCCACTAAAGAAGAAAGGTTTAGACTCCTAGAGGTGGAGCAACAAGCCTTGTAGGAATTGAAAAGAAAAGCATTCCAAGAAGAACAAGATAGGCTTTTAGCCCAACAACTCAATGACCAATTCAATAACAGGGGTACCAACAGTGGAAACAAATCTCCACCATCTACTCCCTCAAGAACCCCAAGAAGTAGAAGGTGGTCAAGAACCCCTTCAAGATCTCCTAGTCCTAGAGGAAGAAGGATTTCATAACATAGAAGACAAACACCTCCTAAGAACTCAAGACAACCCTCCCAACGAGCTCATCATGGCTCTCAACATGGAGGAAGTAGTGCAAGTTTTGATGATCAAGATTTTATGAGGATGCAACAAGAGCCACCATTCCAACAATATGTGGAAAAATATCTAGATCAAAACAATGATAGGTTCCTATAGAGCTTGATTAACAAGGGTGCCAGAGTCCCTTACAACTTTGATGTGGATAGAAAAATCAAGAAACAAGGTCCATCCCAAGAAGAGGAGATCAATCAACTCAAGTGTATGATGGAAAAGGTGTTGGCACCTAAAAGTTCCTTTTCACTTGATTCTATTTGTCCCAATCCTTTCGACAGGAGTATAAGTATGAAGGATTTTCCTAGAAAAGTTGAAATCCCCTAGTATGACAAGTATGATGGCAATGGAGACCCACATGATCACGTGTGTTAGTTCTACATCATGAGTTTTGAATTTCACCAAGACAAATCCTATCTTATGAGATTATTTCCAAGGAGTCTCAAGGGCCAAGCCATGGAGTGGTTTACCAACATAACCCCTCCCATCAAAAATTTCAAAGAACTTGTCCACAGATTTGTTCAACATTTTGCATACAACTTGTCAAGATCAGTCACTATGTTAGACTTGTGCAATTTGAAGTAGAACCAAGGGGAATCCTGTGTTACCTTCTTAAAAAGGTGGAGACGATTGTACTCTTGCTATTCTAGGACTATTCCTGAGCATGAAAGGATTGATATCATTGTTAGCAATTTGGTGCCTGAAATGCAGTATGAGGTTTGAAAGATGGTCTTTGATTCCTTTGACACTATGGTCGAAACCGAATGTCAAATTGAGGATGTCTTGAAAGAGCAAGGCATTTTGACCAAACATAACAATAACAACAATGGTCAAAACAACCACAATGCTAATAAGGACAAAGGCAAGCACTCGCACTAGAAAAAGAACAAGCAAGTAGTCAATGATGGAGTTGTGGACTCTTCTCAACCCAAGGATCAAGGAGTCCTCCATTTTTCTAGTGCAGTTCAAGCTATGAAGCTCAACACATCCTCCAACCAACAAGAGCATAAAACAAAGTATCAGGATAAGCCTAAAAAGGAGAGGCAACAATTTTCTTAACTAGGTGACTCGTATGAGGATGTTTTCAAGATGCTCATTGCCAATAACCTTGCACAACCACAAGATCCTATGAAGAATCATATTCTTGATGTAAAACCACATTGGCGGGATGAAAAAGCTTCTACAAATTCCACAATGGCATTGGACATGACAATGAACATTGTTGGAAACTTAAGCACATTATTTAGGATCTTATTGAGGGTGGAAAACTTTAGATTGATGGGTTGAACACCAATGTAGACCATAAGGCATTCAAGGAGCCTTTTCCCAAATATGAAAAGGGGGAAACCTCTAAACCAAAGAATGGCAAGGCCAAAATCAACTATACCTACACAGGTACAGAAAATGTGGTCAATATGCTTGAAATGGTGGAGGAAAGTGTCAACATGATGAGAGACAAAGATCCTTATGGTTATGATGTGGGCTCTCCTCCTATATTTGATAAGGAACCAGTGGTGGTGCTTAGGGATCCTCACTCTCAAAGGTCATCCCAAGCTCTTGACACTGTTACAAGAAGTCAAAGTCAAGGTCCTATGGTTATTAGAGGTCCTAGTTCCAACCAGTCCAGTAAACCCAAGCAAGTGACATCCAAGAATGTCACCACCAAAATAGTAGTCAACCCTAAAATGAGCTATAATCTTGTTGACCAGTTACAAAGAATGCCAACTCAAATCTCAATCTTTGAACTTTTCGAATTGTCTCCAAGACATAAGTGTATCCTTGAGGATGCTTTGCGTGCAGCAAATGTTCCTAACAACATAGATATTGACCAATTCTAGAACATGGTTAATCACCTTGCCAGCCCTCATTACCTAACATTCTCAGAAGAAGATGACCAAGCTTTGAGCCATCCGTATAATCTTACCCTTCATATCAAAGTCATGATTCACAAGACCCATGTCAGGTGCGTATTGATTGATGGGGGTGTTGGGCTCAACATTTGTTCCTTGAGTCTGTTGAAGATATTGGGTTATTCTGAGCAAGTTATTGATACCCAAAAGAAAATTACCATTAAACCCTATGATGAGGCAGAGAGAAGCTCCAAGGGGTTGGCCATCCTTCCTGTCAAGATTGGCCCTGTTGAAAAGGACATTTTGTTCCAAATTGTTGATGCTAGTCCTCTAGCATATAATATCCTACTTGGTAGACTGTGGATCCATGACATGCAAGCCGTGCCATTCAACTACCACCAATGTGTTAAGTTTCCCTATAATGGAGTAGAAGTTTGCATACCTAGGGATAGCACATTATCTACAAATGCAATTTCAGCAGGGACTCATGTTCCTCTCAATAGAGAAGAAGAGGATTTTGATGCAACCCTAGCATAGTGCAAGAATAAGTTCAAGTCCATAGACCTCGGTATGGGGGGGTATCAACTTGAATCCTTTACAAAATTTCTAGTTTCACCTAGATCCTATGGCAAGCCTTCACAAGAGATGCGTCCTTCATCTTAAGCCATGACTTTGTTTGGTACATTTGTAGAATCCTCGGTGCCTATCCAGGATGAAAAAGAAGAGGTGGCTATTAAGGATTGGATCTATAGAGAAGATAAGTACATGCACAATGAGAACTTCTCTCCCTCTCCTAAGACATATGGAAGAGGGTACACTCTTTTCAAAAGTATGGGCTATCCAGGTCATGGTCCTCTTAGTCACTGATTAGATGCTAGAGCCAAACCACTAGATCATGCTCTTTTTGGCCGCAGATCTAAAAAAATGGTTGGCCTAGGTTTTCAAAGTCATGACAAGAAAAATGCTCCTATCCTTGCTGCAACAGATAGTGACGATGAATCAAACTACATACCCAATTTGAAAAATCAACAAGATAGGTGTGAAGATTGGGTCCCTTCCACCAATCTCCTTTGGGGAGATTCAAATACTCTGGTTGCCCATCCAATAGTTTCAGACCTAGAACAAGAAGAATCCACTGTTGAAGATCCTATTCAAGAACATTAGTACATGAATGTCATTCAAGAAGGTGTTACCCTTGGTGACATTAGAGCTTCTACATCTAGACATCGTAAATATGCTTGGTGTAAACATCCCAGTCAAGATTTAGATATGGACTCACATGAGTATGAATGGGAATCTCTCTCTGATTCTTCTATAGTTGACATGGATGTTGATGTTGTCCATACTTATGGTTCCCAACTTGAGGTAGCTAATGAGTCTAGTGTAGGATTAGTGGATTTGAATCTACAAGTCACTTTAGTGGATGATGCTTCGCTTGGTAGGATAAATCTTGATTTGGGTACCTTAGAGGGATACTTGACAGACCCTAACTCTACAATCACCAGAGATGATACCATTCATATCCACAATATTAAACCCATCATTGACCTACCTCTTGGAAATCCCTGCCTAATTGATTGGTCCCAACGCTATCAAGAGCCTCAGCTCTTATCTTTCCAAAATGAGTATGAGATAGCATGTTACCTAAATGCCCTTGAGCTCGTAGTCTCTTCCACCAGCGAACCAACTACAAGCATGATAGAACCAGATATCAAGTACGTTAGTCGCAAAATGAAAAGAAAAGAAAAAAAGAATAAGAGTTCTAATGGCGAAAACCATTGTGTGGTGGTGTCAGAACCTAAAAAAGTAAAAATAAAGGATGTATCCAAGGGTGAAAACCTCTCCGAGGCACCTAAGGATGAGGTACTTGATCATCTCCCAAGTTACTTTCAAGAAAGATCCTTAGTACTTGTTGAGCCTACACAACTAGTTAATTTGGGTACAGAAGAGGCTCCACAAATAGTACATTTGGCTCAGTCTCTAACAATACAGGAAAAAGAAGCATATACCAAGTTCTTACAGAGCAAGAAGATTAATTTTGCTTGGACTTACTCAGACATGCCAGGATTGGACACTAATGTCATTATGCATCACTTGTCCATAGCTCTAGGTATAAAACCAGTGAAACAAAAATTGAGGAAAATGCATCCTCACATAGCTCTTCTCGTCAAAGCCAAATTAGAAAAACTCCTCAGTGCAGGATTTATAAGAGCCATTGATTATGCTGAATGGATATCCAATATTGTACCAGTTTCAAAACATGACAAGTACATTCATGTCTACATAGATTTTAGAGATCTTAATAAAGCATGTCCAAAGGATGATTTTCCACTTCCAAACATAGACATGATAGTGGACATGACCACGGGTTATGAGATCTATTCATTGATGGATGGTTTTTTGGGTATAATCAATTCAAAATAGCTCCTGAAGACTAGGAAAAGACTGCATTCACTTGAACATGGGGAACCCACTACTGGAATGTTATGCCATTTGGATTAAAGAATGCAGGAGCTACTTATCAAAGAGCTATGACAACTATCTTTCATGACATGATGCATAAGAATATGGAAGATTATGTGGATGACACCTTGGAAAAATCTAAAAAAATGGATACACACCTAGGTGAATTGGAAGTCATTCTAGATTGTATGGAGTAGTTCCAACTCAGATTAAATCCAAAAAAGTTTGCATTTGGAGTCACCTCTAGAAAACTTCTAGGATTTATCATTTTAGCCAAAGGAATAGAGGTGGACCCAAAGAAAGTTCAAGCAATCTTGGATATGCCACCTCCCAAAAACATTAGCCAAATGAGGAGTCTTCAAGGACACCTTCAATCTATAAGGAGGTTTATCTCACAACTAGTAGATATAGCTCAACCCTTTAATAAGAATTTTCATAAGGGGGTTAAATGTGTCTAGAATGAAGATTGTCAGAAAAGCATAGACCAAATCAAGCAATACTTGGCTAATCCTCCAATCTTAATGCCTCCTATCCCAGGAAAACCACTCATACTATATGTTTCAGCAACAAAATCTTCCTTGGGGGCATTATTGGCTCAACTTGATGACACTAGAAAAGAAAGAGCTATATACTACATCAGTTGTACTCTTGTGTCATATGAGGTTAATTACACTAGTATTGAAAAATCTTGCCTTGCAATGGTATTTGCTTCCCAAAAGTTGTGACATTACATGCTTGCGCATATAGTACACCTCATAGCAAAGATTGATCCTCTCAAATATTTTCTTGGTAAGGCTGCTCTCATAGGTAGACTTACTAAGTGGATGATGATCTTATCAGAATTTGACATAGAGTATGTTGAGCATAAAGCTATAAAAGGACAAGCCATTGCAGATCAATTGGCTGATTTCCCAATCCAAGATAGCATGCCTATTCAAGTTGAATTTCTAGATGAGCACATAATGTACATGACTGCAAGAACATGGAAGATGTTCTTTGATGGCTCTTCCATGTAAAATGGTTCAGGAGCTGGAGTGTTATTTGTTTCTCCTCATGGGTACACAATTCCTAAGTCCTAAAAACTATTATTCCCATGTACAAATAACATTACTGAGTATGAGGCTTTGACAAATGGACTAAAAATGACCATAGAATGGAGAATCACAGAGCTGCATATCAATGGGGATTCACAATTAAGAATCAACCAAGTTAACGAAGAATACCAAACAAAGGATGAAAAATTGGTACCTACAAGAAAATGGTTGATTCATTGAGATTATATTTCACCTTTGTTACATTTCAACAAATCTCTAGAGCAGAGAATAAAGTAGCTGATGCTATGGCTACATTGGCTTCACTTCTTCAGCTAGAACAACATGAGTCTAGATTCAAATTCCTAGTGGAAGAGCTACGTTATCCTATCTATGATTCCCAAGAAAGCCAAGTTGTTTGTACCCTTGTTAGCCATGAGTCATCCCACTATGGTGCCATTTACTCATACCTCCATGATGGCATTATTCTTGAAACCTTCAACCATTCTGAATGAAGAAACTTAACCCGAAATGCCTCTCGCCACACCCTTATCTCTGGTGATCTATATAGGAGGGGCTTAGATGGGACACTTCTTAGGTGCTTGGAAAAGGATGAGTCTAACCAAGCGTTAGCTGACATTCACAAGGGCATTTGTGGAGGACATTCCAATGGTCTTGCCATGGCCCAAAGGTTGCTTAGGGCTGGGTACTATTGGCCTACCATGCAGATAGATGTAGTAGCTTTTGCTAAATCATGTGAAAAGTGTCAAAAACATGGTAACTTGATACATGCTCTAGGTAGGGAGCTTATTCTATCTATATCTCTTGGCCATTTCAACACTGGGCCTTTGACCTTTTTGGGTAGATTCATCCCAGCTCATCAGGTGGACAAAAATTCATCATCACTGCTACTGTCTACTTTACCAAATGGGTAGAAGCTATCCCACTTTTTGTTGCCTCGAGCAAGATAGTTTCTCTATTTATTTTAAACCATATCATCTATCGGTATGAAGTACCTTCTAAAATAATCACTGACAATGGAGGTCAGTTTAAAAACAAGGACCTTAAACAACTCTGCAAGAAGTTCAAGATAAAACAACATTGGTCCTCTATTTACTTCCCACAAGGAAATGGACAAGCAAAGGCTTTGAATAAAACCATTCTTAAAATTCTCCATAGAAAAGTTCACAAGAATGGTAGAGATTGGCATCTACAGATAAATCCAGCTTTATGGGCTTATAGAACGAGTATTCATACTCCTACAGGGGCTACTCCTTTTTCCCTTACTTATGGTGCTGAAGCAGCATTACCTTTAGAGGTTGAGCTTCCTTCCCTTAGAGTTTCCCTCAAAGTTCTAGTGACAGATGAAGACTACCGCACCATGAGACTCCAAGAATTAGAACTTCTAGATGAAAAGTGTAAAGCATCATTTGATCACATGAGGGTCTACCAAAAGCGTATGTCCAAAGCATTCAACAAGAAGGTTCACCCTAGAGAATTTCAAGTGGGAGATCTTGTCTTACAAGAAAACCTTAAGAACCAACAACATAGAGAAAAAGGGCAAATTCAAACCTAATTCACTTGGACCATACATCATTACTACTGCTTTTGGAACAGGTGCTTATTTTTTGTCTACTGAAGAGGGAGAGCAACTCCTCGAGCCTATTATGTCTTGCACCTCAAGAAGTTTTATCCATGATGCCTATTATATCTGGGGGCATCCTTTGTACATATTTATTGATCCTGAAAAGGTTCCAAAAAAATTCATATATGATGCTGAAAAAATCCTAAAAAGCATATAAAGTCCTGAAAAAATACAAAAAAATAAAAAAATGAAAAAATTCAAAAAAAATAGAAAAAGTGCCTTGGTGAAAACTTGGAAACAGGCGCCTTGGTAGCAAAAACATAAAAAAATTGAAAAAATAAAAAAATCTCCAAGTGGTGAAAACCTGGAAATAGGCGCTACTTGAGGCCTTTGCACCCTTGTTTCTTAGAATGCATCCTCGACACTTAGCCTTTCTCCATCATGCCTTGTCCTTGTTGCCTTGGTTTGGAATTGGTCTTTGTCTTTGTCTACGGGGAATAACTATGTCAGCTTTGGTCTCTAGGATGCGTTGGTCTTTAGGACATCTTGCAAATGGTGTTTTTCAACACCACCCCAACTATGTTTTTCAACATTTCCCTAGCATCAAGTATTTTTCAACACTTATCAGATATCCTACCCATAGTCTACCATGATATGATATTTTCCACTGGCAGATGCAATACTCACCTACACACATGCACTTAAACACTTGACTCACCGAGACTTGCTTGAATTTATTTCTTTGTGTGCTATCTATGATGATTTCTTTGATGAGTGTTCTCTCCCTAATAGTTTTCGATGATGCCGAGCTAGAAGACTGGGGGCACATGGACATGTTTTATCACTTTTTTTTCTTGTGGGTATATTTTGTTGGTCCTAACTATCATTAGAATCTATTCTTGTTCCACTTGACACTAGGATCTACAAGGTATTATCCTTGACTATTTTTGCAACTACATGCTTATAGTCATCTTGAATTTCTTGTGTCTCGATGAAAGCATAATCTTGCTATACCAAACTTAGGAAATCTCACTGCACTAGTCATCCTGACTTATATGTCTTTGATGCCTAGGTGGGATTCCCACATACCTATCTGATATAGATCATATTCAGATTCACATAGTTATGCTAGTGTGTATTGTATGTTCTTGTGATGCTACCAATAATGCTCGATGATGAATATTAGAGTCTAATAGCTTTGTAACCTTGCAAGTAAACTAGTTTTCATAGTAGCTTGCATTCTTAGGTTCATGTTAGTTTAGTTTTGCATCTTGCATAAGGAGATAGCTCTCCTTTCATCTTTCGTGGACTTGTCGGTCAACTGGGCTCATCTTTCACTTTTTCTTGATCATGTCTTTCGCTCCTTGTCTTTCACATCACATCCTTTTCCTGTCATCACAAGGGGTTAATCTTATCATCATATCTATATCACAAAGAGATCATTTTTTAGAAACATGAGTCTATATCATAACATGAGAACTAAACATACATCTATGAGAGAGATTATACATGAGCATATACATCATAGATTTTGAGCAATATAACAAGACAATATACAATTGAAACATCCATCACAAGTGGGACAAATACATAAAATATATCGCAAATCCAGTAAATCTCATATATATATATATGAATGTGATGATACAAATTACAATGTGGGATCCAGAATCTAGATAATGTCCCAGGATATGTCTCTATACATCTAACACCTTAGACCTAAGTCTGACTCCCTCCATCACATGGTGGTGGTGGAGGTGGTGCTACTGCTCTGTCTGGTACCATGTTAGATCTCCCATCCCTCTCAGAGTAGAGTGGCACTCGCTATGCTATAGGTACAACCTATATGTAGAGACTGTGATAATATGTAGCTCGTGCTGCCTCTCTCTAGATCTCTATAGAATTAGCCTAGGCTGCTCTCTCCTACCAATCTATCTTGGCTCATGTGTTTGCTAACTACTTATCTTGAACAACAATGGTAATCCTGAGCTATTGCATCTCAGTCTCCAAAACTTGGATCCTAGCCCTGAGATCCTCCCCTCCTCCCCTTGCAGGCTGATCCTGCCCAGCATCCACCTATCGGTGAACTAATCTTGCTGCATCATCTCCCTCATCATTAGAAACCTATCTCTGTGACCATTTTCAACCACTGGATCAAGATCCCTATCTTGTATCCCTCACCCTCCCTCCATCTCCCCAGTCTCCCCCATCTCCATCATCCCTTTCACCACCCTATGCCACTGGCTATGCATCAGGAACTGTGAATCATGGAAATGGATATCTACGCCGCTCTGCCCTGTAGGCTACATTTGCACCTGCATCTGCCATATTTGGGAGATAGTTCCATAGCTCCCTAGGTATACCTATAGTGTCTCGTACTACCTACTAGTAGTCCAGCATCAACAACCATCCCTTTCCCTCCTCATCCTTGACCTGGGCATATGTGGTCATCTTTATGGGTACCCTCTATTGTCGACTAAATTGCCTCCATACCTGGGAGATGATGAAGCACTCAACTATCTCAGAATGCCAACCGACTAGTGGCCGACTACATATCATATATCCCAACTCCTACTCTCGATCACTCCACTACTCACAAGCCCTGTATGGTCTCCACTCAAAGGCTGTGAGCTCATTTAGTAGCCTCCTATAGTATGTCACATCACCGCTATGGGGCTATGAAATAAAACTTGTATATTTGTAGATATAGGGGCATCTCCACTCCCTCAGCTACACTCATGGTCACACTAAAACAATGTGCTCCCACACCCATATCTGAGCAAGAACGGGCCCAGATGCCCAAGTCTGCTCTCCCTGTACACTATCTCATGCAGCTCGTGGTACATGTCTACTAAGATGCTGGGCCCCATGCCATCCACCTTGAATGTGCTGCTAGATCTGCAACCAATCTACCCCAACCTAGTGGAAATCATCTCTAGCTCCTGTAAGTGATAAGGGTCTGTGCTACTATAGAACATACAATGTACGGAACCGAGAAATCCCTGCCGAACTCCTCGACTAACCAATCCCAGCTGAGATGCCTGTCAATAATAGTGACATCTTGGAATAGGTCCTGGATGGCCTTTCATCCCTTTTTTTGGGGTCTGATCATAATATACCTACACCAAAAAACAATCATGTTAGTTTTCACCATCAAGAAACATTATACTAAAAGATCATTTATAGATATGATTATACTCACAGGATCCCCATGGCTAGGTACCTGCAGAATCTGATAGACGTCCTCCAGTGTAATGGATGCCTCTCCAATCAGCAAGTGAAAGGTATTATGCTCACTATGCCATCTCTCAGCCAAAGCTATTAGCAAACCATGGTTTGCCCGAATATCGGGCATATGCAACAAGTATCCAAAACCCATATCCCGCAAGTTTGCTCATCTCGGATCATCAAGATCTTGGATGCAGTGCAATCCCACTACTCTCAGCACTCTAATGATTAGTGCCTAGAAAGCCTTCTACAAGCCATAAATCCCCATACTAGATGTCAAAACATATCATGATGGATGTCTAAAATTAGTATAAATAATCTTAAAATGCAAACATTGTCTAGACCCATGTCATATTGCTCAAATTTTAAAACCTGTCATATTTATTACACTAGTGCGATACTTTTTTTGATAAAGTATCATGTGGTATTTTCCTTAATAATAGTGTGATAAAATTTTTGAGTATGATAGTTTGCATAGGATCGCACGATGTTTCATCCAGTATTGTGCGATACTGGATGGAACACCTGTGTGATACTTTGTGGACCCACGAACTATCACATGATAAATAGTATGAAAGGGGTGCGATACTTTATAAGTATCATATGAACTTTCACATAAATGAAATTTGAAATATTTAACAACAATTAAAAACATGTTTTAAATGCAATAAATGGATCATTAATGACTCATAGGGTGAGTTTTTCTGAAAACTTATCGGGGCACCATACTGAGGAGGTCGATTGTGCAACTGGGTGCGCTTGAACCGATGTCTGTGTATCAAAATCACTACTTATTGGGCCATGTTCTCTCTTTGAGCTCTCAAAGTTCTCAAATCACAAAAGACAAATGATTTTGAAAATGACCCTTTTTGCCCCTTATATAGCATTTTGACTTTTTGACCAATTTTCAAAACTTCTCAGAATTTCAAAAAAATTGCATCCTTGGCTAATTTCGACGTCCTGGATCCATTTTCAGGGTCAAAATCAAAATTTGAGTTCATCTTGATAGTCAAAATCACATTTTAAAATTTCTCCTTCTTCTGTGCAGTTGGCTTACCGTTTGAGGTCTGATCCTTCAATCTTTGTTGGGGCATCTTCATTTCTTCATCCCCATCTCTTTCAACCTTCTAGTCTTTCATTCATCTTCATCTCTTTGAGGTTTGACTTCATCTTTATCCTATATCTTCCTTAGTCAAACCTAGTCAAGCTGGGGCATATCTTCACTGCTTGATGGTTATCTTATCATCCTTCATCTTCGATTATGATTTCTAGTGATTTGATCAAATTTATCAATTTACTATTTCTCTACCTGATTTCAATTTTGATTTTGAGGGGGTAGTACCTATCAGCTTCAATATTTGATTCAGCTTATCAATTGAACCTTGAGATTCTTATCTCTTATTTGAGACTTGATGACCTCCTATTTATAGGTGTGTTGGTCTTGTCTTTCAACTTATCTTTATCCTGATGTGTTCCCATCTGTTGAACACACGTCTGGGTTGTTTTGTGATCCCAAATCGATCTCACATTTCAATTTCATTCTTTGACCACATGTGATCCGAAATCGATCTCACATTATTCAAAGAGGGGAAAATGTATGCACCCTAAAATGGTCACCTAGACTTTGGGCCCCCATTCAACAATTTATCAAAATCCTGAATCAATATTTTCAAAAATCAATATTTTTCAATTATATCAATTTCCTTGATCAAATCCTAATTTTATCATTTATTCGATTATATTCTATGGGCTAACCATTTTTTCCTAAGTCTTTATTTATTTAAAAGGAATTCCCTCCCCTTTTATTAAAGAAAAAGCCCCCACTTTCCTCTTATCCTAAGTTGCACAAATAAAGCATTATTCTTATTTTATAAAAAGAAGAAAAGGGCCTTTTTTTCTCAAATGGGGCACAAAAGTCAACTCTTATTTTCTCATTGGAGGAGATTTGTGCACATGGATTTCTCCTCTTTTAAGCTCCACCCTTGATTAAATATTTTTCCTCTTAATCTCCGTGGTCGATTCCTTTTCAATTCTTTTAAAAGGAGAGCTCTTTTCTCATTCTAGGATCCCAACTTTGAATACTAATCTTATGCTACAGGATTTCTTGGAGACTTTGGAGCTTTGGAGATCTTCATGCATTTAGCTTTCATTTTTTCATTCTTAACTTAAGCTTTCATGACATCTAGCTTAGCTTCTTTTATGCTCTAGTTTAGCTCACATAGCTTAATTAGTAAGGCTTGTAATACTTTCATTTCCATAGCTTAGCTTGCATCTTCATTCTTAGCATAGTTGCATTGCATTTTCATTGTTGATTCTTGAAGATATTGGCATTCTTTCCCTTGTCTCTTTGAATCTCCCATTGTGTGGTTTACTAGCAAGGTTGCATGCTTCAATAGCTCTAGCTGAGAGCACTATCAAACATCCTTATGACTCCATGCCTAGGGAGCTCTAGGTCTCTTTCTCAAGGTTTCCCATTCATGGATTCTCTTGGAAGTAATGATTTAGAGAAGTACACATCTTGAGTGTACAATAAGGAAGCCTTCTCCTCTCATTTCACATCATCGATTATAATAAAATCAAGCAATCAAGAAGCAAGCAAGAAGGAGAAAGGAAGCATTTTAGCCATTCAAGTATTCAAGCATTCAAGATTTAATTCATCACAGAGATCCATTAGTAGCCATTGAGGGATTCAAGCTCTATGGAGCTCTATTGTTAAAGATTTCTCCATCCATATCCATTCAAGCTTCTTCCTATTCCAAGATCCATTCAAGATTGGTGTTGAAGATGTAAAGGCAATTGATTTGAGACATCCTACATCCTACAATTCTACATCCATTTAGAGCATCCATACTTATGGATTCAAGGATTCAAATCCTCCATAAGGGTTTCAACATAAGCAATGTGAATTATTCCATTTACTTGGTTTATTACTGCAAATTCAATTCTATTTCAAGGTTAATTCCAAAACTGAGGGTTGACCATGGAAAACCCCTCATCCAAACAACAAAACCATTTTTCTTGTAGTTGTAGGTGCGGAACAACAAATTATAGAACATATTCAGATACCCTTTTCAATAAACTTTCAGGATCCATGAACAAAATTTCCATCAGAGCAGTGCAAGTCAAGGTCGACATAAAGGGGTCAAGGTCAAATTGTATTTGGGTCAAGGTGGGCCTGATTAGGAAAAGAAATTTTTTATAGGTTTTCTCCGTCTTTGTGTTTCTGTTCTGGATCTGATTGCAGAATTTCTAGAAACTTAGTATAAACACCATAAAACAACAATTTCCAGAGGTTAGTATTTGTCTTCAATTCATTTCAATTAAAATTTTAATACTCTATTCCAAAATGGAATGTACGGTTTTCCTCTTTCTTCATATTACTAATCAGTTGATTCATTTATGCATTGACCATTTGCTTGTGGTTAATCTATTTGGATCTTTCCTTTGGGAATTTGGGATTATGAAGAGAATCTTACCTTCCCCAAGTCATCTAAACATAAAGGATCATATTTTTAATCTTTACACTTGATAAAGTCAAATATAATGTGGTTTATTCTATGTTTAGTTTCAATGAAATTTATTTCCATCATTTATTTTGAATAAACACTTTTTGTTCAATGCACTTGGTTTTGCTGTATGATCAAGTTTTTGGAGGCATTAAAAACTACTTCATTTAATATATTTTGTTGTTTTTATAGTTTTGTGCTATAAATCTTATTATAGTTACTTTCAAGTTTTCAAGGGATTGTGAATGTGGGCATTACATGCTTCTATCCAAAACTTATTAGTCAATCTCAATGCTGTTTCGCAAAGTTGCATTTCCCTTGTTCCATTTCAAATTTTTGGTGTTTTTAAGTTTTGAGATGCCAGCTATTCCAAAAAAGTTAAAAATAGATTGATGTTAGGTTTGTATGTTTATAGTTTAATTTGTAAATTTAGATAAAATTGTTTTTAATAGATTGCACATGTGGGCATTGCATTCTTCTATCTAGATCTGAGTAGCAAAGTTGTTCATTGGGTGGTGTAGATGTATTTCTACAGAAAGGATTTTAGAATGTTGGATTGTATTTTTACAAATGTAGATAAAATTTATTTTGGGGGTTAGGTACATCTTGCATATGACCATACAAAAAAATATAGAACTTTATGTTTCCAAGTTCTCTTGGAACCCTCTCTTACCATGTGTTCAATCTGGATCTGGTGTGCAATTGGGTTCACCCAAGGTCTCACTTTGGCACCTAGAGTGAAATTGGGTAAACCTAGGGGGATTGATGGTCCATCCTATAAAAAAAATAAAATGTATTTTTTAAATAAAAATTTCTATAAACCAAAAAGGGTTAAATACCTAATTTGATGAGGGTAGAACTCGGGAGAACAAACAAATACAATAGGAAAGATACTTTCTATTATCTGGATAAAGATTCTTATTACATGCACATTACAATCAAAAAGAAAAACTACATGCTGTTAGGAATGGGAACACTGAGAGGGGGGGGGGGGTGAATCAGTGTTCATTGTATTTTAACTTTTAACTTTAATCTTTATGCAAAACATAAATGCTTAAGAACTGAATTAAACATTCACATAAACATGAAACATGAAATCAACACATGACACCAATATGGTTACGGGGAAACCCAAATAGGTAAAAACCCCAGTGGGACTTGATACCCACTAATAATCTGCACTAGTGTTTTGTGATCCTTGTTAGAAGATCCTTTACCCTATTAGGAGTAGCTTTACAATGTTGTAAGTATAGTAGACCTTGTTAAGGGTCAAAACCTATTAGGAGTCTTTAACAATGATCCCTGTTAGGGGAGTGGAATCACTATCCTAGAGCTCACTGCTCAAATGGTGAAGGCTACAACCTTCTAAATCAGATACACACTATATCTATAGGTGAACTGTTCACTGTGACACTGCTTATCATATCAGTTCCTTTGGTGTGCTAATGCTTTGACCTCTAGCAAAGCTCTAATACATCTTATGCTAACTTCACATACCTCTGCTCTTCTTAACACAACTCTCTTTCTACTTCCATACCGAATACAATGGGTGCACCTTATATTTATGTGCTCATACCAATTATACAATTAGGTCAGCCCTATAACTAATTACAAATAACTCTTCCAAATGAATTGGCTTAAGCATGCTTACAATTATACATGTACATATGTCGAAAACCTAAATAGTCACTGTCGGCTCCATGCTCCATTTTCTGGTGGCACACACTGGCTGTGCAACTTCAACTGATTGTAACTTTCACATCTTTGCATATCTACTTATGCACTCTTAGAATAAGCATAAGTATATTCTAACAACCTTAAATTCCAGGGTGCATACCATAATTCATTCACACACATGTGTGCTGATGCTTTGAGTCTCTGGTGCTCTGTATGCTATCCAGTCTTCAACACTTAACTGAATTATGATCTTTACACTTAGTGCACTGACTCCAAACTGCTATATGAATTTTTTGCCATAATGAAAAAACTATATCTAGTCATATATCTTAGTATAGACAACTTGCCAACAATCTCCCCCTTTGTCATTGATGGTAACAAAGGAATATGGCTAAGTCTCTAACTGTCCCTTTACACAAAACTTTTTGTCTTCTATACATTTTATACATACTCCATATTCTATACAAATCCCCTTTTGACATTAATGACAAAGGTGCATCAAAAACTTTATCTACATACACTTATTGAGGGAAAACATCTGGATATGAAATCTTGAGTTTTTGGATCTCCTTCTTCCAAAAGGTTATCAGAGAATTGACTATCTGTAGATGGGCGCATAATGCATATTGAAGCTTCTCCATCTTCTCCAATTCTATGCTCAGACCTTGATCATAGGGTATCATAGTCACATCAATCTCCTTTATGTTCTGAATAAGAATGTCTAGTGAGGGCACAAGAGTGTTCCTCAATTGAGTTTGTCTAGACCTTATCTTCTCCATTTCTCTCTTCCTTCTTGATTATGTCTAATTGACCTTGATAGACATTGTTACACATGTTTACATCAATGGATGTGTCTAACACTGAATTCTTCACCTTCTCAATCATTGCCTCTACATCTTTGATCTTCTTAAGATGGGCATGAGTGAATTTATCTTGATCCATGGATTCTACAATGACTTTCCTTCCTTGATTTGCAAATTCCTTCAATGATGCATGACTAGACTTAAGAGAGGTCAAGTCTAGTGCAAAATTACTCATCAGTTCATTGAGTCTCTTCTTTAAGTACTTCTCCTCTGCCACTATGGCCACAGATTCTTCTAGGCTTGACAAATTGACTTTGAACTGAGAGATGACTGTGCTCACATCATCAACTAAATGTACATTTACCATCTTCTTATCCTCTGGCAGCAAACTTTTTAAAATATTTACTAATTCCACTAGGAGAGGATTTCTCATTACTTGCTTCTCCTTAGCCTTCTCCATAGCCAGGACGCTGAACTTAATCAGCTCTTCTTCCTTCTAGGAGTCCAAACTACTAGTGTCAGGTGTGAAACTTGACAACAATGCTGAGGAGGGAGTGATGGGAGTGCTATCCATCACCTCTTTCTTCACCTTGACCAAATCAATAGAAGATTCATCTTTCTTTTCTACCTCTACTCCTTCTTTCTTTTCTTCTTCTATGATTACTTCTTCTTGCTGAGTGGGAGGGATATTGCTACATAGGATTTCTACTTCCTCAGTGCTAAAAAATGCTTCCTCAAACTTGTCCAAGTCCTTATCAGTAGCTGCCATGGCTATTTCCACATTATTTATGATAATTGTGCTATCTTTGGGTGATTTTGTCATGGGTGCAGACTGATCTACTTCTGTTTGAGTTTTTGCTATGGGCAAGGAGTCCTAAGGACCTATCATAGGTACATTAGTGGGCTCTACCACTTTGTCTTCCTTAATGGGTGCATGAGTGATGGGCGTAGTAGGTGGTTTGATCTATTTTTCTAACAACACCTTCTCAAATGCTTTTTCTATTTCATTTGTTATCAACTCATAGTCCTTGTTCATGATATGAAGAGTTCTCATCTTTGTTCTTAGGTGTGGCTTCACCAGATTCAATATTAGTGCTTCTTCACCTTTAGAACATACAGGAAGTGTATCTTCTAATAATTTTTTTCTTATTCTTTGATATTCCTCATTAGCTTGTCTCTTTATGTGTTCTAAAATGTCCCATACATTATCTGGAATTTCTGCCTTGAACTCAAGGACTGTCTTCTTGAATTTGATGATGTGCTTGACAATCATACTATGTATTTCAGATTTGTCAATCTCACTGTAAGATTCATAATATTTCTCTACTTGATCAATTCTGCCCTCATCAACAATTCTTGCATTCAAAACTTTAAGGCTAGGTCTAAATCTTGCCTGAGGAGGTGCTTGAGTGTTTTTCTTTCTCCTTAATGCTCACGAGGATGGATGACTAGTTCTAGCTTCTTTCTTCCTTTTGAACGAAGGCTTATACTCTAGAGGAGTATCTTTGGGTGTAGATGGAGTACTATCTTCTTTACCCTTCTAACTGTCATTTGATTCAAATTTTATCTTCTTCAGCTTAGGATCTTCATGTTCTTCCTCTACTGTTGCACCTTTCAATTCTAGGGCAATCTTTTCATCCCTTTCTTTATCAAGGTCCGCTTGTGATACACCATGTATTCTTAGGATCTCTGATGTGACCTTTTCAACCTTTTTTTTTTGCAACACTATTCAGCTTAGCATCAACTTCTCTAGTCTTCTCTTCATAGGTTCCCCACCTAGGTTCATTGTCATCCTTAGGGGCTGATAGAAGTACCTGTGCATAAGCTTCAAGAACTTGTTCTTCAACCTCATACCCAAGTGGATGAATCCACTTAGTTCTAGGTTCCATAGCTTCCATACATGTAGTATCAATCTCCACCATGAAGCATATTGTGTCTTTATACTTCTCCACAATATTCTTAGGAATCTTGTATCTTATCTGCATTTTTTCTTTGAAGGTCTTCAATTCCAAGGTTATATAGTCTCTTAAGGTGCTTTCTGTGCATGCCTTGTTTGATATCTATGGCATTGTTGAAATGGACTTGTCTAGATACAAGTCTAACACTTTACCAACTATAGAAAGGTACATATAGATGATTAGGGACCCAAACCTGAATACCTTAGTCTTGTCATGTTTGATAGCTTTGATGTTGTCTATCAACTATGTGCACAATATCTCACACAAGTTGAACTCTCCATTCACTCTGAATATGAATGCAATGAGTGAACAAACAACTTTCTGTGTACTTAAAGTAAGAAATTCACCATTAATGCAACTCATGTAAACCAGGCTGCCACTTCAAATTTTCAAACTCGAGTTCTACTAACAATTAGCATGTGCGCTCTTGCACAAAGGTTCCTATACAATCCAAAAGCTTAAGTCCAAAGGCGCATACTCTAAGGATGAGTATACCAACCACACAGGGGTCTAGAGCTAAATTAGCTCCCCCTATGACCTTGAGTGCCATTCATGCAGATGTAGAGGGTGCCTCCATTGGGGATGCATCCAATACATTCTCATCAACATTTTCCTTCTTTCCTTCTGACCAAATCAAGCTCACATCTTCTGAGGCCTTCACAAACTTTACTTCTTCTTTAGGATCCAAAATTGGCTCTTCGGCCTTTTTAGGGCTTTGCTGACCTTGCATCCTTGATCTACAAAACTTTGAGATATGTCAAGCCTTGTTACAGATGTGAGAAATCACTGGAGGTCTATTATTCCTCGATGCAGTGACACGAGTAACCAGTCTACATTATTTTGCTGTATGACCATTATAGTTACATATCTGACATGTAACATTCTGAGAACTTCTTGCATTGGTCTAATTCTGATTTCTTTGATCATGCTCAATCCTGTTCTTCTTAATAGTCTTGAAATTCATAGCTTTATGACCAAATCTATTGCATGAAAAATAGTAGCTATTGAAAGGTCTTACCTCTGTACAGTTCCTTGCAATTTGTAATCACCAAAAAATGGTCATCTAGACTATTAGCCCCTTGCTAGCATTATTTGCTAAAATAATCAATTGCTTATTCTTGATCAAATCCTAATTCTATCATTTATTCGATTATATTCTATGGATTAACCATTTTATCCTAAGTCTTTATTTATTAAAGGAATTCCCTCCCCTTTTATTAAATAAAAAAGCCCCCACTTTCCTTTTATCCTAAGTTGCACAAATAAAGCATTATTCTTATTTTATAAAAATAAGAAAAGCCCTTTTTGCCTCACACGGGGCACAAAAGTCAACTCTTATTTTCTCATTGGAGGAAACTTGTGCACATGGATTGCTCCTCTTTCAAGCTCCACCCTTGATTAAATCTTTTGCCTCTTAATCTCCATGGTCCATTCCTTTTCAATTCCTATAAAGAAGAGCTCTCTTCTCATTCTAGGACCCAACTTTTCATGCTAATCTTATGCTGCAAGATTTCTTGGAGACTTTGGAGCTTTTTGGAGATCTTATTGGATTTAGCCTTCATTTCTTGCATTCTTAGCTTAGCTTCATGTTTATGCTTTTTTAGCTTAGTTTCTTTTCATGCTCTAGTTTACTTCACATAGCTTAATTAGCAAGGATTTGTAATAGTTCTATCTTTCATTTCCATAGCTTAGCTTGCATTTCCATTCTTAGCATAGCTTGCATTCCATCTCCATTTGGATTCTTGAGGATATTGGCATTCTTTCCCTTGTGTCATTAAATCTCCCATTGCATGGTTTACTAGCAAGATTATTGGCTTAATAGCTCTAGCTAAGAGCATTCTTAAAACCCCTGCACTCCATGCCTAGGGAGCTCTAGGTTGCCTTACCAAGGTTTCCCATTCATGGATTCTCTTGGAAGCAATGACTTAGAGAAGTGCACATTCTAGTGTGTACATTTTTGGCACCTACAGTGGGGCAAAACAACTCTATTTTGTCCTTCTTTTCTTGCATTTCCGCTGTAGGTTTCAATTGTTTTTTATTTTTTTATGATTTCTATATTCTGTCCATACTTCTGTGCATCACTATTACAAAATCTTGCACGAGGTTTCTCACTATATCGCGCGAAGATTTGTTGTTTCTAGCACTTCTGCACGTGACGAAGTGTTTTATCGTGCAGGCTTGTGTATATTCTCGCGTGAGCCCTTGTACTTTCTCGTGTGAGCCTTCGTACATTCTCGCATGGGCTTGTGCTTTCTCACACTCGGTTTGGTACTTTCTCACGTGGCCCTGAGTACTGTCTTGCATGAAATTCCATGATAGACAGAGAGCCAGAATTCTAGATTTGCTAGTTTTGCTTGCTGTTTTCACTTTTCCTACTTTCTATTTTCTATTTTGCAAGCAATTTTTTTTTTGTTGAAAATTTTGGCATTTTCAAAATTTGTGCCACTCCACAAAAATGGCACCCATTTTTGAGAAATTTTTGCATACAGTATCAAAAATTGAAGTGTGATATACCATTGGAAAGCTCTTTCCAAGCCTGATCCAACCATGCTGGTTTCATTTTCAAATTTTGTCATTTGATTAGCTATTTTACTTGTAGATTATTTGATTTTTGATGTGCTAACCATTGTGGAGCTAATAAGTTGTGCTTGTAGGTGCTCTCATTGCTTGAAATATTTGCTTAAAAGAACGAATGTCAAAGCTCCAAATGCACAAGGGCTACTAATGATTTTTTGCAGGGCTGCCCAAAGCATAAAAACCAATCAAGTGCTTGTTTAATTTCTTTCATTTTGAGTGCGGCATATACTAGTTGCTTCATTTCTTAGGCACTTAATATCTTGTTGTATGAGTTTGGTGGTAGGAGAGTATGCTCTTCACCCTTGTGGTGAACTAGAAATCTTGACCCACTTCTAGATTTTGAAAGCAAGAGGGTAATTAAACTTTGCTTGGTGTGTTTGGGAGAGATTTTTGAGCTAGGAGAGTATGCTCTTCACCCTTGAGGTAAACTAGAAATCTTGAACCTCAAAGATTAATCCATTCTTTGTTTAGTTCTAGAATCCTTTAGTGGGCCTGCTCTTGAGCAATCAAGAGGAACGACCCAAGTGGGGACAAGCTAATACCGAGCTATTCTGACCCATTATAAACTCAAGGCTATCAAGGACACAAAGCCTTGGTAGACATAGTACTTGTCTTTGCTTAATGTGAGTACTTGTGGGATTGTGACCATGAGGAAAATGTTGAGCAAGAATGCTTAAGGTACTCTTGTGGCCGTGAGGTCCGTTACTTGCTACAAGGTAAGGAGTCCCTTTGGGGAGCAAGAGGAGTATTAAAAATGGAAGCCCTTACTAAGAACCATAGTTAGAAACTACCCCATTTTTCTTCTTAACATCTTGGTGCAAGGATTGATCCTAGTGGACTAACCCAGATCACCCCAAGACTACTCACCATCTATGTTCCTTTGGTTGTGCCATTGGAACTTCCATGACAAAGCCAACATCTATTGTGGGTAACCACTTTGTGTGAGGTGATGGGACATCAAGTGTGGGCCAAGTTGTTAAGTATTGAGCCTTTGTTCTTCTAGGCTAGTAAATGCTTGAAGTGTTCTTGCTATGATCTACCAGTGCAAATGTTCTCGAACATTAAACAGCATGGTAGTGCTCATAGAATTTTTCATTTTTGTATCACAATTGCTTATCTTGGCAAGGTTTCTTTTTCCCTTGTGCAAGTATTTTATGATATGTTTGATCACCTACTGTTTGCAAACTTGTCTATTTCCTAATATTACTGTGCTTGAAACTAAGAAATTGTACCTTGCAACTTACAACATTGACCAAATTGCTTTCAAAATTGAGTTTCTTATGTTCATTGGTCAAGAGTCATATGATACTGAAACATCATCGCACACCCTCAATCAAGAGTCCTAAGTTATTCTTCTGTCCTACTATTGTTGCAATCTAGAGCTACTAAACTTAAATTTTAACATGTCCTAGAGTGTCTTTTCCTATTCTTACCTGAAGTTGGTTTGTTATCTGCATGCTTAGGTTTCTTCTAGACTGAAAAAAATGAGCTAAAACTATTGGGTTTGAGCCTAACAAATGCTACTCTTGATCACTTGTCATACCATGGTTACCTCTATAGCTACTTGCTAATCGAGCTTCTTGCTCACCTTTCAGCTTGAGTCAATTAATTGCTGTAAGTTCTTGAGCACCTTTTACGAGCCATCTCTATTATTCTATCTTGACAAGTGATCTTCATTAGCTTTTCTTATCTCAATATTTGAAAAACTTTGTCTCATTCTATTAGTCAACCAACATTTCTTTTTCAGGCTGGTTACAACTCGGTCTCAATTTGAGCAAGAGAGTCATTCTCCATTCAATTATACATAGTTACCTTCTCCAACCAGATGCTCACAAGCACCAAATAGAAATGATAGTTCTAGTCCTAACCAATCTAAGGATTCTAAGGTCACCCCGTGGTACAAAGGAGGCTTTCTTTTTTCTGCATTCAAGACCTCCAAAAGCACAGACAATGTCTCACTCACTCTCATTGAACAAGAAAAGTTTCACTGTTTGCAAGAAGATTTTGAGCATAAGGACAACCAAGCACTTTTAGACAAAATGGATGCTGCTAAACACATGGCTATGAGAGTAATGTCTCATGAGAAACCCGAGATTAGTGGCTATGAGCATAGACCACTTTTTGGTACTAATAGAAACTATGGCAACAACACGCCACCAAGGTCCCCTCTGAGATGGACTTTTGCTGTACCTTCTTCACCTCCTAGACCCCCTCCATCTCATCATGAGGAAGAGGCCACCGATGAGATTTCTAGTGAGGAGCTTATGAGATTTGAACAAGATGAGGTCTCCCAATGAATGATGCATAAGCTTTTAGAGCGTAATGGAGACTAATATTTTCAATTCATGACTTCTAGAGGATACAAGCTTTGTCCCAGTTATGATGTCCGAAAAATTGTCCAAGAAAGAGTGCCAATAGAATTGGAAATCCTTAGAGAGGAATTACAATGGATAAATCAACGTCTTGCCCAAATGGCAATAGAAAGGGAGCCTCTAAAGGTTTCTTTTGCAGAGTCTATCTATGCTCTTCCCTTTGATAGGAGTCTATACATGGTCCCATTTCCTAGGGATATTGAGGTTCCCAAATATGATAAGTACGATGGAAATGGTGACCCCCATGACCATGTGCATCACTTTTACACTCTTAGCATGGACTTCCTTCATGAAGACACATTTCTACTATGATTGTTCCCTAGAAGTTTAAGAGGACAAGCCTTGGAATGGTTTGTGAAATTGACACTGCCTCTTAAGACTTTTGATGAGTTGGCTAGGCACTTCACCCAACATTATTCATACAACATCCAACAACCTATCACCATGATAGATCTTAGTGCTCTAAGGAAAAATCAAGGTGAGCCATTCACCACTTACTTACAACATTGGAGGTCATTGTATTCTCGATATCCTCGTCAGCTACCTGAAAGGGAAAAGATTGACATTTTTTTCAACACTCTTATGCCTGAGCTGTATTATGATTTAAGGAAACAACTGTTCTCCTCTTTCAATGACATGGTTGAAAGTGCATATCAGATTGAGGATGCGGCCATAAGAAAGGGGGATATTATTATTAATAAAGATACTAGAGGCAATGGCAAGGACAAGAGAAAACCCTAGAACATAAACAAGTATGTTGTTAATGATGGGGTTATGGATGTCCCAAAAGCTAAAGAGCCTACTTTCAACCTTTCTAATGCTATCTATGTAGCAAAACAAAAAGAGGCTGCCAACACTCACAATGCTCCTAAGCCTCAGTATGTAGACAAGACAAAGAAGCAATACCACCAATGAGTCTACACCAAGTTGGCTGAACCATACGATGTGATTCTTAAGACTTTGGTTTCCAACAAGTATCTTACACTTCTTGACAACTCTCATCCCTATGATCCACCAGTTAAGCCTGATTGGTGGAGAGAAGATCATTTTTGCCACTATCATAGAAATAAGGGACACAAGATGGACAATTGTTTTAAGCTTAAAGATGCTATCCAAGATCTCATTGATGGAGGAACTGTTCTCACAAATGGCTTAGTTAAAAATTATGATCACAAGGCTTTCGAGATCCCTCTACCTGAGTATGAAAAGGGGGAATCCTCTCAAGCAAATAAGAAGAATCATGATGCAAAGATCAACTATACATATACTCCCGATTATCCTATGATTAATATGGTAGAACCCATTGAGATTGTTCTTATGATGAGATCTCAAGATGATAATAATGCCAATCATGGTATGCCAAAGTTGGTCTTGCAAACACTGGATGGTTCATCTTCTCGGAGTGAGACATTGAATGCTATTACTAGGGGGCAAGCCAAAATTGTCCTTAAAACCACACATGATCCCAACCAAGCCTCTTCTTCCAAACAAGTGGCTCCTTTAGTCTTGTCTAGCTATGACCTTGTGCACCAGTTGCAATAGACACCCACTCAAATATCCATTTTTGAGTTGCTTGAGTTATCCCCTTTACACAAGGAGATCCTTGAGAAAGCTCTGTCTACAAAATATGTCCCCAATGACATTGATCCAGATCAGTTTTAGGTTATGGTCAACCATATCTCATCTCCCCACTACCAATCCTTTTCTATAGAGGACGACACATCTCTTAGCCACCCCCATAATCTTGCTTTACACATTGAGGTCCAAGTCTACCATACTCGAGTTTGCTAAGTCCTGATAGAAAATGGTGCAGGGATAAATATTGTTTCCTTCCATGTGGTGCAACAGCTGGGTTTGTTAGAATTTTCTGTAGATCCTAAGCGGAAGATTACTATAAAAGCATACGATGAAGTGGAAAGATCTTCCAAGGGTCTTGTTGTGCTGCCTGTCTATGTGGGCCCTGTCACAAAAGATATTGTGTTCCAAGTGTTGGACATCCCACTCGCATATAAAATTCTTTTGGGTCATCCTTGGATCCATGACATGCAAGCTGTCCCTTCCACCTACCATTAGTGTGTCAAATTCCCATACAATGGCACTGAAGTTGTGATTCCTGGGGTTAATGCTATAGCTATCAATGCTCTAACTATTACTGAGATATTTGTTCCTCATAACAAACCTTCTCATGATCCTAATGCATCCCTAATTGTTACTGAGAAAAAATTAAAGATGATGAGTATTGGTATGGGTGAATACACACTGGATTCCATTGCCACTATGCCTAATTCTCCTAAATCATATGGGAGACCCTCTGACAAGACGAAGCTTTTTGCTTCCTCTATGATAGTCTTTGATACCTTTGTTCATTCATCCATACCCCTAGAGGTAGAAAAGAAGAACAAGCTATTAGGGAGTGGATCTATAGAGATGAAGAGAGTAGTACGACAATTGCTACTCTTATTTCCCTTAAGCGCTATAGTAAAGGCTATAAATTTTTGCAGCAAATGGGCTATCAAGGTCATGGATCTATAAATGATAATGGACATGCCCTAGTTGAGCCTTTGAGTCATACTAATGGCCGACCCTCTAAAGATACCACAGGTCTAGGATACGGTGCCAATGATGACCTCCCTGACTGTTCCAAAAATGCTCCCATAATTAATGATTCAGGCATAGATACAAATGAGTCACCACTGCACACTATGGCTCAAATGGGAGACAGTCTCCCTTCTACTTCACTCCTTTGGGGAGAAGAACACATACCTGATGAGGACACAGCTGAAACCTCTACACCTAGAAGTAGACAACGCAAAAATATCTTGTAATTGGTCAATCAAGGAGATCTCACACATAATGACTTGGGTGCCTCTACTTCTTAGTGTCCTAAGCCTTCTTGGTGCAAACATCCCAATAGAAGCTCAACAATGGATTCAAATGAGTATGAATGGGATACTCTCTTAGAGGGATCTTCCATGATGGATATGGAAGTTGATGTGGTTCATACTTATAGTTCCCAACCCGATGTAGTTGATGAGTCTCATGTAGGATTAGATGAGTTCAATCCACATGTTGCTTTAGTAGACCACGCTGGTACTTCTATGTCAAATCTAGATCTTCACACTTTTGGAGCTTACTCTATAGGCTTAACCTCTCTCATCACCAGAGATGAAACATATCACATAAATGCTCTTGAACCTATCACTTCACTCCCTCTCATACACTTAGATCTCATAGATTGGTTCACCGAAGATCAATGACCCGCATTGCTTTCTTTCCAAAATGACTATGAGATCACATGCTACCTCAATGCCATTGAACCTATTACTTCTTCCACCAGCGAACCAGTGACAAACATGAGTAAATCAAATATCAAGTACCATGGTCGGATGGCAAAAACCATGGTGTGGCGGTATCCGAACCTAAAAATAGTAAAAATAAAGACATATCTAAGGGTGAAAACCTCTCCAAGGAACTCGAGGATGAGGTACTTGGTAGTCTACCCAACTATTTTCAAGAAAGGTCTTCAGTTCTAATATAGCCTATGCAGCCCATCAACTTAGGGACAAATGACTCTCCTAAAATCATACATGTGGTTCAGTCCCTTTCAGCAGAGGAGAAAGAACAATTTGTCGCATTCTTTCAAGAGAAAAAGATCAAATTCGCATGGACATATTTTGACATGCCTAGTTTAGACACTGAGCTTATCATGCACCATCTTTCCATTGCTCTAGGGGTAAAACCTATCAAGCAAAAGCTCAAAAAGATGCATCTCCATGTGGCATTACTAGTTAAGGCTGAACTCGAGAAACTTCTGAAAGCCAACTTCATTAGAGCTATCGACTACGCTGAGTGGATTTTTAACATTGTCCCTCTTTCCAAACATGACAAGTCCATTTGTGTATGCACTAATTTCAGGGACCTAAATAAAGCATGCCCTAAGGATGATTTTCCACTTCCAAACATTGACATGATAGTGGACATGATGGTGGGATATGAAATGTACTCCCTTATGGATGGATTCTTCAGATATAATCAGATCAAAATTGCCCTTGAATACCAAGAGAAGACAACATTCACCTACGCATGGGGTACCTTTTGTTAGAATGTCATGCCCTTCGATCTTAAGAATGCTAGTGCAACCTATCAAAGGGCTATGACCACTATCTTCCATGATATGATGCATAAGAACATGGAAGACTATGTTGATGACACACTTGTTAAATCTTAACAAAGGAGCACACATCTATCTGATTTGAGTTTGATATTGGACCGCATGGAATGATTCCAACTCAGATTAAATCCTAAAAAATGTGCTTGTGGTGTCACTTCTGGGAAAATGCTAGGGTACATCATATTAGCAAAAGGGATCGAACTAGATCCAGAAAAGGTGCAAGCTATCATGGAGATGCCACCTCCTCACAACATCAAACAATTAAGGGTTCTCCAGGGCCATCTCCAATCTATCAGGGGGTTCATTTCTCAGTTAGCTAATAGAGCTCAACCGTTCAATTTGAATTTGCATAAAGGAGCTACTTGTATATGGAATGAGGAGTGTCAAAAGAACCTAGACTAGATCAAGGATTACCTAACATGACCTCCTATTCTTATGCCACCTATCCAAGGGAAACCTCTGATACTATACATTTCTACTATGACAAATTCCTTAGGAGCTCTCCTTACACAACATGATGATATGGGCAAAGAGTGAGCTATTTACTATATCAGTCACACTCTAGTTGCTTATGAACTCAACTACACCAGCATTGAAAAGGCTTGTTTAGCAATGATGTTTGCATCTCAAAAAATTAGACATTACATGCTTGTGCATACTATGCAGCTGGCTGCCAAAATTGATCCTTTAAAGTATCTCCTCAGTAAAGCTACGCTTACTGGGTGACTTGCTAAATGGATGTTGATTCTCTCAGAATTTGAAATTTGGTATGTCGAAAGGAAAGCTATTAAAGGGAAAGCAATTTCAAATCAATTGGATGAGTTCCCCATAACTGATAATGCTCCTCTTCAAATAGACTTCCTAGATGCTTCAGTCATGCATATCATGGGGTGTGCATGGAAAATGTTCTTTGATGGTTCTTATACACAGAATGGGGCTGGTGTTGGAATCTTGTTCATTACCCCTCACAGATACACCATTTATAAATCCTATAAGTTTCTCTTTCCATGGACCAATAACATAGTTGAATATGAAGCTCTTCTGAATGGTGTTAAGCTTGCCCTTGAATGGAGGATCACTGAGTTGTATATCTTTGGAGATTATCAGCTTGTCATAAACCAAGTAAATGATGATTACCAAAAAAAGGATGACAAGTTGATTCCCTACAAGAGGATGATAGACTCACTCAAGAATTACTTCACATCTATTACATTTCAACAAATTCCTAGAGCTAAGAACAAGGCTGCTAATGCCATGGCTACTTTGGCATCCATTTTTCAACTAGAAGAGCACGAATCATGCTTTGAGTTCTTGGTGGAAGAATTGTGCTATCCTACCTACAATTCCCTTGATGATCGTGTCATTTACACTGTGGTCAATCATGATTCCTCCCACTATGCCACCATCTTTTCCTATCTCTGAGATCAAGTTATCCCTAAAAATCTAATGTGCAATGAGAAGCACCAACTCATCCATAATGCCTCACACTTTACCCTTGTCTCTGGTGACTTGTATAGGAAGGGTATAGATGGAACTCTCCTTAGGTGTCTACAAATAGAGGATTCAGACAAAGCACTAGCTGAAGTCCACAATTGCATATGTGGGCCACACTCTAACGGTCTTGTTCTAGCTTAGAAATTGCTTAGGGCTGGTTACTATTGGCCTACTATGGAAACTAATGCTATTCAATATGCCAAGTCATGCAAGAAATGTCAACTACATGGGAATCTCATTCATGCTCTTGGACGCGAGCTCATTCCCTCTATTACTTATTGGCCATTTCAGTAATGGGCCTTTGACTTGGCAGTCAAAATTTATCCTAGTTCTTCGAGTGGGCATAAGTTCATCATTACAGCTATTGAATATTTGACTAAATGGGTTGAAGCTATCTGACTATCTACAGCTATGGGCAAACATGTTTCCCTGTTTATTTTGAATCACATCATTTTTCGCTATGGTATTCCTTCTTCCATATTCACGGATAATGGTGGCCAGTTAAAAAACAAAGACCTAAAGCACTTGTGCAAAAAGTTCAAAATCAAACAACATTGGTCTTTTGTTTACTACCCTCAGGGGAACGACCAAGCTGAGGCCTCAAACAAAACATTCCTAAAAATTCTACATAGAACAATAAACAAATCAGGCAAGGATTGGCATCTGTAGATCAATCCTGGATAATGGGCTTACAGAACTTCTATCCGCACTCCTATAGGTGCCACACCTTTTTCCTTGGTCTATGGTTCTGAGGCTATCTTACCATTAGAGGTTGAAATACCTTCACTGAGAGTCTCTCTCCATGGTTTGATTACTGATGCAGACCAGAGGGCCATGAGAGTGCATGAGCTCGCTACTTTGGAAGAATGCCACAAGGTCACTTTTGATCACATGTGCACCTATCAGAAGAGAATGTCTACTGCTTACAATAAGAAAGTTCATCCTAGAGAGTTCCAAGTGGGTGAACTAGTTCTCAGAGAGAATTCCAAAAATTAGCAAAATAGAGAGCAGAAAGGCAAGTTTGAGCCAAATTGGTTAGGGCCTTATATCATTATAGCAACATTTGGGTCCAAAGCCTATCAAATATCTACACCTAAGGGAGAAGAGCTTATCGAGCCTATCAATGTTCTACATCTGAAGAAGTTCTATGCCTAAGGTCCTTGAGCTCTTTGTACATATTTTTATTGATCTTGAAAAAATTCAAAAAAATTCATATATGATGCTGAAAAAATCCTAAAAAGCATAAAAATTATTGAAAAAATGAGCATCCTAGTGAAAACCTAGCAATAGGAGCTTTGGTGTCTCACCAAAAAAATAAAAAAATTCAAAAATTCAAAAAAAATAGAAAAAGTGCCTTGGTGAAAACCTGGAAACAGGCGCCTTGGTAGCAAAAATACAAAAAAATTGAAAAAAGTTCTGAAAAAATCTATCAAGTGGTGAAAACCTAGAAACAAGCACTATTTGAGACCCTTGCACCTATGTCTATCAGTCTTGCGTGGCGCTCATTCGCTCCACTTCTCACTTTGCCTCTCTTAGCCTGGAATTGATTCTTGTCTTAGTCTAGGGGGCATATGTTGTTCTAAACTTATCTTGGGTCTCTTTGTGCATTTAGGTTTCTTGGGCCACTTAGTTCCAATGGTGTTTTTCAACACCACCCCAACTATGTTTTTCAACACTTTTCTAGCATCAAGTGTTTTTCAACACTTATCAGATATCTTACCTGCAGTCTAGAATGATAAGATATTTCTCACTGGCAGATGCGATACTCAAATTTTGACTCTATGACCTACACACATACACACATGTAAACACTTGATTTTCTTGACTTTATTTTTTTGTGTGCTATCTATGATGATTTCTTTGATGAGTGTTCTCTCCCTCATAGTTTTCAATGATGCTGAGCTAGAAGACTGGGAGCACGAGGACATGTTTTATTTGTTTTCTACTTATGGGTATATTTTTTTGATCCTAACTGTCATTAGCATTTATGCTTGTTCCACTTGGCATTAGGGTCTACACGGTATTATCCTTGACTATTTTTGCAAGTGCATGCTTATAGTCATCTTGACTTTCTTGTGTCTCGATGCGAGTATAATCTTTCCATATTAAACTTAGGAAATCTCATTGCACTAGTCATCTTGACCTACATGTCTTTGATGCCTAGGTGGGATTCCCACATATCTATCTGATATAGATCATATTCAAATTCACATAGTCATACTAGTGTGTATTGTATGATCTTGCGACACTACCAATAATGCTCGATGATGAATATTAGAGTCTAAAAGCTTTGTGACCTTGCAAGTAAACCACTTTTCATAGTAGCTTGCATTCTTAAGTTCATGATAGTTAGTTCTGCATCTTGCATATGGATAGAGCTCTCCTTTCATCTTTCATGAACTTATTAGTCAAACTGTACTCACCTTTCACTTCTTCCCGATCATGTCTTTTGCTTCTTGTCTTTCATATCACATCATTTTCTATTCTTTTCAGGATCGAAATCAAAATCTGAGTTCACCTTGATCGTCCAAATCACTTTTCTCCTTCTGCGCAGTTGGCTGACCTTTTGAGGCCTAATCCTTCGATCTTCACCGGGGCATCCTTTCCTTCTTCATCTCCATCTCTCTCACCCTTCTAATCTTTCATTCATCTCTCTTTGAGGTCTTCATTGGGGCATATCTTCACTGCTTGATGGGTATTCTCTTATCTTTCATCTTCAATTATGATTTCTAGTGATTTGATCATGTTACTCTTGCTTCTACATTCCCTCTACCTAATTTCACTTTCGATCCCGAGGGGGTAGAAACATCACATCCTATTGGCTATTCTCCAGAGCATATGCTTAACCATTCTATTTTCTCTGATTGATCTATCTTTGCACTTGACATGTTAGTTCTTGTCTCGAGTTTTGATACTATTCATCTCTTTCCTAAGTGTTCAGTACTGTCGCTACTAGGCTGATCATGCAGGATTTTCTATCTCTCTCTGCACTTCATACTTTGGAGTTAGATCTCTATTGC
Source organism: Chamaecyparis obtusa (assembly GCA_027943335.1). Lineage (NCBI taxonomy): Eukaryota > Viridiplantae > Streptophyta > Pinopsida > Cupressales > Cupressaceae > Chamaecyparis > Chamaecyparis obtusa. Next base: position 347,237 of record BSBK01005759.1, read on the forward strand.
CTTCTTGGCTGATCTATTCTTTGACATAATGTGTTCCCAGATTGATCACACATTAGTCAAAGAGGGGCAAATGTAATCACCCAAAAATGGTCATCTAGACTATTAGCCTCTTGCTAGCATTATTTGCTAAAATTATCAATTGCTTATTCTTGATCAAATCCTAATTCTATCATTGATTTGATTATATTCTATGGATTAACCATTTTATCTTAAGTATTTATTTATTAAAAGGAATTCCCTCCCCTTTTATTAAATAAAAAAGCCCCCACTTTCCTCTTATCCTAAGTTGCACAAATAAAGCATTATTCTTATTTTATAAAAATAAGAAAAGACCTTTTTTTTTTTCAGATGGGGCACAAAAGTCAACTCTTATTTTCTCATTGGAGGAAACTTGTGCACATGGATTGCTCCTCTTTCAAGCTTCACCCTTGATTAAATCTTTTGCCTCTTAATCTCCATGGTCCATTCCTTTTCAATTCCTATAAAGAAGAGCTCTCTTCTCATTCTAGGACCCAACTTTTTATGCTAATCTTATGCTGCAGGATTTCTTGGAGACTTTGGTGCTTTTTGAAAACTTTGGAGCTTTTTGGAGATCTTATTACATTTAGCCTTCATTTCTTGCATTCTTAGCTTAGCTTCATGTTTATACTTTCTTAGCTTAGTTTCTTTTCATGCTCTAGTTTACTTCACATAGCTTAATTAGCAAGGATTTGTAATAGTTCTATCTTTCATTTCCATAGCTTAGCTTGCATTTCCATTCTTAGCATAGCTTTCATTCCATCTCCATTTGGATTCTTGAGGATATTGGCATTCTTTCCCTTGTGTCATTGAATCTCCCATTGCATGGTTTACTAGCAAGGTTATTGGCTTAATAGCTCTAGCTGAGAGCATTCTTAAAACCCTTGCACTCCATGCCTAGGGAGCTCTAGGTCACCTTCCCAAGGTTTCCCATTCATGGATTCTCTTGGAAGAAATGGCTTAGATTTCTAAGTTAGCTTCCCTTAGTTCTTTATTGAGTTGAAGGTTCTCCTTGACTTGTTCATTGTAGACATCTTGATTGTTCATCAGTTTGTCATCAAATTCTTCAAGATGACTTAACATGGATGCATTTTCTTCACTCAACTTCTTGTTCTTCAAGTTCACTATTAGAGCATCCTTTCAAATCTTTTCTAAGTCTCTTGATAACTAATTGAGCATCACTGACTTTTTCTTTTAGTTCTTTAATTTATCTTTCTGAATTGTCTAGGTCTTCAAAAGTGGCTTCAAGATTTTTCTTTAGATGTTTCATATCTTCTTTGTCTATGATCTCCTCAAGTGGTTAAAATTCTTTGCTGAGGACTAGAGCTTTGATACCAATTGTTAGGAATGAGAACACTGAGAGGGGGGGGGGGTGAATCTGTGTTCACTGTATTTTAACTTTTAACTTTAATCTTTATGCAGAACATAAATGCTTAAGAACTGAATTAAACATTCACATAAACATGAAACATGAAATCAACACATGACACCAATATGGTTACGTGGAAACCCAAATAGGTAAAAACCCTAGTGGGACTTGATACCCACTAATAATCTGCACTAGTGTTTTGTGATCCTTGTTAGAAGATCCTTTACCCTGTTAGGAGTAGCTTTACAATGCTTTAAGTATAGTAGACCTTGTTAAGGGTCAGAACCTGTTAGGAGTCTTTTAAAATGATCCCTATTAGGGGAGTGGACTCACTATCCTAGAGCTCACTGCCCAAATGGTGAAGGCTACAACCTTCTGAATCAGATACACAGTATATTTGCAGGTGAACTGTTCACTATGACACTGCTTGTCAGATCAGTTCTTTTGGTGCGCTGATGCTTTGACCTCTAGCAAAGCTCTAATACATCTTATGCTGACTTCACATACCTTTGATCTACTTAACACAATTCTCTTTCTACTTCCATACCAAATACAATGGGCACACCTTATATTTATGCGCTCATACCAATTATACAATTAGGTCAGCCCTATAACTAATTACAAACAATGCTTCCAAATGAATTGTCTTAAGCATGCTTACAATTATACATGTACATATGTCGGCAACCTAAATATAATGGGTGCATAGCCTCTACAACATTAATTTATAATCGCAAACCAAAATAGTCACTATCGGCTCCATGCTCTGTTCTCTGTTGGCACACACTGGCTGTGCAACTTCAATTGATTGTAACTTTCACATCTTTGCATATCTACTTATGCACTCTTAGACTAAGAATAAGTATATTCTAACAACCTTAACTTCCAAGGTGCATACCATAATTCATCCGTACACATGTGCGTTGATGCTCTGAGTCTATAGTGCTTTGTATGCTATCCAGTCTTCAACACTTAACTAAATTCTGATCTTTACACTTAGTGCGCTGACTCCAGATTGCTATATGAATTTGCTTCCATAATAAAAACACTATATCTAGTCATATATCTTAGTATAGACAACTTTCCAACACATGCCTCAAAGGCTACATCACTCTCAGATTATGAAGAAAAAAACCCTTATCCCAATACCTCCTCTTAAAAACTACCTTCCTACCTTAAAGATGGGTGTTAAATAACCTATTTTTAGTTATGGAGCCAAATTAAAATTAAAATTTTGAAATTTTTTGGTTGGGTACCAAAATAAAGGATATAAAATTCAAATTTGCATCAGCTTCAAAATAGGGCAGTTCCCAAAAAGTGGTCCAACTTTTGGGAGGCATAACTTTTGATCTAGGACTCTGGTTGATGAATTGTTTACACCGATATTACGGATTGTTTACACCATCAAAAATATCTTTGATTTTTCTAGAACCATATTGACAAAAAATCCTTTCCCCCCATTTTTGAGGCTGTATAGGACCATTTAGTGCCTCAAACTTGAATCCAAAGGTTTTTTGGCAAGTTTTCAGAAACATAAAAACTATAATAACTTTGAAATGGTGAATGATCTTGACTTGATTATTTTTCCAATGTGCTTGATATTCCATTTACAAGCTTTCCTTTCATTCATGTCCTCATATTTCTTATAATTCAAACCCACCTATAAAATAGCCTATTTTCCCTAAAATGTAGTAACTTCTTCAAAAATAGCAAGTTGACCCAAAAATGTAGTAGTGGGATTCTGAGAGTTGGAATCTCTATTTTTCACAAATGGGTATCTAGAAATTAAAAAAAAAAACATCAAACAAAAAATTCCAAAAAATAATGTTTTTGGTTGATGCAAGATTCTCTGACATCACTAGATGCTCTTGCATCATAATTTATCTTGCAAGTGACAAAATTGTGAAAATGAGTGTGAAAATGGTGTGTGCCATGAAGGCTTGTTTAGTTTCAAATCTAGAGACCCTCATGAGGTGTGTTGCTCCTAGATCTCCATGAGGGTCATTTCCCCTTAACCTTGTTGATCTTATTACCCCTAAATATAGATCCCCATGAGGGGCATTTCCTATTGACCTTGTTGAGAGTCCAATGCATGTAGCCTACTTGGATGGTTATTTTGTTGACTTTCATTTGAATACCATTATTTTATTATAGTGTTCAAATAGCAGTATGATAGCGTATCTTCTTAATCTTCTAACAACTCATCCTTACTGAATTTTGTTTTAAAAGATGTCACATGATAAATAAATGTCACTTTATAAAGGAAAGTTGATCCTTAGACAAAAGAGAGATATATTTCACATACAACCTTCCCCCCCAAGTGTGAAAGAAAGATAAAATATATAATACACCCTTAATGAAGGTCACTTTATAACCGATACGTAATTTTTAGAAAAATAAGAGGCACATTAGAGAGAACCCATAATGTAAAACAAACATATATACATGCTAGAAAATACATCACATATAAAGTAAGCAAGTCATCAAGGAAATAAATAAAATGATGATATGAATGATTATTAGATGATAGACATGCCCTTTGAGACATTAATCGAATCCAGAAATTTATCTCATTATTAAAAGAATTGTTAAGAAAATATGTTAGGATCTTGCGTGAAACAAAGATCTCATACCAAAAATAATGTAAATTGTCATGGAATAATAATAAATCCATAGAGATGAAAAAACAATAGAAGGATGCCACATAATGTCTACTTAGTGGTGACCTCAAGTATACAAGATATGCACTTCCAAGTAAGGAAGATATTTTAAGCAGGATACTAATCTCATCAAGGTTAAATATACTAAACAACAAGTACCTACATGAGAGGAAATCATAGTACAAAAAGAGGTGAACATCAAAGAGATAATGGATCCTTTGAAATAAAGGAGAAAAAGATGAGATAAAAAGAATGAACCAATATATGCTCTCAATATTAGATCTTTTATAATAAAAATGCACTTTCAAGCAAGCATAAGGTTGAAACTCGAGATGAAAATCCATATGTAAAATAGAAAATCCTTGCAAGAAAGTACATTATACTATAAAAATGCAAACTCACAAGGGATATTGGATGTATTGTGAAGGAAGAGAAAAAGAAGAGGGACGCATTACACTCCATAAGTGGTTTTTATTTATAATAGACATGTGATTTCAGGAAAGCATAATGTTGTGACTCAAGATGAAAATCCATGTGTAAAATAAAAAAATTCATGCAAGAAAGGATGTCATCTCATAAAAGAAATGAGTCATCAAAGAGATAAAATGAATCCTTTGAGATAATAAGAGAGTCAAATAGGACTCTTGCACCCCAAGTGAGGAGACAAGGAAAATGAACTATAATGTTTCTCATAAAATATGACAATGATCCCACAAAGGATAGGCTAGAAATGTCACATATTGAGGAGAAACATAATAGTGATGTAGATATATTAGGTACAATTGTAATGAAAAAGGTGTCATTCACTGTTGTGAGTCATTTGAATTCTACCGCAATTAATGAAGGCTTGAATTTTACACTTCAAATCATAACATTCATTAGTGTGATGGCCATTAATTTGATGATACATACAACTAGAAGAATTGTCATGTTTGTTTTTATTATTTTTTTATTATTTTGATAGGTATAGTAATTAAGTTGGCTTTAAAAAACTCAAGCAGAATAGTCTCTTTCTATGAAGACAAATTAGAAGAAGAATGTATAGATTGATTTGGAAAATGAGAAGGTTGGAAACCTAAAGTTTATTATGAACAATAATTCTCATCAGGAAGGTTTGATGTATCAATAAGATAAAAGGCTCCCTTAGGTGGAAGGGGATTGAAATTTAAAGAGGGCCAATAAATATCCATATATTCATCAAATGGAATTGTTGGATTCTCAAATTCAAGGGTCTTATTCCTACTATGGAATGTTGGTGTGAAATCTAAGGCTCCCCAATCATCATCTTGAAGACTTGATGGTCCACTATTGGAGAAAGAAGTGAAGAAGGAAATGAAGATTGAATAGAGTCAATATGATTAGGTTCCTTATGGTCTAAATTTTGGTTTGTAGAATCATAGACAACAAGGATATTATCATCTTGAGGATTATTATATATGTCTATTACTGCATGATAATAAGGTTCTATAGCATGTTGTACAACAATTCTTGATTGGTTTTGAGAGGTATCTCGAATGGTATTGAATTTATTGGGTTCATTAATCTTAAAGGAATCCTTATAAAAAGAATCAATTATGTTATCTTCTACGTCTATGGTGGTTTTAGGAGAAGGAAATTCATGACGCATTAGTGCTTCATCTCTAGAAGGAAGATTATTGAAATGGATAGTTGGAGAGCTTTTATTAAGGGAATTATCAATCATATCACCCTCTCTATCATAAAATCAACCTCTTGCACAAAATTAGTCTCATGGGTGAGGTACATATTAAGAGAATAATCGACAACATTCTCCAATGACTCATCTGAAAAAGGGATATCATTGAGAGAAGTCTTAAAAGTAAGTTATTGCATCAATATGTCCTCATGGGGGACAATATCTTTGGGAAAGGAATCATTAATTTTTTCATAAAGGAAATTAATGTAAACCCTAAATCCTTGTATCACATTAATTAACTTTTGGAAAAAGTATTATTTAGGATTTGTAGAGGAAGATTTAGTAGAGATGAAATCATAAAGTGATTCAAATCTAACATAAAAAAATCTTCAATACTAAATGACTCATTAAGGTTCTCAACATCTTTTCAACTAAATTAATCATCAAAGCCTAAAAAATATTGAATTAAGAAATTGGGCATGTTGGAAAAAAGATATGAATGCAATTTATTTTTGTATTTTCTCAAAATATGAATGCAATGAAACCAAAAAAGGATAAAGGAAAATAAAACTATATTTTGTTTTGGTCATTTTATGATTTTAAGATGCACACAAATAGTAGATCTAACTAAACACACAAAAAGTAAAAAGTATATTCTAATTACCAAATAAAAATGTTTTTTTATTATTTTTTGGAATTGAAAAATAAACACATGCAAGATCTAACAAAAGGTATATTGCATGAAAAGGTTGGGTTCACCAAAATGTATAATATAAAATGGTGATCAATGGTAGGAAACCAAATTATATATACATTAGAATACCAAACCACCCTTAGGCCAAATATGATTAGCACAACCCAAACTGGATGAAGGGGTGCTAGTGTACAATCTAGATAAAGGGTGACTTTGGGGAATTCCTTGTATGGATAGAAATATAAAGTATGGGAAACACTCATACAATGAAAAAATAAATGATAACTACAAAATGTATCATATCATATATAATGTACCAAAGTAAGTGCTAAAATAAAATAAGAACGATGCACTCAGCTTTTGGGCTAGAAGAGGACAAGTGAACTTTAGATTTGTATTTGACTATTGAAAACTTGTCAAAATTATAAACCATTCAGGATCTAGAACTCTGAGAACTATAATTCCTGATCATGAAATTTTTAGATCCTCGGGAACATGCCATAAAAGTTTCCCTAGTCCCAAAAATTTGGCCTAGTCCTCAAAGGATAAGATCTGATAAAATCTACAGAGGATCAAACCCTAAATCTGGAACCCTAAAAATTTGGATATGCAATTGCACACTTGTTCTCACACTTATGAGCTCCTCTAAAGGTCGAGGGTTGAGAAATAGTTCATCAACAGGCGGTGGTGGAATCATTTGTGGTGGTTGTGAATTGTTTTCGGGTTCATTATTTGGGGGGTGGGGGGTTTGTGGTTGGTTTGAGTCCATGCTTGGTTACATTAAAAATAAATTTGCACAATTGTAATCAAAATTTAAAAATGATTAACAAATTTAAACAAAACTCTACTTTTTAGCAATAAAAAATGATTTCATTAAAAAACATAAAAAAAACAACAAAATATCAAAATTTATACATACCTTGATGATTTTTTTTTGAAATTGGCAAGAAAATGATCATATACCCCATACCAAATCGTATACACAATACAAACCTAGAATTTTTGCAATGAAAAATGATAAGGAATGGACGCGAGTTTTTTTTCTTTACTGGCAAATATCAAGTATCTGATATTAAATCAGGTATCCGATTTGTTATTGGATACCTAATTAGGACTGTGCATCATAATTAGCTTTGGGCATGTGTACTGACACCCAACCCTACTAAAAAGTCAACACGCTTTTTAGTGCATTTTTGGACGAGTGAAAATGATATTTTTTTGAAATTGCCACTTTTTGGCATACCATGATCCTGCACATACCCGTGTACATGAAATTATTTCAAGATCATTAAGCACAAAATTCAAAACTCAATTATCATAAGTAAAAATATGATGCATTAAACTACATTTAAAGATAGAACATTTAAACTACATATGGACTGAAAATAAAATTATAAAAATGCTAACCTTAAAGGTATGTACTGCTAGAACGAGTTGTTTAACACAAAGGAACTTCATGAATCCATCTTTTTAGCTTTGATGTACTCATCATGTATCCCAACAGTAGAATTTTAACATGAAGACACTTCAAGGATTCAGCCTTCCAACTTTAATTTATGTTTGCGTAATGAACCCAACAACAATTTCTTTTAGTAAATTTAACTAAACATAGATTATTTTAAATTACATCTTCATGTGATAGTGTTTTAAGCCGCTGAAGATATCCCCAAAAACAACTGAATCAAATGTCATATTCACTTTCTTTGCAATATACCTATGTTGCCTAGATATAATTAGTATTTGATCTATGTTGCCTACATATTATTTACACAGAAAAATACCTAGCATCCAACTGAACAAATGATAGAACTACATTATCCATTCTATGTATACTGTAAAAATATAATACATTAGTGACTACTATACTTGAAAGTTCAAAGAAGTGACATAACTTAGGAAAATAGATGCAACTAGTACATAAATTGGATTGCCATTTTTTTTTCAAAAAAAAAATTCAGTAAGGGTGAATTGTTAGAAGATTAAGAAGATATGCTATCATACTGCCATTTGAACACTGTAAGAAAATAACGGTATTCAAATGAAATTCAACAAAATAACCAACCAAGTAGGCTACATACACTAGACTCTCAACAAGGTCAACAGGAAATGCCCCTCATGGGGATCTATATTTAGGGGTAATAAGCTCAACAAGGTCAAGGGGAAATGCCCCTCATGGAGATCTAGGAGAAACACACCTCATGAGGGTCTCTAGATTTGAAACTAAACATGCCTTCATGGCACACACCATTTTCACAATTTTATCACTTGCAAGATAAATTATGATGCATGAGCATCTAGTGGTGTGAGGAAATATTGCATCACCCAAAAACATTATTTTTTGGAATTTTTTGTTTGATGTTTTTTAAAAAAATTTTCTGGATACCCATTTGTGAAAAATAGAGATTCCAACTCTTAGAATCCCACTGCTAGATTTCTGGGTCAACTTGCTATTTTTTAAGAAGTTACTACATTTTAGGGAAAATAGGCTATTTTGTAGGTGGGTTTGAATTATAAGAAATATGAGGACACGAATGCAAGGTAATATTGTAAATGGAATATTAAGCACATTGGAAAAATAATCAAGTCAAGATCATTCACCGTTTGAAAGTTATTACAGTTTTTATGTTTCTGAAAACTTGCCAAAAAACCTTTAGATTCAAGTTTGAGGCACTAAATGGTCCTATACAACCTCAAAGATGGGGGGAAAGGATTTTTTTCCATAGGGTTGTAGATAAATCAAAGATATTTTTGACGGTGTAAATAATTTGTAATATCGGTGTAAACAATTCGTCAGCCAGAGTCCGAGATCAAAAGTTATGCCTCCAAAAAGTTGGACCACTTTTCAGGAACTGCCTTGTTTTTGATGCTGATGCAAATTTAAATTTAGAATCCTCTATTTTGGCACCAAACCACAAAATTTCAAAATGTAAATTTTAATTTGGCTCCAAAATTAAAAATAGGTTATTTAAGACCCATCTTTAAGGTATGAAGGTAGTTTTTAAGAGGAGGTATTGGGATACGGGTTTTTTTCTCCAAAATTTGAGTGTTTTAGCCTTAGAGGCATCTAGTTTTTATTTCTTATTGTAATGTGCATGTATTCATTTGTTCTCACAAGTTCTACCTTCATCAAATTAGGTATTTGACCCTTTTTGGTTTATAAAAATTTTTATTTAAAAAATATTTTTATTTTTATTTTTTATAGGATCATATTTCTAGAAGCCCTTGGGCTGAAAAATACAAGAATGGTAAATCACGAGTTAGTAAATGATAATTGGATTCTTCTAGAAGTATGTGATTAACCATGAATCTAAATAATACTTCTTGACAGATAGTTTTCATTCATGAGGTAAAAATCATCTTAGAGGGTAGAGGGTTGAAGTGCATGAAATGCTTTTAGATAAACCACTACAAAGAATATGCTAGGGTGAAAATATGACAAAATGTTAAAAGTAATGACATGATTACCTTGAGGATTTAAAGTGACAATAAAGGGTGAGAGTATGCAATTTAGATAAAGAATGAGAAAAATATTTTAAGTGTGAGAAAGTACAAACCTTGAAATTTTTTAAGCCATTTAAGCTACTAGATGCCACACATGAAATGAATATTGAGCAGGGAATGTGCAGAATGGGTGAAAATAAAACTAAAGAAACATGGAAAACTTATAACAATTATGTTTTCATCTTTAGGGGTTTATTTGAATGTACGAAGGAATGTAATATTTACAGTTGAAAAGGAATAATCAAATATCTTCTAGTGAGATAGAGCAAGTGGGAAATATTCAAAACAAATCAGGTTTCAAGAGATGGACATGTTAAGCAACATATTTAATTTGAAGTTTCATATTCTTCTTTCTATTTTCATTTATTTTCAAATGTGTGGGTTCTGAATTTTTTTTGTATAGGGATACATTGAATAGTTTATATAACAAGTTTAGGACATTAATGCCTCCATGAGGAAAATTTGTAAGATATGTTTTGTTTTGTGTTAAATAAGGTCCCATAGACCACTTTATGATGATTTGTAGTCACTTCAAATCAAATTGTAAGGCAAATGATGCCATTTAAGTCATATAGACCTATAAGGTCCTGATTGTGTGAAAGTTGATCAAACTACTCCAAATGTGTCCAAAGTGAGTAAAAATGTAGTAATTGGTCTAATATGGCATATTTTGACATGTATTAGGGATTAGCAACAAGTTTTGAGATGGTTTAAATTTTAGTTATAACTTTCAAGATAAGTTCTAAGAGGCTTATAAAGCCAATGATGGTTGAATCCCAATGGGAGAAATCAGTTTTGTAAGTTTTCGATGGGGAGATTTAATAAGAAATGCTAATTGTCATATATTTTTCTCTAATTTTCTACATGTTATGAACATACATTGTAGTGTACATGCATAAAAGTTATATGGATTGATAGGATTTATCTTTCATTTTCTTTAGGTTTCAATGATTTTCATTAAGTTTTGAGGGGGTTGTACTTTTTTTAGTGAAGGTAGGTCTAATTATCTAGGTTTTTGTTCTCCAAAAATCATGTTCTTTCAATTGGTATGAATTGTACAAAACACATATAGACCAGAAACTAATAGGAGTGTTTAGGAATGTGAATATGCTTTCATTTTCTTTTTGTTTCATCATTTTTCATGGAGTATTAAGAAAGGTATGGTATTTCCTTTAAAAATAGTCCAAAACCTTTATGTAGGGTAAACAATGAATTAGAAAATTGCATATCTATGATTTTATCCATTGGAAAATACTATAAATTAGTGAAATGTTTCCTCTCATTTTATATTCTAAGAGTCCTAAGTTACAGATCAAGACAATAATATTTTTCTATGTTTCAAGAAAGCCCTAGGATTGATTTCATTGGTTTAAAAATGTTAAGACAATCAACATATAGGAAATAGTATTCTAATTATAAAATGCAAAATTATTCATAAATGGATCTATTTTAATATGGTTGATGAGTGTTTAGAGAGTGTGTCAAAGTCTTGAGGATTTAAAAAAAATAAATTTTCAATACCCTTTTGTTGTAGTTTGTTTTGGATTTAGTCAGTAAAATATGGTGAGAAGTTTGCCTCTTGATAGTGGAGTTGTTTTGTCATTTTCTAATGTTGTGTGGATGTGAAAGAGTAGTTTTAGAGCCCTTAACCTCTACCTAAAAGTGGTATCTAAGCTCAGAAGGTCTAGGCAAGGGAGAATTTTGTGCTTGTGTGGTTTTGTGTTTGTATTTGTGTTTGTGCATGTTGATAAGAAAATTTGGTTACCAAAAGACTAGGTAGAGAGGAGAAGAGACTTAGGTGAGACAAAGCCATAGTGGAAGCAAGATTGAAGGTACTCTCTTGAAGATATATTTTTTTTGAAGAGGTATAGTTCATAAAGAAAGAAGAAAGAGAAGAAAAAAGAGACAAGTGTGAAGAAGAAGGAAGATGACAAGGCATCACAAGAATTTTTTTGACAAGAGTTGGAAAGGTTAGATCAAGCTTTGAAATAGTTGGAGAAAAAAATTACTCTAGAGAGAGGCAAATATCACACTTACCAATGAAAGAGGAGATCGCATGACCCATCAAAAGGATCATTCAAAATAAGAAAAGATAAACAAGGATAGCAACAATAAAGGAGGTAAGAAATGGAAAGGTAAATACACCTATGATCATTTTGACATCATCAAGCATTGAAGAAGTTCAAAAGGACAAGGTAGATATGGTTGTAGATGATTTTACATATCATTTTTAGTTGTTTGAATCTAAAAATAAAATTGAACAAGTTAAAGGGTGTAATGCTATTAAGGTTGATGATAAGGATTTTGATGTTGCTGATAATGTTGTTGTTGATTAGTATGAAGGATCTTCGAATAAATATTTTATTTATGTAAAGGATCAAGTTGATATTGATACTCAAGTTGTTGATGAAGAGGTTGCAGGTTTATTTTTTGATAAGGAGTGGCAAATAAATATATCTCCATTAGATGAGGTTATGTGGAAGGAGTCACCAAGGATATTTGAGAAGCAAAACAAAGATTTCATGTATGGCATTAATACTAATCAATATATTTTTTTCAATGAAGTTTTTATTATATTTGTTGCAGTGTAGGTATCAAGAATACTATATTGGAATCTGAGTTCCTGAGAAGGAATTTAGGAAAGCCAAGAGTTAAAGAGATGATGCATGTTTCTAGGAACTAGTCTATTGGAAAGGTGCACTAGGTGAAAGAATCATTTAATGGAGACCAAATATGGATTTAATCAATTGTAAACTTGTTGCAGATACTCACACAAGAGGAGTTGAGTTTTATTTCCATGGGGAGTTTGGTGCAGGGGCACCCAAGGACATTCATGCCTCTACAAGGAAAATTTACAATTTATTCATACTCCTAAGAGTAATTTTGTTGTCATTAGTTATGAGGAAGTCATATTATTTGTCAAAGTCAGTCAGTAAAGCTGGAAAAGCTATTCGGTAAAGAAAATAAGGAACACAAAATTTTAGTAAAAGAAAAGAAAGTTTAGGCACCGAGAACCAAGTTATACTGAGCACTGAACTAAGAAGATGAGTTAGTTATTGAGTTACAAGAGGAAAACATGTTACCGAGCATAGAAGGTAGACACAAGGAGAATCTTTAAGTACATTGAACCTAGACACCAAACAGAAAATGGTTTACAAATCTTGAGGAGATTGCATGCCAAAACATTGGAGATTGAAACATGATGATTACACATAATTACAAGGTGAGATATTTCAATGAAAATAAAGTATGAAATATGTATTGGAGGAGTAACCAATGCTAGCACCACTTGTAGAGATGATTCTAGAACATCTTGCACTACTTCTAGAATTATATATAAATGGATTAGAGTGTGAAGATCATAATGCATGCATGACTGGTATGAATGTGAATGGAGATTTCATGTATGAAGCAAAGATTACAAAGAAGGTGATGATCAAAGAAGCCACTGAGTATAGAGCAGTGAAGAACAAACAAAGATTGTGATTCATAACTAAATCTATCGAGTACTGAATTGTTATTGTGAAAGGTAAACAATATGAGGTAATGAGTTTTTGAGAAAAAAGAGTATGATAAGCATATGTTTGATGCAATTTTAACAGACATGTTAGTGTTACTGATTAAAGAGTAATCATAATTGTAAAGTCTCTTTACTGAAAAGATTGTAGCAGATCTTATATTATAAATCCTTTAGCTACGTGCAGTTCTTAGATTAGAATTATAAAATCATTTCACAAGGTAGACTTAATAGTCTAAAGACCCTTAACCAGGTTAATAATCTTAACAGGGTATGCTATTAGAAAAAGATAAACATTGTATCTCTAACTGAGCAAAATTTAGTCTGTAGTAGTGAAGTCTGTACACACAAAAGCAGTGCACTTCTATGAATCCTTACATGCAAGAAAACTCAAGAATGAGCCCTCACAAATCGATTCATAGCTCTTTATGTATGGAGTTGCAAGATGTAGAGTTGCTCTCAGCTAGAGCTATAAAGCTAATGACCTTGCTAGTCAACCACACAATGAGAGATTCCAAATCAAAGACAAGGGCAAGAGTGCCAATATCTCCAATGAAATCAATGAAATGCAAATGCAAGCAAACTAAGAATGAAGATGCAAGCTAATCTAAATGATAACAATGCAATGCTTGAAAGGAAATCTAATCTATGAAAGGAAAATGCAAACTATACTATGAAAAGGAAATTGCAAGTGTTACAATTTCTCTTAATTAAGCTATGTGAGATTAATCTATTGCAAAAAGGAAATCTATACTAAGAATGACATGATTATGCAACTATGAAAGCAAACTAAATAAGATGCAACAATAATGTCTTCAAAGCTTGAATGCAAGAATGTCTTCAAAGAGCTCCAAATGACCTAGAAAACCTGCAGCATAACATTAGCATAAAACATGAATGGATGCCAAATGAGGAGGAGAGCTCTTCTTTTATAGGGAATAAAAAGGAATGGACCATGGAGATTAAGAGGCAAAAGATTTAATCAATGGTGGAGAAAAATAGAGGCTTGATCCTTGTGCACAAATATCCTCCGATGAGAAAATAGGAGTTGACTTTAGTGTCCATATGAGACAAAAAATACTTTTTCTCTTTTTATAAAATAAGAATAATGCTTTATTTGTGCAACTTAGGATAAGAAGAAAAGTGGGGATTTTTTATTTAAATAAAAGGGGACGAAATATTCCTTTTAAATAAATAAAGACTTAGGATAAAATGGTTAGCCCAAGAAATAATCAAAAATGAAAAAATAGGATTTGATCAAGGAAATTGATATAATTGATAAAATGTTAATTTTTGAAAATATTGATTCAGGGATTTGATAAATTGAGAAATGGGGCCCAAAGTCTAGGCGACCATTTTAGGGTGCATACAAAGTCTTGTGGATGTCATCCCCACCTTAGTTTTTATCCTCTAACAAGGATTTCTACTATACAAAAATATTTGTGTTATGAGTTATCTGTTAAATAGCTTTTATATATTTTATGAGATGCATGCAAAAGCTATAGATTTAGTAAATGGTTAAAAAGGAAAGGTTAATTAGTTTAAAAGTGTTTTACAATACTGATTCACCCCTCCCGTCTCAGTACTCACCTATTGCATACCTAATCCAACAATTGGCATCAGAGCATAATCTCTTATTAATAAGTTTAATCACTTGAGAGGAAAGATCTAGAGGAATGGAGAGATATAGGTATGAAAGGGTTATTGAAAATATGGAAATGGAACTATGAATGGCCAATGAACAAATTGATGAATTAAGGAGAAAACTGTTGCATTCAATCTATTTTCAGAGGGTAGGGACTCAAGCTGCAAGTAGCTCTTATTTCATTAAGATGACAAATGAAATAGGTAAACTCTTTGTGTGTAGTGCGGCAATGTAGATTACAGATTATTTTCTTTAGATTCATAGAAAATATATTTTGTTTCTTGTCACATCACAGAGGAATCTTATCCCGAGGTCGTAGTTCCAGGAAACCCAAAAGAAATGCAATCTGGATGAGATCAATGGAAGTTCATTGTTATTCTAGTTCCTTATAGATGTGTAAGAGATTAGAAGTATATTTTTATTCATGATTCTTTAATTACTATGTTGGGAATATGAAATAGTTTTAACTTATATGTGACCCAAGTACTCCACCTCTTTGAGTATA
The DNA here is from genome assembly GCA_027943335.1 of Chamaecyparis obtusa. Taxonomy (NCBI): domain Eukaryota; kingdom Viridiplantae; phylum Streptophyta; class Pinopsida; order Cupressales; family Cupressaceae; genus Chamaecyparis; species Chamaecyparis obtusa. Next base: position 362,800 of record BSBK01005759.1, read on the forward strand.
AAACCACACTTAGAAAGTTAGCATTAAATAAATATTGTTGGTGAATTTGTAATGCCTAACCAACATGATGCAAACAGACTTCACATGTTTCCTCTATATTAATATATCATCAAAGAACATTATTAGTAACTTCTTATAAAATTGGCCTAAAGATGATATTCATCAAACTATGAAATGGAGGAGTTTTAATAAGATCAAATGGCATTACACTTGAAACTAATAATGGATAGCGAGTCCTTAATGTTGTCTTAGAATATCTTCTTTCCTAATTCTACTTTGAAGACAAATTTATTTAAGATCAAGTTTTATAAAATAGGTTTGAGTTGATTCTCACCCTTCAACCAACTACTTTCAATAGAAATAGGCTTAACTTTTACATGAGAACTATGTCGCTATATAGGTTAGAAATTAGTATTATTGAGTTGTTGAGAAATGACTTATTATTATGATATTGCTATCAGGATTTAATTGTGTAATTTTTTTGAATCAAACTCATTGACTCATGTTTCATGAGTAGATGTTCACAAGAACCCATCTCTCATGAGAATTAATGAAATAGTTAGCACTCATTGTAAATGAGTTTGACTCAAAAAGACTACACATTTGAATTCTCAAAGTAATATTACAATTTGACTTGCTATGGAAAATATCTCCTACTTATAAACTTATTATTAGTCATATGGTTTGCATCATTAGGTTTGTTATGGCTTGATAATTAGAGTACGCATTTGTGTAAATTTATAATATTATATTTATCTATGCGAGATTGTAAATTACAAGCTATTAAAACAACTTGTCTAAGTGATGGAGTTTTTATAGGAGGTTTTACTAGTTCTCCTATAATTTAAGAGTTAACACTCCTACAAATATGTATTGAATGAATGTGAGAAGATGAAGAATAAAACCACCTATTTTTTTGTGTTTAGCTATTTGCAACTTTTATTTGGCTCTGCTCATATTTTTAGCATTATATTAGAGGAGGGAGAATATCATGGGATTTAGTTTTCCTTTTGCAGTTGAGAATGTTATTAATAGAGCATAATTTGTGAAGAAATTATTGTGGAGCAACGGGTACATAAATTATGCCAAAGATCATTCCACACAATGACCAACAGCAACATGTTGACATCATAGACCATAGTGGAAGTGAGGGAAGGAGTAAACCAACAAATAATTTGGTGCAAGATTCAATAATGAAACATAGACCACATATAGGCCCATGCAACAATATCATATTATTTTTTTCCATTGATCTGCCGTGCATTGTAGGAGCAAGCCTTTTAGCAATCTTGGTGGTGATAGGTGCATTTATTCCTTGAAAATATATGTGATGCCCTTGAGTTGAATATTTTTCTTCAGCACATGAACACCTCAAAGCATCTAATTCATCATCAAAAGTGTAAGGTGACATTATCCTCAGAAATCTATCAAAGCATGAGGTCTAACTAGAAAAATTATAGAGAAATCAAATAGAAAGGTATGTTGTTTGGAAGATCTAGTGTTGAGGTTGAATCCTTTGTTTAGAAAATTCTTGTGTTGGATAAGAGGAAACCCATCTTTGAGTCACTAAATTGTATTGGCCCCATAAAATGTTTCTTCATTGATATTAAATTCTCAAGTTTTGTATTGTGCCATAAAATCTTGAGGTACTTCTTGTTGTGTGTGTGGGGGGTACAAAATTGGATATAATGTGGCACTATATGTATTATGAAAATATAAGATTGTGGCACTACACTTGATTACATAAACCTTGACACTTGACTTTGATTGTGTGTCATCTTTTTCCTTTATATTTATGTTGTTTTCAATTCATTGAAGAGAATGTGAGCTTGTATTGGAGCTTTTCCCATGTCTTGTAGCTATAATTGAGCTCAGATATTTTATTCTTTAATCAATTTCTGTGAAGTTTAATTCCAGCCTTGCTAAATCTACTTTTTTCTAAGAGAATAGATTTATCAACGTCATTTCTTTTTACTCAAGGTTAAAAATACTATACATGGTATTATTTTAATTAATGATTAATCATTGTTGGTAACAAGATCCTAAAATATCCTATAGTCTAAAAGTTCTTTGAGTTTCCAAGAATAATACTAAGTGAGACTTCTCAAGTCTAATACAATGATGCAACTTGTCATTTCTACATGGCTTGTGGCAAGTCTTGTAGGGCAATCTAAAAAATAACATGTAACACATATGGATTTACAATAAGAAGAATTTATCTAAAATTTGAGTTTAAATATTTCCATCCATTATTTCTGTGTGCAAGTGGCATCACTATATATAATTATTCCAATATAGACCCTTCTTTACTATTTTTTTTTCTTCTAGAAAACATAATGCAATAATCATTGGATATCTTTATCCTTTTGCTCTATTTGAAGAAAGAGTTATATTTACCTTGTAGTTCAAATATGATGTATAACCCTCCCCTAAGTGGAGATACCATTTTATAGGAAAATCTTGTAGTGAAATCTCAAAAATAGCACATGCAACAAATGAGAAGCATTGGGTCAAAATACAATATTGATGCAGGGGCATCCAAGGTTAAGGCAGGGCATTCTGTGTCCTCGGTGAAATTGCATGGAGTGTTTGTATTTTGGCTGGTGTTACTCAGTTGCAGCCTTGACCTACAATCTTAGTCATTGAAGGAAGCTTGGTCACTGATGGAACTCGGTAGTCTCTAGTGCTCGGTGAAAGTGTTACTCGGTCATGCCTGCGGTGCTCGGTCGACACTGGTGCTTGGCGATGCCTAGCATACTTGGTAATTTTACTATCGCTCGGTAGTTCTAACTTATCGACTGGAGTTTTGTGTGATTTGTTGAGACGACTTGGTGAATTTATTATTGGTAGCCATTGTCATGGGTTGACATGTAGAATTAAGTGTTTATATACATTTGTGAGCCAACTTGTTTGGTATTTAATTGTTTGTTTTAGGGAGTTAAGGGTTTCATCTTTCTGACTTGTGGATGATGATTAGTATTTAAGGAGGGCTTGGGTAAATGTTTAAGGATAGAGTTTTGGGGGAAGAACAACCTAGTAGATCTGAAAGTCAGATGCAAAGCTTGAGAGTGAAGTTGTGGAAAATTTCTTGATGTCCTTGTAGATCAGATTGTAATCTAATAGTCATTTGTAGCAGAGCTAGGAGTTTGCATACTTGGGAACAAGGAGATTGCTTTGAGGCTTGCAAGCTCAAGTTTAGATCTGCCTTAGGGTTTCCATCATCTTCTGATTGTCTTTAGAGTTGATCTAGTTGAGATTTTATTGGATCTGGTTGTGGATCTTGCAGAATTGTTTTCTGATTGTAATTGTCCCTAACCCAGAAGGCCTTATAGTTGGGCATGCTAATGAAAATTAGTGTTAAATAATTACTTGGTGTTGCATTGTTGAGTGATCCACTATGTAATTCTATTGGCTGCAAGGTTTGGACTGTCCTTTATTGGATCCACCTACCTTGACTGCATCAGGTGGTATCAGAGCCAGGTTGGTCTTGTTGAAGTAGAAGGTTGACCTAGAAAGGATGATCTTGCAAATTTGATCTTGTTGGCAAAAAGATTATGCTCAATTTGGATTGTAGATCCAAAGCACTAAACTTTTGAAATTGTGCCCTAGTTGTTTGCAAGATTGCAGGTTGAGATCTAACTTGTTGCAACTTGGAAATTGTCACAAGGTGGTTGGTGAGGGTTTGTTGTAGAGGGTTTCTCTTATCTTTAAGGATGCCTTTGAGAAGTTTGGACCCTAGAGTTATTTTAGATCTTTGTGATACTATTGAATCCCAAATCACAGAGAAGGTGAAATAGGATTTCAGATCTGAGATGGAATTGATGAAGAATGATATGGTCTGAGATCATGAGAACTATTGCTGGTATACCTCAGAATGTTGGTACTGAGGATGGCTATGAAGAAGCTACTGAATAATTTGAGACTATTAGATCTAGTGGTAATGAAAAAAGAAATAGATCTGGTGAAGATAGAACTGCTCAGTTGCCTAGACTTGCTGCTCGGTTCAATAATTACCGAATGGAAGTTTCTACTTTCTCTGGTACTTTGAAGCCTGATAATTTGATTGATTAGATTGGTGAACTTGAAGATTTCTTTGAGATGGAAGAAATTGAAGATCCTCTTCAGGTAAGATTAGCATAGACAAAGTTGAAAGGACATGCTACTCTTTAGTGGAAGGAACTATAGAGAGACCGAGAAGATGAAGGTGAAACAAAGATCAATCGGTGGAGATTGATGGTGACTAAGTTGAAAGCTAAGTTCATACCACCTGACTATGAGCTTAACTTGTTTAAGAAGTTGCAGAATCTGAAACAGAAGGATTTGCCTATTGAAGATTATACCAAGGAGTTCTACAAACCTACTATTTGGTTTGGACACTGAGAGCTTGGTAAGGAAAAGGTAGCTTAGTATGTGAATGGTCTGAGATTAAATATTTAGGATGAGCTTGGTATGTTGAAGATTGATTTTGTTGAAGATGCTTATCAATATGCTCTAAAGGCAGAAGATAAGTTGAAGAGGAAGCAACCTAATAACTCCAGAGGGAAGGAAAAGATTGATCACTCAGTGAAGGAGAAACTGATTGATGCAAAAGATGAATAGAAACCTGTGGAACCGAAGAAAAAGATAGGTAGAGTTATCTTTAAGGGTACTTGCTAGAACTGTGGAGAGGAAGGACACCATTGTTTTGAGTGTACATAGAAGAAGGTTGATTGATGAACTACTGTGATGAATGAGAACATTCAGAATGAACCTAAATCAAAGAACTTGCTGCTTCGATGAACATTGCTCGATACAAAGGATGGACCTTGTCAGAGGAGTAACCTGTTTAAGACTCGATGCAAGATTGAAGGTAAACTCTATGATGTTATTGTTGATAGTGGTAGTACTAATAACCTTGTTGCTGAGGACCTAGTTTAGAAACTTGGTTTGAATAGAATGAAGCATCCTTGTCCTTATAGGATTGGTTGGTTACAAGATGTTCATGCTTTGGAAGTTAGAGAACAATGCTTCATTAATGTTTAGATTGGCCAGTACAAGGATCTTGTGCTTTGTGACATTGTGAAGATGAATAGTTGTGATATATTACTCGGTAGACCTTGGCAATATGATTGCAGAGCTATTTATGACTTTGTCCAAAATATGTTTACTGTTGAGAAGAATGACATGAAGTTTTCACTGATGCCTTTGATGGATACAACACTCGGTAGGAGAAGCTTGAGTATTGGTTCCCAAGTTGAGATTGTGGATCCAGAGAAATGAATGATCAATATGGAGAACCGACCTGTACCTTGTCAAGAAAAGACTTGAAGAGACAAAGGAAACTAAAGTGGAAGACTGCAAAAAGAAAAGGTGGAGGACTTCTATGTGAAGAACCAATTCGGGATTTATGTGCTAAATCTTGAAAGATGTTCTTCTCACATATGAACATCTTTTGGAACCTAGGGTGTCTGATGTAGGGACATCCAAGGTTAAGGCAAGGCATTCTGTGTCATTGGTGAAATTGCATGGAGTGTTTGTATTTTGGCTGGTGTTACTCAGTTGCAGCCTTGATCGATGGTCTTGGTCATTGAAGGAAGATTGATCACTAATGGAACTTGGTAGTCTGGCACTCGGTGAAAGTATTAATCAGTCATGCCTAAGGTGCTTGGTATACACAAAAGGATTCTTACTCTACCTGGTTGGGATCACACTCATAAGCTTATATAATGATCTGCATAAAACACAATTAGAGTCACCAGGTATGATTTCAAAACACTGTCACTACTCATACCACATGATAACTTGCATAAAATTTCTAGGAAACTGACTCACTGAGTCTTCTGTCCCACCGGGCATGCCAAAAACTATTGTCACTAAGGATTGCACCCAATTTGCTAAGTGTTAAACCCACCAATCTTGTGAAACATGGGACTATTCTTAGGCTATGGGTAACCTATCCCAAAATAGACCTTTGGAATAAGGGCCAGCTTCCCTATGGATCACTTGAAAATTATCTGAACTCGAGGGGAAAAGGGAGAGAAAATGCATGAAAAAAAACAATTGCAAATGAACTAGAACAAAGGTGATCCATCGATTTTGAAGAAGATTCACACTTGAAAAAATGTTTACTCCGATAGCAAAACAAACTAACTCACAAATCAATCCCACTTTCTTAACTCTTAGTGAAATAAGGTACTTAGAATGTAGAAAAGGAGCTTGCTGACTAGTAGAGGCCACTTGTTCAACCTCTAAAGCCTTCTTTTTAGACTTTGTGTTGGTTGCAACTGGCATATAGTTTGGGTTATCACTTGGTGAAAAGTTCACCCCACAAAAATCTTCTTTCTGGAAATTCACCAATGCCACCTCAGGAGTTTGCAGCTCGCTCGGGGTAACAACTGGGCCTTGTTGAACTTCTGGCTCTTGAACCATCTCCTGCGACACCATCACATTATTCTACACCTTGAGGGCCTGAGCATAGCCATTAGGAAACATTCCCTGGATGTGTTGCTAATTGCATGGGCAGCCCCATTGGTATTCTTGTGCCATATTATTCTGAGCTATAGGAACCAGCTCCCTAGAAGCACTAGGAATGTTAAGATTATAAGGTTGGCTGGCTTTTTGATTGTAATTTCTTGCTTGACCTTGCTGGCCTTGTTGGTATTGGGGCCTATTTTGCTAGTAATGATTTTGATAGGGCTACTGATAAGGTTGTTGATATGGTTGGGACTGCTATTTCTTTAGACTGACCAGCTCATTAGTAACTATTTGCAAGGCCTTTTTAATCTCGTTCAGCTCTTGGGATTGATTCACAACTGGGCTACCAACTTGTTGGGGAGGAGCTGGGAGAGGTGGAATAGATGCCAAGGCTAGAATTATTTTAGGAACTGGATGAAGCTTGGGAAAAATAGGCATTGGAGGCCTCGGGGCTATCTTTCCTTCTTGGATTAGGCTATTTTTAGCTCTTATGGCAAGATCATATGATGCTGGTAAATTAATCCCTCCCATGGATTGGATCATAAAAAAGATATCACTATTAAGGGCTCTTAGATAGTATAGAAAAGCATGTTGGCTTGAAGGTCTAACTATGGCTGGTATTCTATTCCATGTCCTATGAAATCTAAAATTGAAATCCATCATGTATTCTTGGGGTGACATTTTAATAGTAGTCAAATGCTCAACTAATGAGAGGTGATTTGATTTATCTTCAAACTGATTGGTCAAGGCTTGACCCAACCCATCCCAATCAGCTATAGAACCAACTGCTAAGCCTCTAAACCATTGCAATACTTTTCCTTTGAGGGAAGCTGCCAACAACCTCACAGCCACATTATCCTGAGTTATATTATGAAGGGTGCAAAGGGATGCTACTTCTCTTATGTGTTCAATGGTTGAGGTCTGATCCTCTCCTATAAAAATGGGCAAACTCTTAAGGGATGATATAGGCATGTCATTATGTTGCTGCAAATTCAAGGGGCTACCTTGATCAAAAGCTACGAAAGGATGTAGTCTGGGTTGAGGCATTGGAGGATTTAGGGTGACTTGAATTATAGGTGCTGCTTGTACAGGTAGTAATACATGTATTGATTGGATTGGGGAAGTACTTGTAGGAATGTGAGTAGGCCTAGGAGTAGGATTGGGAGTAAGATTTACAGATTTTGATGCACTAGCTTGGGCTGCTTTAGACCTCTTTTTGATAGATGGAAGCTCTTTATACACAAAAGGATTATTACTTTGCCTAGATGGGAGCCCACTCATAAGCTTATATACTAATATGCTTAAAAAACCATTAGAGTCACCAGGTATGATTTTAGAACACTGTCACTACTCATACCACATGATAACTTGCATAAACTTTCTAGGAAACTGACTCACTGAGTCTTTTGTCCCACTAGGCGTGCCAAAAATTGTTGTCACTAAGGATTGCACCCAATTTGCTAAGTGTTAAACCCAACAATCCTATGAAACATGGGACTATTCTCAGGCTGTGGGTAAACTATCTGAGAATAGACCTCCGGATTAAGGGCCAGCTTCCCTATGGATCACATGAAACTTATTTGAACTTGAGGGGAAAAGGGAGAGAAAATGCATGAAAACAAACAACTGCAAATGAACTAGAACAAAGGTGATCCATTGATTTTGAAGAAGATTCACACTTGAAAAAATATTTACTCTGATAGCAAAACAAACTAACTCACAACTCAATCCCACTTTCTTAACTCTTAGTGAAACAAAGTACTTAGAATGTAGAAAAGGAAGAAAACTTCACAAATCTGATATTCTTGATTGCACACAAACCACACTATTGAATTAAGATAGATTCCTAAACACCAACTTGGATTCAATATGTGGATTAAGGATACAAGAACATCACAATAATCCTATATATGAATTCAAAAACAAACCCATAATTATAGGAGAACAAGAAGGATCAATTTTATTGCTGAAAAGAAACAAGTACAAGATGTGTCTCTCAGAGCTACAACACTCCTATCAGAGAGAAAGAAATGAAGAGATAACCTCAATCACCAAAAGTGAGAGGTATAAAAGCTAAAACTAAGAATCTGCATTCAAACTCCACTACCTCCTAAGAATAGAAAAGTCATAAAATGGACCCATGAGGCTGCATCATGGTTTGAATGCCAGATTCCTAGATTCCTAGGGGTGAGGAAAGTGGGACCCTAAAAATAAACAGTCAAAGATGACCACTCCATCAACTAAGTCATGCCTCTAAATGATATTCTGACAATGGTTTATAGAAAACACCAGTTGTCAATATCTTACAATAATATATGTGCAATGAATTATCACTAAAACCTATCCCATTATGCCATAAAATGGATCCAAATTCATTTTAAAATGGTCTCAACCAAAATAGGGAAACACATTTCAAAAGAAATAACATTAATTTATAAAACCCTCCTATTCCTAGGGAAAACTATGGATTAATATGTGTATTTCAAATATCCTCAACCCAAAAAATGGGGAGAATATTCATAAAATAAGTGTATCACATAAACCCAAAGTTAGAAGAAAAGATGGCATCAAAAGCACCTGGACCCTAAAAGAAGGGGAGAGAAGAAATAGTTATCAAATGACAAAATCTTCATTTCAAAAAAAGAAGAGCTATCATCTGACCTTTCAACTTGGTAACTGGAAAACATCCCTCTCTATATTGGCAATCTCACTGGCAACTTTCCTCTCTGCACTAGAAAACATCCCAACTAGGGCACGACACTGGTATTTCATTTGAGGGGCAAACTACATTTGATATCACTGCATGCTTTTCTTGTTGGTATTATTTTTATTGGTTCATCTCTGCATAGCCCATGCCCTATAGTAATGCTTGATTTAATAGTATTGATGGGGGCACTGGCGGTATTTATCTCTATGTTTTCTATGGCATATGCTAGCTTAGGGCATCAACATCACTTATACTCTCTATTTAGATTAAGGCCGAGCCACAACTTGCATCAATGGTAATGCCTCTATTTTGAACTATGGAAACCTGTGAGCATAGGGTATCATTGTTACTATTCTTTTTGGTTTCTCAAAATGGTGAAGCCTGTGAATCATGAAAGTTAGGGCATTGTATTTGCTATTGTATCTAAGTGACCCACGAGCCATAACATGCCTTTGTTACTTTGAGATCATATGGGATGTCAAGGTATGTTGAGTGCCTTCATTTTTTTGGTGGCACCATGATCATACAAAATCTGTGGGTTGCTAGGGCATTTGCATTGGTTTTTCCATATATTTCATTTCCATTGTTGTTTATTTCCTTGTGGGCTATGAGTTGGAGCACCACTATTTATATGGCATCTCAATCTGTTTCGTGTTGCTGGCATTGTTTATTGTGATGAAGGCCCATGTCGACTATGCATGATATGCTATATTGACCATGCCTCCTTTGATTTTCCTATTGTAAATATAACATCACTGCTCGCTGTTTTCAATTCATGACTGGTACCGAGAGTTGGATCTTGCATCACTATTTATATGGGTATCAATGACTTTGTGAGCTTGGCTTCTAACTTTTAGCCTAAGATCTAGGGCTTTGATCTCTATTGCTTCATTTTTCACTTTGTGTTCCTTGATTACTTAATTGATATCATGCTTACTGACTACTATCATAGGGCACTGGGCATGAAATGTTGGGTTCTACATTTGATGTTGTATGCTTACTGATTACATGTTTTTTCATTCACTATTTGATCATGGCACTGCTGGATATTTGGCACCAACATTTGCACCACTACTAGGGACTCACTGACAATACATCTTTTCTCACTGTTATGGCATCATTGATACTTTGAGCTCACTTGTTAATGACTTCATTGCTGAGGGCAATCTATGGCATCATTATATTGACTAGCCCAGTTGTATTATGGGGCACTATGAATGGACCCAAGGCTCTCTCTGATTATTTCTATGTTGCACTGTTGGATCATCTCCCCTATTATTACACCTGAGAGGCTAGAGAAATGCTTTAATTATTTATTGTTCACTGTTATCAATGCTTGTCCTTTTGAAATATTGGTAGCTGAGCTCCCATGGTTTGATGCATATATTGGCATCAATGGTATTATGACATTACTGTCACATGCTCAATTGAAATGATATATTCACATGTTTTCCATTTGAATTGCTATCTCCTGACTTGTTGTAGATGTATGGATTCTTATGAAACAACAATGTTATCATTTGTGTTGACATTTGCCTCATGCCACATCACATATATGATATGCCTTGTTATAATATATGTGCAAATCTGAAATACATCTATGTTGTAGTGTGCCCTCCCCAATACATAGATTTGTGTGCCCTGATCCTAGCTCTGTTTTCCTTTGATGCCATGGTAGATCTCTACTGTTCATTTATCATAGCATCATATTCATGTTATAATGTACACAATTCTATTTTGCACACTGATACCATTACTTGATTTATCATGCCATGCTGCTTGATTGATTCTCACTGATGCTGAATCACCTAGATGTACTTTGCTTTGTACAATGTGTGCTCTTGGCCCTTAACGCGATCATTGATAGAAAACCTGAGGTTTTTTTGTCATGATCCACATCAAGGGCCCAGATCATTCATTGAATTCATTGTTGGATTAGCTCCTCCTGTATCTACACATGAAACAAACACATCAGTGAAAACATGGTGCCTTTTTGTTCTTTGGAGCCTTATGCACATGCCCTGAGCACAACCTTTTTTAGAGGTGCATGGCTGAGTGTACATATGCATTCTATAGATATTGTGATACTAGTGATTTCATAGATCCATTGGATCTAACCCTCTCCCCTCATTTCTTCTTGCAAGTTTTGGATCTTAGGAGCTCACTGGACAGGATCAGATCCGAACACCACTACCAGGCAATGTCTGGTAAACTAGTGTTTAATTATTTCTTTATGTATATATATACCCATTCATTTAATTTTGGTAATGGCTATGCTCACCACTTATGTGAGCTCAGATAGATGTTTTTCCTTTCAGTTTCTTCCCTTTTATATAGTATACATACATGCATGTGTAGCTTTAGATGCAGTTCATTTCCTTTTAATTTCATGTACTCTTCAAAATGAAATGAACACAAACTTAAAGAAGATCACCTAATAACACAAACTAGGTTATTGTAGCATCAATTATTAATTAGGTCTTCAATCTAAGAATGAACCAAAATATGGCAACATTCTGGTGACCTCTTTGGAGTGCTTGCCTGCTAAGCATCCTGACCAGCTGCCTTAGAGATCCATTGGGAATAGTGTCATAAAGCCTCAAACTAAACTTAGTTCTTTTAGATAACCAATCCTTCTCAACAAAACTGCTAACTGCTAGAGATAACTTCTTTGGCTTATTGCTACTCACACCAAACTAAGAACATACTGAAAGCAACTGAACTGAAAACAACTTGTGCTAGGCACTTAGGGAACACATAAAATTGGAAACCTATAACTTACTAATGTATAGGGTAGAAATAAACCTGAGAAACAAGCCTTGAGGTGGATCCCATTCACTAGAATGGGCAGCTCCTCTCCATCCATACTAGCCAGCTAAAAAGCATTATGGGCTTTGCATCCAATCACCATGAAAGGCCCGCTCCATATGGCATCAAATTTAGTATGCCTCCCTAGTTTGTATTTTGCTTCATCCCACTTGAGGACAAGATCTCCCTCTTTGAAAACCCTAGGTGTGGCTTTCTTATCAAAGCTTCTTTTCATCTGAGAATGATGGGCTTCTAGGTTGTCCTATGCTAGCTTTCTTGCTTCTTCAAGCTCAACTAGCTCAGCAAGCCTGACTTGCATAGCATCTTCTTCCATAAAATCAATTTCCTTGATTAAAATCAAAGTAGGTAACTCAGCAGACAAAGGAATCCTAGCTTCTTTTCCATATACAAGAGTATAGGGTGAGTTACCTATAGGCCTCTTAGGTGTTATTCTATCTTCCCATAGGGCCAACTTTAACTTGCTGTGCCAATCCCTCTAGTTCCCTTTTATAGTTCTTTTGATGATTCTCAACAAGTTTTTGTTTGTTGATTCTGCCTGACCATTACCCTGAGGGTAATAGTTAGAGGAGGTACTTAGGAAGATATTGTGCTTGAGTTCCCATTTGAAATTTTAGTTCCCAGGAATGCCATAGCATTGTCTCAAATGATAGAATTTGGAGCACCAAATCTGGACACAATGTCCTGATAAAAGTTTAGGACAGAGGTTTCATTTGCTTCCTTGAGTGGTACAGCCTCTATCCATTTGGTAAAAAATTCTATAGCAGCCAGTATCCATTTGTGTCTAGCACTAGATGGGGGGTTGATAGGTCCAATAAAATCCAATCCCCATTTTGAGAAAGGCTTCTCAACCTTGATAGGATGGAGAGGGAGGGTTGCTAACTTTTGTTTTCTAGCAAAAAAAGTGCAATTCTTACACTTCCTTACCCAATCAAATGCATCTTTGTATAAGCTAGGCCAATAGTACCCAACTCTCATCACTTTCAGAGAAGTGGTTCTGGCTGCAAAGTGTCCTCTAGAACCTCCATTATGAAACTCCTCTAGTATTTTATCCACTTGCCTAGTTTCAACACATCTCAATAGGATACCACTATGATCCCTCCTATAGAGAAAATCATTAATAACAATAAATGGAATGGCCTGTAGTCTAAAGTACCTTCTTTTACTCCTTTCTAGGCCTTGAGGGCAATGGCCAATTGAGAGGTAATGTCTCATCTTTGTTGTCTAGCTTGTGCTCTGCTCTGCATTCTGGTTCATCAGGACAACCTCCTCCTTCTGCTAGTTTAAGTTTGCTATTCCTTCATTTAGCTGCTCACATAGCCCCTTTCCTCTAACCAGCTTGGTCACTTTAATCTGAATGTCATACTCCATGACTTTGGTGACCCAACCAGCCCTCTTGTGGCTCAGATCTTTGTTGAGTAGGAAATCTCTTATGCAAGGGTGAGAAACCATCAGGTGCATTGTGTTATTGGATAACAAGTGCCTAAATTTTTTCAAACTCCTCACAATTGCTAGGACATGCTTTTCTATAGGAGTATAATTAAATTGATAACCATCTAGACCCTGACTGTAAAAAGCTACTGGTTGTTCTTGCTTCTCAGCATTCTACTGAACTAACATAGCATAGATACTATCAGTGTCCCCAAAATCATATAGGATAAAATCCTTAGAGAAGTCAGGGTTTACCAGAGTAGGGGCAGATGCAATTGCTTCCTTGACTTCTTCAAAACACCTTTTTCCTTCATTTGTCGAATGAAAGGTTGCATTTTTCTTCAGCATCTGGGTCATAGGCTTAAGTAGTTCTGCAACATTTGGAATGAACCTTCTTAAGAAGTTGATTCTTCCAAGGAAACTCTGCAGTCCCTTCTTGTGAGCTAGCAGGGGTAGTGCCATGATGGCCTTTATCCTCTCAAGATCAATGGTTGTCCCTTGTTTAGAGACAATGTGCCCCAATAACCTGCCTTCATGGATATCAAAAATGCATTTCTTAGGATTTAATGAAACTCCAAACTCTCTGTACCTTTCAAATATCTACTTTAGGTGAACCAGGTGATCCTTAGTGTCTTTTGAGAAGATAGTTATATCATCCAGGTAGACTAGAACAAACTTATTCATCAAGCAAGCAAATGCCATCTCCATGGATTTCTAAAAAGTAGCACTAGCGTTAGATAGCCCAAAAGGCATCTTCCTATATGCCATGGTGCCCCATTTGGTGGTAAATGCTATTTTATATTGATCTTCCTCTTTAACCAAAACCTGGTTATAATCAGAAAAGCCATCTAAAAGAGAAAATTTGTCAGACCCCGAGACGTACTGCATAATCTGTTCCATGGATGGAAATAGGTGATGATCCTTGAGAGAGGCTCTGTTAAGGTCTCTAAAATCCACACATAGCTAGATTTCACCTTTCTTCTTTCTAACTAGTACTAGATTAGAGACCCAAGAAGTGTGTTTAATGGGAAAAATAATATTGGCCTCAATCATCTTCCTCAACTCAGTTTTCATCAAGACCTCTAACTTAGGATTGATAGGTCTCTACTTTTGTCTCACTGGTTTGGCATGGGGTTCTAGATCAATGGTGTGCTAGGCTAAGTGATGATCAAATCCTTTCAGATCATAGTATTCCCATGCAAAAACATCACTAAATTCTTGACATAATGAAATAAAGCCCTACTTTTCTGGCTATGTGCATACCTTTCCAAGCTTAAGGGATTTGTCCTTGAGAACCTCCACAGACTGGTAGTGCTCTTCCTTGACTGTCATACTAGCCTTGTCTCCTTTGAGCTGATCATCAGAGTTAAATATGGACTCAAGGGTGACCAGTCCCTTAGGCAGCTTATTACTTTTCAACTGTAGCATCTGGTCACTATACTAGTGAGCATGTCTGTTCTGGTTAACCTTAGAAAACTCAACCTCTTCTATCAAAAAATTAAAAATATGTTCATCATTTTCAAAGACTTTCCAACTCACCTGATTGTCTAGTATGGATGGTCTTACCAGAATCTTTACATGCTGTGGGTTAGGACTCATGATCTCTTTTGGAATATCATATTCTGCTCCCATGGCAGCCAGCTTGTCTACCTGTTTGTTCTAATTTCTTGGGACAATGACCAGATTAAAAGCATAAAAACCTTCTATTAGATCCAAAACTCTATGCTTATACATCTTAAGTGTGTCATTCTTTGTGAGATTAGTGCCATGAATTTGATTGACCACTAACTCACTATCACCTATAACTTCTAGGCATTTGATTCCTCTTTGTCTAGCCCATTCTAAACTATGAATCAAAGCCTCATACTCTGCTATATTATTAGTACAGCTGAAGGAAAAATGAACTATAGAGTAATACCTTTTCCATTCTAGAGAGATTAGAATAGCTCCTCCTCCTAAACCAACTTTGCTTCTGGCACCATCAAAAAATAACTACCACAACTCATCACTCTGAATTCTAGAATGTTTGTCTTCCTTCTTCATCAAATCTGGAATCACAACACCTTCCTCATGAATGATATACATTCCAATATCGGAAATCTCCATGTTTCTAAAAGAGTTATCCTCCTCCAGGTCTCTCTCAGCCCACTCATCTAAGACAACATCAAGAATCTTTCTAATAGGGGTTTCTAGTTTAGAATCACTTGGATATTGTTCATGAAACATTAGATTGGCATTTATAGGATTTGGGGTGTATGGTTCAGCATGGCTTTTTACAAAAGCTTCAGACTTGATTCTAACTCTAGTCTCATATCTGGTTCTGAAATATAGATGAGACCAGTTAGCTGAAAGATATCCCCCCAACCTAGTAGTGAACTCTCTACTTAGACAAATAGAAAAATGAGGAGGTAGATCTATGACATAGAAATCTTGTGGAATGGAAAAATTGGGGCATTCATATAGAGTGAGGCTCAGGTCTTTAATGACTCCCAAGGTACTAACTGATGACCCATCCAATTGAACAACAGGCCTATCTATTGGCTCATAAGACAATCCTAGTAGATCTGCTAACTGCTCAAAAATCACAAAACTACTTGCTCCTGAGTCTATCATACATTTATGAACCAGGTAATCTCCAACAATAAGAGTTACATAGAAAGGAGGAGGTTTAACCTATGGGGCAACGATAGGCTACGGGCTAGTCTCTCCCTTTTGCTACTCCTTTTGAGGTGTTTCAGCCACTAAGACCCTAGGCTATTCTGAAACAACTTCTTGACTTGATGAAATCTTAGCCAACTCGCTAAGTATTAACTCCTTCTAACCAGGGATTGCCAGGGTGTCCATCAAGGGCACATTGATAGAGGTTTTCTTCATCTGCTCCATAATATTAAAAGAACCCAAACTTACTTTATATTGTCCTTTTGGTGCAACAACCTCTGTTTGTGTAGAGACCAACAGTGTAGCTACCTTGACTGGTTCTTTGGCCTCCTTAGCCTAGTTTAGGACTGGAGCTTGAACTACCTTGGGTGGTGGAATCACAACAAGAGCTTGTTGACTAGTAGAGGCCACTTGTTTAACCTCCAAAGCATTCTTTTTAGACCTTGTGTTGGCTGCAATTGGGATATAGTTTGGGTTATCACTTGGTGAAAAGTTCACCCCACAAAAATCTTCTTTTTGGAAATTCACTAATGCCACCTCAGGAGATTGCAGCTCACTTAGGGTAACAACTAGGCCTTGCTGAACTTCTGGCTCTTGAACCATCTCCTGTGGCACCATCACATTGTTTTGCACCATGAGAGCCTGAGCATAGCCATTAGGACACATCCCCTGGATGTGTTGTTGATTGCATGGGTAGCCCCATTGGTATTCTTGTGCCATATTATTCTGAGCTACAGGAACCAGCTCCCTAGAAGCACTAGGAATGTTAGGATTATTAGGCTGGCTAGCTTTCTGATTGTAATTTCTTGCTTGACCTTACTGGCCTTGTTGGTATTGGGGCTTGTTCTACTGGTAATGATTTTGATAGGGCTAATGATAAGGTTGTTGATATGGTTGGGACTACTATTTCTATAGACTAAATAGCTCATTAGTAACTATTTGCAAGGCCTTTTTAATCTTGTTCAACTCTTGGGATTAATTCACAACTGGGCTAGCAACTTGTTGGGGAGGAGCTGGGAGAGGTGAAATAGATGCCAAGGATGGAATTGTTTCAAGAACAGGATGAAGCTCAGGAAAAATAGGCATTGGAGGCCTTGGGGCTATCTTTCCTTCTTGGATTAGGCTATTTTTAGCTCTTATGGAAAGATCATATGTTGCTAGTAAATTAGTCCCTCCCATGGATTGGATCATAACAGAGATATCATTGTTAAGGGCTCTTAGATAGTATAGAAAAGCATGTTGGCTTGAAGGTCTAACTATGGCTGGTATTCTATTCCATGTCCTCTGAAATCTAAAATTGAAATCCATCATGTATTCTTGGGGTGACCTTTTAATAGTAGTCAAATGCTCAACTAATGAGAGGTGATTTGATTTATCTTCAAATTGATTGGTCAAGGCTTGACCCAACCCATCCCAATCAGCTATAGAACCAACTGCTATGCCTCTAAACCATTGCAATGCTTTGCCTTTGAGAGAAGCTGCCAACAACCTCACAGCCACATTATCCTGAGTTATATTATGAAGGGCGCAAAGGGATGCTGCATCTCTTATTGTGTTCAATGGTTGAGGTTTGATCCTCTCTTGTAAAAATGGGCAAACTCTTAAGGGCTGATATAGGTATGTCATTATGCTGCTGCAAATTCAATGGGCTACCTTGATCAAAAGCTATGAAAGGATGTAGTCTGGGTTGAGCCACTAGAGGATTTAGGGGGACTTGAATTACAAGCACTGCTTGTACAGGTAGTAATACATGTATTGACTAGATTGGGGAAGTAATTATAGGAATGTGAGTAGGCCTAGGAGTAGGATTGGGAGTAAGATTTACAGATTTTGATGCACTAGCTTGGGCTGCTTTAGACCTCTTTTTGACAAATGGCAGCTCTATATACACAAAAGGATTCTTACTCTACTTGGTTGGGATCCCACTCATAAGCTTATATACTGATCTGCATAAAAAACCATTAGAGTCACCAGGTATGATTTCAAAACACTATCACTGCTCATACCACACGATAAATTGCATAAAATTTCTAGGAAACTGACTCACTGAGTCTTCTATCCCACTGGGTGTGCCAAAAACTATTGTCACTAAGGATTGCACCCAATTTTAAGTTTTAAAGCCATCAATCCTATGAAATATGGGACTATTCTTAGGCTGTGAGTAACCTATCTAAGAATAGACCTCTGGATTAAGGGCTGGCTTCCCTATGGATCACTTGAAACTTATCTGAACTTGAGGGGAAAAGGGAGAGAAAATGCATGAAAACAAACAACTACAAATGAACTAGAACAAAGGTGATCCACCGATTTTGAAGAAGATTCACACTTGAAAAAATGTTTACTCCAATAGCAAAACAAACTAACTCACAACTCAATCCCACTTTCTTAACTCTTAGTGAAACAAAGTACTTAGAATGTAGAAAAGGAAGAAAACTTCACAAATCTGATATTCTTGATTGCACACAAACCACACTATTGAATTAAGATAGATTCCTGAACACCAACTTGGATTCAATATGTGGATTAAGGATACAAGAACATCACAATAATCCTATATATGAATTCAAAAACAAACCCATAATTATAGGAGAACAAGAAGGATCAATTTTATTGCTGAAAAGAAACAAGTACAAGATGTGTCTCTCAGAGCTACAACACTCCTATCAGAGAGAAAGAAATGAAGAGCTAACCTCAATCACCAAAAGTGAGAGGTATAAAAGCTAAAACTAAGAATCTGCATTCAAACTCCACTACCTCCTAAGAATAGAAAAGTCATAAAATGGACCCACGAGGCTGCATCATGGTTTGAATGCTAGATTCCTAGATTCCTAGGGGTGAGGAAAGTGGGACCCTAAAAATAAACAGTCAAAGATGACCACTCCATCAACTAAGTCATGCCTCTAAATGATATTCTGACAATGGTTTATAGAAAACACCAGTTGTCAATATCTTACAATAATATATGTGCAATGACTTATCACTAAAACCTATCCCATTATGCCATAAAATGGATCCAAATTCATTTTAAAATGGTCTCAACCAAAATAGGGAAACACATTTCAAAAGAAATAACATTAATTAATAAAACCCTCCTATTCCTAGGGAAAACTATGGATTAATATGTGTATTTCAAATATCCTCAACCCAAAAAATGGGGAGAATATTAATAAAATAAGTGTATCACATAAACCCAAAGTTAGAAGAAAACATGGCATCAAAAGCACCTGGACCCTAAAAGAAGGGGAGAGAAGAAATAGTGATCAAATGAAAAAATCTTCATTTCAAAAAAGAAGAGCTATCATCCAACCCTTCAACTTGGCAACTGGAAAACATCCCTCTATGTACTAGCAATCTCACTAGCAACTTTCATCTTTGTACTGGAGTTCTGATTGGAAACATCTCCCCTATGGCACGACTTCTTTGAAGGTAGGCTTCATAATGCACACTGTCATTTGATTTTTTCTTTTGTATGAATTATCTTGTATCTTTTGTATTCACTCTCTATTGTCACATGCCTGCAAGTGCATATTCAATCTAATGAATATGGAACTTCATAAAAAAAATACCCACTATTGCTTGCTTCATTCCCAACTAGGGCACGACACTGGTATTGCATTTGAGGGGAAAACTGCATTTGATATCACTGCATGCTTTTATTGTTGGTATTATTTTTACTGGTTCATCTCTGCATAGTCTGTGCCCTGTAGTAATGCTTGATTTAATAGTATTGTTGGGGGCACTAGTGGTATTTATCTCTATGTTTTCTATGGCATATGCTAGCTTAGGGCATCGACATCACTTATACTCTCTATTTAGATTAAGGCCGAGCCACAAATTGCATCAATGGTAATGCCTCTATTTTGAACTATGGAAACCCGTGAGCATAGGGTATCATTGTTACTCTTCTATTTGGTTTCTCAAAATAGTGAAGCCCATGAATCATTAAAGTTAGGGCATTGTATTTGCTGTTGTATCTAAGTGACTCGTGAGCCATAACATGCCTCTATTACTTTGAGATCATATGGGATGTCAAGGTATGTTGAGTGCCTTCATTTTGTCAGTGGTGCCATGATCATACACAATCCACGGGTTGCTAGTGCATTTGCATTGGTTTTGCCGTATATTGCATTTCCATTGTTGTTTATTTTGTTGTGGCCTATGAGCTGGAGCACCACTGTTTATATGGCATCTCAATCTGTTTCGTGTTGCTGGCATTGGTTATTGTGATGAAGGCCCATGTCGACTGTGCACAATATGCTATATTGATCATGCCTCCTTTGATTTTCCTATTGTAAATCTAACATCACTGCTCTCTATTTTGAATTCATGACTGGTACCGAGGGTTGGATCTTGCATCACTGTTTATATGGGTATCAATGACTTTGTGAGCTTGGCTTCTAACTTTTAGCTTGAGATCTAGGGCTTTGATCTCTATTGCTTCATTGTTCACTTTGTGTTCCTTGATTACTTAATTGATATCATGCTTACTGACTACTATCACAGGGCACTGGGCATGAAATGTTGGGTTCTACATTTGATGTTGTATGCTTACTGATTACATGTTTTTTCATTCAATGTTTCATCATGGCACTGCTGGATATTTGGCACCAACATTTGCACCACTGCTAGGGACTCACTGACAATACATCTTTTCTCACTATTATGGCATCATTGATACTTTGAGCTCACTTGTTAATGAATTCATTGCCGAGGTCAATCTATGGCATCATTATATTGACTGGCCTAGTTGTATTATGGGGCACTGTGAATGGACCCAAGGCTCTCTGTGATTATTTCTATGTTGCACTGTTGGATCATCTCCCCTATTATTACACCTGAGAGGCTAGAGCAATGCTTTAATTATTTATTGTTCACTGTTATCAATGCTTTTCCTTTTGAAATATTGGCACCGAAGCTCCCATGGTTTGATGCATATATTGGCATCAATGGTATTATGAAATTGTTGTCACATGCTCAATTGAAATGATATATTCACATGTTTTCCATTTGAATTGCTGTCTCCTGACTTGTTGTAGATGTATGGATGCTTATGAAACAATAATGTTATCATTTGTGTTGACATTTGCCTCATGCCTAATCACATATATGATATGCCTTGTTATAATATAAGTGCAAATCTAAAATACATCTATGTTGTAGTGTGCCCTCCCCAATACATAGGTTTGTGTGCCGTGACCCTATCTCTATTTTCCTTTGATGCCATGGTAGACCTCTACTATTCATTTATCATAGCATCACATTCATGTTATAATGTACATAATTCTATGTTGCACACTGATACCGGTACTTGATTTTATCATGCCATGCTACTTGATTGATCCTCACTGATGCTGAATCACCTAGATGTACTTTGCTTTGTACAATGTGTGCGCTTGGCCCTTGATGTGATCATCGACAGAAAACCTAAGGTTTTTCTATCATGATCCACATCAAGGGCCCAGATCATTCATTGAATTCATTGTTGGATCAGCTCCTCCTATATCTGCACATGAAACAAACACATCAGTGAAAACATGGTGCCTTTTTATTCTTTGGACCCTTATGCACAAGCCTTGAGTGCAACCTTTGTTAGAGGTGCATGGATGAGTGTACATATGCATTCTATAGATATTGTGATACCAGCCTTTACATAGATCCATTGGATCTAACCCTCTCCCCTCATTTCTTCTTGCAGGTTCTGGATCTCAGGAGCTCAGTGGACAGGACTGGATCCAGACACCACTACCAGGCAATGTCTGGTATTCCAGTATTTAATTATTTCTTTATGTATATGTATACTCATTCATTCAATTCTGGTAATGGCTATGCTCACGGCCTGTGCGAGCTCAGATAGATGTTTTTCCTTTCAGTTCCTTCCCTTTTGTATAGTATACATACATGCATGTGTAGCTTTAGATGCAGTTCATTTCCTTTTACTTTCATGTACTCTTCAAAATGAAATGAACACAAACTTAAATAAGATCACCTAATAACACAAACTAGGTTATTGTAGCATCACTTAGTAATTAGGTCTTCAATCTAAGAATGAACAAAAATATGGCAACAGTTAAGGTAGGGCATTCTGTGTCATTGGTGAAACTACATGGAGTGTTTGTATTTTGGCCGGTGTTACTCAGTTGTAGCCTTGACTAATGGTCTCGGTCATTGAAGGAAGCTCGGTCACTAATGGAACTCGGTAGTTTGGCACTCGGTGAAAGTATTACTCGGTCATGCATGCGGTCCTCAGCCGAAACTGGTGCTCGGTGATGCCTGGCATGCTTGGTAATTTTACTGTCGCTTAGTAGTTCTGACTTATCGATTGGAGTTCTGTGTGATTTGTTGAGCTGACTTGGTGAATTTATTGTTGGTATCCATTGTCATGGGCTGACATGCATAATTAAATTTTTGTATACATTTGTGAGCTGACATGTATGACATTTAATTGTTTGTTTTGGGGAGTTAAAGGGTTTCATCTTTCTAACTTGTGGCTGATGATTAGTATTTAAGGAGGGCTTGGTTAAATGTTTAAGGACATAGTTTTGGGGGAAGAACAACCTAGTAGATTTGGAAGTCAGATGTGAAGCTTGAGAGAGAAGTTGTGGAAAAGTTCTTGATGTTCTTGTAGATCAGATTGTAATCTGATAGTCATTTATAGCAGAGCTAGGAGTTTGCATACTTGGGAACAAGGAGATTGCTTGGAGGCTTGCGAGCTCAAGTTTAGATCTGCCTTAGGGTTTCCATAAGCTTCTGATTGTCTCCAGAGCTGATCTAGCTGAGATTGTATTGGATCTGGTTGTGGATCTTGTAGAATTATTTTTTGATTGTAATTGGCCTTGACTCGGAAGGCCTTACAGCTGGGCATGTTAATGAAAATTAGTGTTAAACAAGTACTTGGTGTTGCATTGTTGAGTGATCCGCTATATAATTCTATTGGTTGCAAGGTTTGGACTGTCCTTCATTAGATCCACCTACCTTGACTACATCAAATATAAACATTTCCATTGATTATTCCTATGTAAAAATGGGATTTGCAGAATTCTTTCAATATAGACCCTCTGTGTTTTAGTCAAAAACTATTATGCAATTATCACTTGACAAGTCTTTTTCTTTTGTTGGATTCTAAGATTGAGTTATGCTCACCTATAGGATCAATTATATTTGCATAACCTTTTCAATTTTTTTATTGTAACAAATAATTATAGCTACCATTTTCTAGCATTAGTTGCTAGTGCTTTGAATCGTTGCAGTGAGATTCATAGTTTCCTTTTTTGATATCCTCAGAAGTGCAGCTTAGTTCCTTTTGGGATCCTTTAATTTTACAATATTACATGATTTGTTTCTTCTGAACCTAATCTTGTAGACTAGACTGAATGGGAATGAAGCCTTTCACCTTTGGAGGTTTTGCCTGAAATTTTTGAGCAAAGAACATCCAACTTATTTGAATGTTAGCCAATGTAGATGATCTGAGATAATTTCATTTCACTTCTTGTTCCATCAAATATCATTTATTGTTCATGATAATCTTGATTATTCACTTAATTTCTTTTGAAAATGTATAATTTCAATCTGAAACTTTAGGGAACAATTTTATGATGCATTCAATTTAAGATCAATTTTTGCATTGATTTGCCTGAGTAAAATTTGGTGACTATTAATAAGTATTATTTAGATTCATGGTTAATCACATACTTATAGTAGAATCCAATTATCATTTACTAACTCATGATTTACCAATCTTGTATTTTTCAACTTAAGGGCTTCTAGAAATCTGAGCTCAGAGAGAAATTTGGTTCAAAAATTGATGGAGAGTCTAGTAATGATGGTGATTATAGACCACTACAGATAGAAGTCTTAGAAACTTATTTGAACCATGAGATATTTTCTATTGATAGCTTGATAAAGTCAAATATTGTGGTTTTTTCTATGTTTAGTTTCAATGAAAGTTGTTTCCATCATTTATTTTGAATAAACACTTTTTGTTCAATGCACTTGGTTTTTCTCTATGATCATGTTTTTGGAGGCAACGAAAACTACTTCATTTAATATATTTTGTTGTTTTTATAGTTTTGTGCTATAAATCTTACTATAGTTACTTTCAAGTTTTCAAGGGATTGTGAATGTGGGCATTACATGCTTCTATCCAAAAATTATTAGTCAATCTCAATGCTATTTCACAAAGTTACATTTCCCTTGTTCCATTTCAAATTTGTGGTGTTTCTAAGTTTCCAGATGCTAGCTATTCCAAAAAAGTTAAAAATAGATTGATGTTAGGTTTGTATGTTTATAGTTTAATTTGTAAATTTAGATAATTTTTTTTGATGGAATGCGTATGTGGGCATTGCATTCTTATATCTAGATCTGAGTAGCAAAGTTATTCCTTGGGTGGTGTAGATGTATTTCTACAGAAAGGATATTAGAATGTTGGATTTTATTTTTACAAAAATATTTAAGAATTTATGTTTCCAAGTTCTCTTCGAACCCTCTACTACCATGTGTTCAATTTGGATGTGGTATGCCATTGGGTTCACCCAAGGTCTCACTTTGACACATAGGATGAACTTGGGTAAACCTAGGGGGATTGATGGACCATTATCAAAAAAAATAAAATAAAATATTTTTTTAATAAAAATTTCTATAACCAAAAAGGGTCAAATACCTAATTGGATGAGGGTAGAACTCATGAGAATAAACAAATACAATAGGAAAGATACTTTCCATTATTTGAATAAAGATGCTTATTACATGCACATTTCAATTAGAAAGAAAAAAACTACATGCGTCAAAGGCTACAACACTCTCAGATTCTAGAGAAAAAAACCCTTATCCCAATACCTCCTCTTAAAAACTACCTCCCTACCTTAAAGATGGGTCTTAAATAACCTATTTTTAGTTTTGGAGCCAAATTAAAATTTACATGTTGAAATTTTGTGGTTCGGTGC
Source organism: Chamaecyparis obtusa (assembly GCA_027943335.1). NCBI lineage: Eukaryota > Viridiplantae > Streptophyta > Pinopsida > Cupressales > Cupressaceae > Chamaecyparis > Chamaecyparis obtusa. The sequence continues at coordinate 387,814 of BSBK01005759.1, forward strand.
CAAAATAGAGGATTTTAAATTCAAATTTGCATCAACTTCAAAAATAAGGCAGTTCCCAAAAATTGGTTCAACTTTTGGGAGGCATAACTTCTGATCTGGGACTCTAGTTGACGAATTGTTTACACCGTAAAAAATATCTTTGAGTTCTCTACAACCCTATGGAAAAAAATTCTTTCCCCCTTTTTTGAGGTCATATGGGAGCATTTAGTGCCTCAAACTTGAATCCAAAGGTTTTTGGCAAGTTTTCAGAAACATAAAAACTGTAATAACTTTCAAATGGTGAATGATCTTGACTTGATTCTTTTCCAATGTGCTTGATATTCTATTTACAAGCTTACTATGCATTCATGTCCTCATATTTCTTATAATTCAAACCCACCTACAAAATACCCTATTTTCCCTAAAATGTTGTAACTTCTTAAAAAATAGCAAGTTGACCTAGAAATGCAATAGTGGGATTCTGAGAGTTGGAAATTATATTTTTCACAAATGGGTATCCAAAAAAAAAACATCAAACAAAAAATCCCCAAAAATAATGTTTTTGGGTGATGCAAGATTCCCTGACACCACTAGATGCTCTTGCATCATAATTTATCTTGCAAGTGACAAAATTGTGAAAATGGTGTGTGCCATGAAGGCTTGTTTAGTTTCAAATGTAGAGACCCTCATGAGGTGTGTTTCTCCTAGATATCCATGAGGGGAATTTCCCCTTGACCTTGTTGAGCTTATTACCCCTAAATGCAGATCCCCATGATGAGTATTTCCCGTTGACCTTGTTGAGCTTATTACACCTAAATGCAGATCCCCATGACGAGTATTTCCCGTTGACCTTGTTGAGAGTTCAGTGCATGTATCCTACTTGGCTGGTTATTTTGTTGACTTTCATTTGAATACCATTATTTTCTTATAGTGTTCAAATGGCAGTATGATAGCGTATCTTTTTAATCTTCTAACAATTCATCCTTATTGAGTTTTGTTTTTTGAAAAAAAAATGGAAATCCAATTTACATGTACTAGTTGCATCTATTTTCCTATGTTATGTCACTTTTTTGAACTTTCAAGTATAGTAGTTACTAATGTATTATATTTTTACAGTATACATAGAATGGATAATGTAGTTCTGTCACTTGTTTAGTTGAATGGTAGGTATTTTTCTGTGTAAATAATATGTAGGGAGCACAGATGAAATACCAATTATATCTAGGCAACATAGGTATATTGCAAAGAAAGTGAATATGAAATTTTATTTAGTTGTTTGTTGGGGATATCTTCAATGGCTCAAAAAACTATCACATGGAGATGTAATTTATAATAATATGCTTATAGTTAAATTTACTAAAATAAATTGATGTTGGGTTCATTGCGCAAACATACATCAAAGTTGGAAGGGTGGATTCTTGAAGTGTCTTCATGTGAAAATTCTACTATTTGGATACACAATAAGTACATCAAAGATAAAAAGATGGATTCATGAAGTTACTTTGTGTTAAATGACTCATTCTAGTAGTACTTACCTTTAAGGTTAGCATTTTTATAATTTTATTTTCAGTCCATATGTAGTTTAAATATTCTATCTTTAAATGTAGTTTAATGCATCATATTTTTACTTATGATAATTGAGTTTTGAATTTTGTGCTTGATGATCTTGAAATAATTTCATGTATATGGGTATGTGCAGGATCATGGTATGCCAAAAAGTGGTGATGTGAAAAAAATCTCCTTTTCACTCATCCAAAATTGCACTAAAAAGCATGTTGAATTTTTAGTAGGGTTGGATGTCAGTACACATGGCCAAAGCTAATTACGATGCACAAGCCTAATCGGGTATCTGATAAAAAATTAGATACTCAATTTAATATCGGATACCTGATATTTGCCAATAAAAAAACAAAACCCATGGTTAGTGCTTATCATTTTTCATTGCAAAAATTCTGGGTTTGTATTGTGTATATGATTTGGGATGGGGTATATGATCATTTTCTTGCCAATTTCAAGAAAAAATCATCAAGGTATTTATAAATTCTGATATTTTACTTTATTTTTATGATGTTTTTTAATGAAATCATTTTTTTTGCTAAAAAGTAGAGTTTTGTTTAAATTTGTTAATCATTTTTAAATTTTGATTGTAATTGTAAATTTATGTTTAATGTAACTAGGCATGGACTTAAACCAACCACAAACCTCCCTCCAAATAACAACCAGAAAAAAATTCACAACCACCATAAATGAATCCACCAGCGCCTGCTAATGAACTAGTTCTCAACCCTTGACCTTTAGAGGAGCTCATAAGTGCAAGAATAAGTGTGCAGTTACATATCCAAATTTTTAGGGCTTCAGAACAAGGGTCCAATCCTCTTCAAATTTTATCAAATCTTATCCTTGAGGACTAGGCAAAATTTTTGGGACTAGGGAAAAGCTTGTGGCATGTTTCAGAGTTCCAGATCTAGAACGGTTTCTAATTTTGACAAGTTTTCAATAGTCAAATACAGATCTAAAGTTCATTTTTCCCCTTCTAGCCCTCAAGGTGAGTGCACCATTCTTATTTTATTTTAGCACTTACTTTGGTACATTATATCTGATATGATACATTTTCTAGTTATCATTTCTTTTTTTATTGCATGAGTGCTAGTCATACTTTATATTTATATCCATACAGGAAATTCCCCAAAGTCCCCCTTTATCTATATTGTGCACTAGTACCCCTTCATCTATTTTTGGTTGTGCTAATCATATTTGGCCTAATGGTGGGTTTGGTATTCTAATATATATATAATTTGATTTCCTAGCATTGATCACCATTTTATATTATACATTTTGGTGAACCCAACCCTTTCATGCAATATACCTTTTGTTAGATCTTGAATGTGTTTATTTTTCAATTCCAAAAAACAATAAAAAACATTGTATATTTGGTAATTAGAATATAATTTTTATCTTTTATGTGTTTAGTTAGATCTACTATTTGTGTGCATCTTAAAATCATAAAAGGACCAAAACAAAATATAGTTTTCTTCTCCTTTAGCCTTTTTTGGTTTCATTGCATTCATATTTTGAGAAAATACAAAAATAAATTGCATTCATATCTTTTTTCCAACATGTCTGATTTCTTTATTAAATATTTTTTAGCCTTTCATGATTAATTTAGTTGAAAAGGTTTTGAGAACCTTAATGAGTCATTTAGTATTGAAGATTTTTTTATGTTAGATCTGAATCACTTGATGATTTCATCTCTACTAAATCTTCCTCGACAAATCCTAAATACTACTTTTTCCAAAAGTTAATTAATGTGATACAATGATTTAGGGTTTAGATTAATTTCCTTCTTTGAAGAAATTAATGATTCCTTTTCCAAAGATACTATCCCCTATGAGGACATATTGATGCAATGACTTACTTTTAAGACTTTCTCTAAATGATATCCTTCTTTGAGATGAGTCATTGGAGAATGTTCTCGATTATTCTCTTGATATGTAGCTCACCCATGAGACTACCTTTGTGAAAGAGGTTGATTTTATGATAAAGAGGGTGATATGATTGATAATTCCCTTAATAAAAGTAATCTCCACCTATCCATTTCAATAATCTTCCTTCTAGAGATGAAGCACTAACGCATCATGATTGTCCTTCTCCTAAAACCACCATAGAAGTAGAAGATAACATAATTGATGTTTTTTATAAGGATTCCTTTGAGATTAATGAACCCAATAAATTCAATACAATTCGAGATACCTCTCAAAACCAATTCAGGGATTGTTGTACAACATGCTATAGAACCTGATTGTCATGCACTAATAGACATATATAACAATCCTCAAGATGATAATATCCTTGTTTGTCCTTGATTCTACAAACCGAAATCTAGACCATAAGGAGTCTAATCATATTGACTCTATTCAATCTCCATTTCCTTCTTCACTTCTTTCTCCAATAAAAAATAGGTGGACCATCAAATATTCAAGATGATGATTGGGGAACCTTAGATTTCACACCAACATTCGATAGCATGAATAAGACCCTTGAATTTGAGAATCCAACAATTCCATTTGATGAATATATGGATATTTATTGGTCCTCTTTAAATTTCAACCCCCTTCCACCTAAGGGAGCATTTTATCTTATTGATATATCAAACCTTCCTGATGAGAATTATTGTTCATAAGAAACTTTAGGTTTCCAACCTTCTTATTTTCCAACTCAATCTATATATTCATCTATTTTTTCTTCATAGAAAGAGACTATTTTTTTTTGATTTTCTTAATCCAACTTAATTACTATTCCTATGAAAAAAAATAAAAAAAATAAAAAACACAAACATGACAATTCTTCTAGTTTTTATGTATCATCAAATTAATGGCCATCACACCAATGAATGTTATGATTTGAAGTGTAAAATTCAAGCCTTCATTGATTGTGGTACGACTCAATTGACTCACAATAGTGAATGCCACCTTTTTCATTACAATTGTACCTAATATATCTACATCACTATTATGTTGCTCCTCAATATGTGACATTTCTATCCTATCCTGTTGTGGGATCATTGTCATACTTTATGAGAAACATTATAGTTATTTTTCCTTGTCTCCTCACTTGGGGTGCAAGAGTCCTATTTGACTCTCTTATTATCTCAAAGGATTAATTTTTCTCTCTTTGATAAATCATTTCTTTTATAAGATGACATCCTTTC